>JALHLI010000012.1:3507288-3932144 GCA_023349425.1 Anthopleura sola | reverse complement strand
AAGGGTTCCTCAAGAATCCATGACATCTTGGGTTGTTAAAAAACATCAGATCAGTTGAATACTGCAATACACCTGTATTTTTAATGAATTTTTCTTTTATCTAAGTTTAAATACAGTTTTACTGAATCTTGATATATTTTGATACCATATATGAATTGAATACATTATCTCGAAGTTACAAAAATATATCCGATACGGTTTCACACTGCCTTCTCGTTAATAAGAAGTTTTCTATATATCTTATAGATTACTGCGAAAGAAATCATACAAAAAGATGGATAAATGATAAAAAAGTCTATAACACTATTGCCGTAAATGCACTGTAGAGCTCATTGAGTTGCCGATGGAAATATCTTCCTTATTTTCCACTGACTCAAGAATTCTTGTGTATGCCTGATAGGAGAAAAAACATAAATATATATGTTAGGAATGCAAATTCATAAATGCTAGCACCATTCTTATTCCCATGAAAATAAAAAACAACCTTTGCCTTTAACACTGCGTAACCTCAACCTGAAGCTCTTGAATGTGAGGCTGCTTGGGAAAGAAGGAAAGAAGGAAAGAAGGAAGGAAGGAAGGAAGGAAAGAAGGAAAGAAGGAGGGAAGGAAGAATGGAATGGAATAATAAAAGAAAGAAAAAACAGACTAATTAAAAGACGAAAAAATACGAACCTTGAGTTCCCATTTACTTCATCTTCATCATCTTTGGACTACTATGCCCGGCAGAATTTCTGTCTAGCTCTCTTTCTTTCTCAGCCAAGCGAAAAGGTGAATTTTTAGATAGCATTAGCGACCACCCATGAAACGGCTGCACAGACACCCTCTTGTTTTCAGTTGCCTCGTCATGAACGGTGAGAACCAATCATCCCAGCAACCCAACTTACCCTCGTCTATGATAGGCGGATTAAATAATGTCAGGGGAGTGGAGATGAGACCACTTTGGATTCTTGTCTTCAGGGACGTCATTCGATCCTTGAAGGAACTTCACCAACCATCCGGAGTATCTGTCAGGTCGTGATCCAAAATCGCTCCTTTGAAATGATGCGACTCCACCAATCCTGGTCTGGCAAACCATGGAAAGTATCTAGCCAGCTTGGAGAATACCTCTTTAAGGTAAGACCACCACTCTTCGCCCAGATCTAAATCTTTTTCTATTGGTTCCAAGACTGTTTTCAAAGCTTTGAGCTTCGAGAGAAGTTTTCTTCCAGTCCTCTTCTGTACCAAGCATCTCTATGGCAGGGATTCCACAGCGCATGCGCAAACGATATTCGAAAAATTCTTGGATGTGAAGACATCAGAGTAACTTGCGAAACTATACTCTGGACAGGAGTGGTAGTCGAAAATCTGCCGTCACGCAATTCACGTATTCAGGAACTTTGACGTGGTCTGCAATGAGCTTTTCCATCTTATCGAAGAAGAGCGTATAGTCAACGTCATAGATGTTCGTTTCGTCAACCACGACAGTCAGTGTTTTCTTCCCTTCGTGTTCCACGAACATGTTTCGTACGGATTCTTTCTTGGAGTTTTTCATTGATAGCTCTAGCTACTCTTGATATGACACAGTACCACCAATCCTCGGGTGAGGTACGAAGGTTCCAGTGATGATTATAAGCCATCAGTACTGTCTCAAGGAAGCCAAGATCCTTTTTGGCGTAAATATATTGATCAGACCCCAATAGCTGGAGTCTTATCTTCCACGGGGTCGTTTCGATGCTTTCTTTTCGCTTCACTTGCTTCCACCACAAACGCCCCTAATGTAAGACTTGGCTTGCAGGCGTCGTAAATATCGATGTTGGTTTTCTAGTTTTTCTTGAGTATTATTCCCGTATTCTAAAAAGACTCTACCAAGTTCTGTTGCCTCAGGACGGTCTGCTGACAGGGTGATGTGTTTCATGGCGTTATTTGTTTGCTTTTCTTTTTCGTTGGTTTGTTTTTGACTCGATTTTCCTCGAAGGTTCTCCCAGTACACCTTGTACCTCGCTTTCTGGTCGATCTGACGTTGTCTTCGTTGATCAGTTTCTCAGTTTTGAGTATGCACTGAGTATGGACCAGCTGAATATATAGCTGTTGATATGGGGAAAACCTTATTACAATATAACTAAATTTATTGACAGGTGTCAGCAAGTAAGCAAAAATCTGAAAGAACGTATGCGGATAGCGTATATTTTTAGTGCATGTTTGGGGGAGGGACGGTGGCTAAATTCAAATTTAGGTTGTATGTTGTACAGGCCGGCTACATCCAGTGCGTTACAAGCCGCGATCAGATGCTTCAGTGATATAATTTCTAAAACTAAACATCGCTACTTAAACGTTGAAAAATCCCCTTAAGGTGGCCCAGGGGTATTTATTTACGTGAAAACAATTTTTTATAATTTTTTATATAACTATTTAAACGTTGTTTTAAAAATACTGATGTCGTAGGAGCAATGCGCTTGCAAACGCTGAACACGACTTTTTACGTGATAAACGGCCAAATTAATCGAGATAATAATTGTCTACATGTATTGGTAGTCTATATAGTAATTATATATTTTAGAAACATTTATTTTAACTTTCAGGCTGATGTTTCAGTAAACACCCGTTAAATAAAAACAACTGAATCAGCCTGAACTCCCAAAATGGGTGTTTTTATATGCGGGTTTTTACTGTATTATATTCTAAGTTTATATTAGTTCGGTAATTGGTCCCAACGGGACATCCCTCGCGGGACTTAAAAAAAATATTGCAAATTTTACATACATCAACAAAAGGACATGCTGGCTTTTCGCTGCAACTGCAACTCGGCGGTGTCGCCAAGATTAAAATACGGTCAACTTTACTTCTCCATTTTTCCAAACCGTATGAATGGAACACGCTCAAACTTCGTAAGGTACTTTTACAATGATTTGTGTACATCTTGTGTTTTTGAGAACCGTTAGAATTACCATTTAAGTTAATACTGAGCAAAAATTTGATTATCTAGCTATTTTGATTAATGCATCGATAAATGTGTTCTTTTATCAGTCGTGATAGTGCTGCACACAGTACGTCAATTTCACTAAAACTTGGCCTCCATACTGGAAAAGCATTGTACAACATCGTGGTGAGTAACGATTTCGAAAGCAATGATTTTATTGTGCGTCTCTGTTCGAATCTTTATAAGCTATACATTTGTGTGTTCTATTTTGACTACTCATATTTCCTAAGCTTGCAAGGTCTCGATTAATTTGGCCGTTTATCACGTAAAAGTAGTGAGGTACATGAGTCCATAGACGCAAAATCGAGTGGTTTCGTCTTTCAGATTTTTAGAAATAGCCATAAAATCTCAAAGTCGTGTTCGCGTTTGCAAGCGCATTGCTCCTACGACATCAGTATTTTTAAAACAACGTTTAAATAGTTATAAACTAGAGACAATGATAAGTTATAATCCCGATTTTTAAAGCAATCGAAGTTCTTTTTGCGCCAAAATTTGAAGTTCAAAAAAAATTGTTTTCACGTAAATAAATACCCCTGGGCCACCTTAATTTGCAGTGTGGTCCTGGAGGTCAATCAAGGGCATAGGTAGGGTGGGGGTGGTAATCAGGGGCGTAAGTAGGGGCATCCAACACGAATGTTTGTTTACAATTTTTTGCTTATTCTAGCATAAGCTTTAAGGTTTAAAGTCAAAAAAAAAAAAAAAATACAAACTGAACCCAAATCTTAAAAGATCTCATTGACATAAGTAATCTACGAAATTTTTAGCTCTTTACATGCAATACTTTCCCAAATATCAGCTTCCAAAGTTACTGGGTGGCAAAAACACTAATAAGCCTATACATTCTCTGTAAAATTTAGAGATTCTTAAACCCGCTTCACGCAAAATCCATTTCATGTGTCAAGCTATATTCAGAACAGGTTTGGTGTAAATACTTTGAATCCATGAAAGTTATTATTAGCTGGGTTTTTTAATAAAAATTGAAAACTCCCGGGTATCTAGTATTTTGAAAACAGTTCCCGTGACCTTGTTTACGCTCGAAATTTTTCCAAGTGCCACAACTTGGATGCCGCGTATATGGTATGCCGAGACTCGACGAATGTATATTTTTCAAATGTCTAAATATTCTAAGAAGCGCTTCCCTAATGTAAACAAAGTTAGAATACTTTGAATCCATGAAAGTTATTATTAGCTGGGTTTTTTTTAATAAGAATTGAAAACTCCCGGGTATCTAGTATTTTGAAAATCGTTCCCGGGTCCCGGGTATCTAGTCACTGCCTTTAGAATATAGCAGCTCAATACTTTTGACCTAGGGCCCCCCTAATATTTTTGGCTTTGCTACGGCCCTGAATTGCTGTGATTATCATTGAAAAGTCCAGGCCAGTATCAGTTTAATCAGAGTTAATTCCACACGCATGGGAGAATGAAAAGTTTGGTTTACAATGTACAGAGGTATGGACTTACTTAGTTGCTTTTTGTTTAGATAGTTTTTCATATGGTTTTAAATATTACGATTTTGTCTCGTTGCTGCCTCCCCCCACCCCCCCCCCCCCCCCCCCCCCACCCCCAACGCGAAGCATTACACAGGTAAGTGGTAAGTAGCCCAAGTTTTTATTATAATTTGTATAGATTACTCATTACGGTCACAATGAAAAGACAACTAAATTCAACTCACAGTTATAAAAAGTCAGATTTGTATGATAGCTATTACGTACTATGCGTGGGTTTATTGTTTCCGCCAAACAAATCGTATATTCCCAACGGTCTGGGTTAGAATTCTTTTATTAAGGGTGCCCAAGAATCTATGATATCTTGGGTTGTTAAAAAATATCAGATCAGTTGAATACTGCAATACACCTGTATTTTTAATGGATTTTTCTTTAGGTTTAAATACAGTTTTACTGAATTTTGATATATTTTGATAGCCTATATGAATTGAATACATTATCTCGAGGTTACAATAATATACCCGATACGGTTTCACACTGCCTTCTCGTTAATAAGAAGTTTTCTATATATCTTATAGATTACTGCGAAAGAAATCATACAAAAACATGGATAAATGATAAAAAAAAGTCTATAACACTATTGCCGTAAATGCACTGTAGAGCTCATTGAGTTGCCGATGGAAATATTTTTATTATTTTCCACTGATTCAAGAATTCTTGTGTATGCCTGATAGGGGAAAAAACATAAATATATATGTTAGGAGTGCAAATTCATAAATGCTAGCACCATTCTTATTCCCATGAAAATAAAAAACAACCTTTGTTTAACACTGCGTAACCTCAACCTGAAGCTCTTGAATGTGAGGCTGCTTGGGAAGGAAGGAAAGAAGGAAAGAAGGAAGGAAGGAAGGAAGAATGGAATGGAATAATAAAAGAAAGAAAAAACAGACTAATTAAAAGAAAAAATACGAACCTTGAGTTCCCATTTACTTCATCTTCATCATCTTTGGACTACTATGCCCAGCAGAATTTCTGTCTAGCTCTCTTTCTTTCTCAGCCAAGCGAAAAGGTGAATTTTTAGATAGCATTAGCGACCACCCATGAAACGGCTGCACAGACACCCTCTTGTTTTCAGTTGCCTCGTCATGAACGGTGTAACCAATCATCCCAGCAACCAACTTACCCTCGTCTGTGATAGGCGGATTAGATAATGTCAGGGGGGTGGAGATGAGACCACTTTGGATCTTGTCTTCAGGGACGTCATTCGATCCTTGAAGGAACTTCACCAACCATCCGGAGTATCTGTCAGGTTGTGATCCAAATCGCTTCTTTGAAATGATGCGACTCCACCAATCCTGGTCTGGCAAACCATGGAAAGTATCTACCAGCTTGGAGAATACCTCTTTAAGGTAAGACCACCACTCTTCGCCCAGATCTAAATCTTTTTCTATTGGTTCCAAGACTGTTCTCAAAGCTTTGAGCTTCGAGAGAAGTTTCTTCCAGTCCTCTTCTGTACCAAGCATCTCTATGGCAGGGATTCCACAGAGCATACACAAACCATATTCGAAAAATTCTTCGAGTGAAGACATCAGAGTAACTTGCGAAACTATACTCTGGACAGGAGTGGTAGTCGAAAAATCTGCCTTCACGCAATCCACGTATTCAGGAACATTGACGTTGTCTGCAATGAGCTTTTCCATCTTATCGAAGAAGAGCGTATAGTCAACGTCATAGATGTTCGTTTCGCTAACCACGACAGTCAGTGTTTTCTTCCCTTCGTGTTCCACGAACATGTTTCGTACGGATTCTTTCTTGGAGTTTTCATGGATAGCTCTAGCTACTCTTGATATGACACAGTACCACCAATCCTCGGGTGAGGTACGAAGGTTCCAGTGATGATTATAAGCCATCAGTACTGTCTCAAGGAAGCCAAGATCCATGGTGGCGTAAATATATTCATCAGACCCAATAGCTGGAGTCTTATCTTCCACGGGGTCGTTTTGATGCTTTCTTTTCGATTCACTTGCTTCGACCACAAACGCCCCAATGTAAGACTTGGCTTGCAGGCGTCTTAAATATAGATGTTGGTTTTCTAGTTTCTCTTGAGTATCATTCCCGTATTCTAAAAAGACTCTACCAAGTTCTGTTGCCTCAGGACGGTCTGCTGACAGGGTGATGTGTTTCATGGCGTTATTTGTTTGCTTTTCTTTTTCGTTGGTTTCTTTTTGACTCAATTTTCCTCTAAGGTGCTCCCAGTACACCTTGTACCTCGCTTTCTGGTCGATCTGACGTTGTCTTCGTTGATCAGTTTCTCAGTTTCTCAGTTTTGAGTATGCCAAAATATTGCCTTGTAAAATGAAGATTTGCTATTTTTATGCGCCAGCAGTACATCGGTCAGCATTTAATGTTGTGAGCATGCGTATGTGACACAACTGTCATGGCGGAGGATAATGGCGGATTTGGAACTTGTTCGGCGTTTACCTCGAAAATCTCACAAACCGGGTGGATTTTACAAGGAAATATCAACAGTACGGATTATAGTAACATATGGCGAGATTTGTGACGTCACGGCCTATTGTCTTCGTACTGAAACCAAAAAAACATTCAAAAATATTCTGCTTTCTATTAAATCTATTGCCTGGGCTCTCACGGACACTACACTCGGGATATTTTTACTCAGACAGCAGCACGTGGATTTCAAGATACCAGATATAGTAAATAATGCTGGATTTGTCAAGTTTTTCCTATAGATTTCATAAATTTTCTGCAGTCAGTTGGCCGCGATACTGTCAAAGCCAGTAAGAGAAGCTCAATAAATCAACATATTTTACATTATTCCAATTTTTTTCTAAGATCATCGTATTTTTTTATGTGTTCTAAGATAAACTAGACGCTCTTGGAGCGTTCACTGGGTTGCCTGTGCGAGAGCTCCCCCACTCACCAATCCTCATACTCTATTATTTCTTACCAAAGTGTTCCTTTTGGGTTCAAAGTCCCCCTTTATTAAAAACATTTTAAATTCTAGTAAGACATTAGTGTTGCGTTACTGACTTGTCAACGCATATTATATTTCTACTTGACCTACTAGAGTACCTTTCAAGACTAGCTGATGAAATAAACATATATATTTCAGTATCGAAACTGTTCGCTGCAAAACAAACGTTTTATCAATGTAAATACTCTTAGCCAAAATGTGTTTAACTGATCATTTGTTTTTCTCTCAGTTTTTGTTTTCTGTATTTTCATAAATGGAAATATTCAACAAGTCTTGGCAGTTCGCTTTCTTGTAGATCACTATCAGCTCGTCTGACTTCTACAAGTTCTTGGAGTCAGCTTTCATCAAAGCTTTGTTTGTCACTCGTTCTGTAGTTTGTCTCTCGTTCTGTAGTTTGTCTCAGTATATTTTTTTGTATCTGAGATCTGGTAAGATCTAGTTTGATCATAGCTAGGTAGTTTATAGATTATCTTAGTCTATTTTGACTAGTTTGTCTAGTTCTACGATTCTCATACCGTAGTTTGCTCATAGATTCTCAAAGATAGCTCATAGATTCTCAGACTTCTCTCTTTGAGTATGTGGACCAACCCGTTCCAAAATGGCTCAATAACATCTTTTAGTGTGTGTCTACCACGTACGGCGTGTGTGTTTGTAAGTAGTTTAAGCGTAGCGTTAAAAAACCTAAAGACAAAAGTACGCAACGTGCCTACAGACAAAATAGCACTTCACGAACCCTGAACGAATGAATTTATAGTGACACAACACTAAAAGCTATAAATACATCGTCCTCGATGTCGTGTGGCATTTTCATTGGACATTGGACATTGTTTACAAGTTCTCGACCAATCATGACGTGTGAAATTATGGTATACCTGACCACGGAAAAACGGATCTCATTTTAAGACTGGTTTGCTACCATAGCAACCCAGTAATTATCTTGGTTTGTGCGAAGTTTCAACATGGTACCACCTTAAACAAACCGGTACCACTCTTCGAAAGATTGAGTCTCCAACGGCCATACTGAAGCTCTTGTTTACGGTAAACCTCGGGTTGAGTGTTTTGGTTTGTCATGCTCTTAGACTTTGTTTTAACTTTATGAATTCCAAGATAGTTTTTAATATGCCTTTTAATAGACTCTTCTAGTTCTAATCGTATAGCCAACTTTACCAGTAAGTCTTAACTTTTCATTTCAGTAGAGTTATGTTCCTCTCTATACGGCGATGGCGTTACTGAGTCGAGTTGAGTTTAGCAGTCAACTACTGTGGCTTTTGTATTTATTTGTGCGCAGATCGCTTTATGAATTATTGTGAAATTTATGTGATATCTTGAAAACTCAGTATTAGATCTTCGTAATTGCAAATGACTAGATATTACAGCGGAATTCTTCTTCTTGCCAAATACAACATAAGTCTTACTTTATATAGTTAAAAGGTTGATCGCGAAGTTTCCCACTGAAACCGCTACTTTGAACAGCAATGTACTCTACCATAAAGCTTGTCACACACGATTTATACATCCTTATGGTACAATGGCAACACTCATTTTCTAAAAGTGTAGTAATAAAAAGTCCAGTTCAATATTTCGCTTGGGATTCAGTTTTATATAAACCTTGCAAAGTCCTTTAGGATCTCGACCGCCACATTCAATGTTTTGATTTTGCTTGAGTTTGTGACGTTTTGCAGTTAATTTTTAAAAATAATGTGACGTTTTGCTGACGTACTGCGAAATCCCGGTACGTGATTGGCCAGATCACTAATTAGAAATCTCGCCATATGTTACTATGATCCGTACTGATCAAAGAAAGATAGCGGCGAATGTCTAGAAATAAAGAAAGATAGCAAAAAGCCAAAAGTCGACCCTAAAGAAGTGTATGAAGTTGAGGTACGTTTGAGTTTATAACTTTAATTTGTGTTTAATTTTTTTCGAAAATTAATATTTGTAGATAAACGTGCTTAGAGTACTAAAAAACTTTATAGTTGAGTTCGAAGCCAATAATCAAGCTTCTTTAAACTACTATCATGTGTTTAGATAACATACAATGTACATATATATAATATATATCAATGTATTATTGTCACGAATATGCATTTATTTTTGTTTTATTAAATTATGTTTCTACAGTTCGTCGAGAGAAACAAGTTAGAAAACAAAATGAAAATTCACTATGTTGGGTACTCTGAGAAATATGATGAATGGCAAGACTGCAAAGTTGATAAACAACCTATTATTTTTATTATTGGTGCTGCCTAGTATATGAAGAGAATTTTTTGTTTGAAGGACCTCTTGCTTTTTCTGACTGTCCTTTTTGTTGCTTTATAAGTTTCCTTGTAAGTTGCTGGAAACGCTTTTTGTTTTGTTTTAAAGTTGCTTTGGTGCCTTTTACTTGTGACAATGCTGTATTTAGCTTTTTTTCCAAGCACCTTAATTTCTGGCCCTTCAAGTTCAAATCCTCTTCAGCTTTCCTCTTCTTGTTCCTTAGACTATTGTTTTCACTCTTTATAGCTTCATTATCCTCCATTTCCATAAGTTTAGTGTGGTCCACTTCACTGTAATAAATTTTGAATTTCCAAACACTATTTTTTACCAGTCTTCCAGCTCTCAATAAGTTTAATTAGCTGTCTACCACCTGCATTAACCTTTTTCAGTGCTTGTTCCACTCTATACATTTGTGACTTGAACAGTGTAAGTATCCTAGAGTTGACAATACTTTTGAAAACATATCCATATTTGTTGAGAGTCAATCTTGTCACCCTTGCAAGCAAAGATTCCCCTTGAGAACTACTGTCTTCATCCATATCAACAACTTGCATTTTATCTTGGTGTACATGTTTGCTGTCTTTGATAATGGAATACAATACATAACTGCAAAAATATGTCTAATATTATTTGAGGACCTCAAAAATAAATAAATATATGCTTATGTACAGTGTATTTTTTCATTTAAAATTGATGTATAATTATTTGTAAGTATCCCATTATACAACCTGCCTAGATTAGTTTATAGCTATTTGCAGGTTGTTGGTAAAAATGTATATTTGTATAAACTTGAAAATAAAACTTGATATTGATTTGATTTGATTTGGTTTATTGATAGTATTATTCAAAGAAAGATACAAACTTTAATTTTTGACCTACAAGTTAATATAGCATTCATAATATTTTTTTATTTTAATAAAGCTGTCATTTTGTTCATTTTTAATTTGTAAAAAGTTATATTTTAACACATAAAATGGTTTATTGATAGTATTATTCAAAGAAAAATACAAACTTGTTCACAGAAAGATCGAAGAATAATGGCGGGCTTTCTGCAGTTTTCGTATGATTGATCCTCCTCAGGTAAACAATCCACTTCTTTCGGGAAGAGAACCATGAACACCGCTGTCATTACTACACTGAGCCATACGGCTCTGTACGAGACCATTTTTCATGAAGTTACAGTTTAAAACTCGAAAGTGACGGGCCGAAATCTCCGTGTATACTAAAAGTAAACACACCAAAATCTTCAGAATTTCCTCGTCTAATTAAATCTGCGCGGACTTTTCACTGTTAGCGCATGTGTTAATCGATTCACCGCATTAAAGAAGGTACATGGTGGGCTCACAGCCGGTAAAAAGCAGTACTGATACTAGGTAGATGACAGTGAGTCGAACAAAACTTAAAAGTGACGTGGGTTTTTTATTGATCTAGCTCATAATAAACACACCAAATTAAAGCTAAAACATTGAAGATTAATAAACCGTGCAGGCATTTTAACTTTTTCAGTTTTAAATATTAGAAATCCAGGTTTAAAAACTACTTCACAGTCATTTTCTTGTAATTTGGGCGCGACCGGAAATGACTCGGAGATCATAGTCGGTAATTGGATACTGACTATTTCTTAACACATATTTTGCCATGCTAATTATATAGCTGTTGATATGGGGGAAACCTTATTACAATATAACTAAACTCATTGACAGGTGTCAGCAAGTAAGCAAAAACCTGAAAGGAACGTATGCGGATAGCGTATATTTTTAGTGCATGTTTGGGGGAGGGCGGTGGCTAAATCCAAATTTAGTTGGTATGTAACCTTGAAAAATCCCCTTAATTTGCAGTGTGGTCCTGGATGTCAATCAAGGGCATAGGTAGGGTGGGGGGGGGGGGGTGGGGGGTGGTAATCAGGTGCGTAAGTAGGGGCATCCAACACGTCTCCCCTTCCCCTACAGGCGAATGTTTTTACAATGTTTTTTACAAGCTTAAGGTTTAAAGTAAAAAAAAAAAAAAAATGAAATTAAAAGATATCATTGATAAAGTAATCTACGAAATTTTTAGCTCTGTACATGCAATAAAATTTTAAGAATACGCTAATTTTATCATGCTCTTTAAATAAGAACAGGTGTGGTGTAAATTTGGCTAAAAAGTTAAACCATATGCTAATGAAGCAAAATGTAAGCATGACGTCACCAAAGATCGGTCTATAACAGTGCTGAATTAGGCTATTCTTGACTTAGTCTTTTATTATTCTAAATTTATTTTCAAGTAATCATCCAGAAATAATTCAACATGAGATATCGAAACAGCTGTGATCATACATTTGGATCAAATTAAAATAAATTTGTAATACACGTATTTGAAAAAAAAAAAAAAAAGAATTCCATCAGCAACAAATGAAAACAAATGAGCTCTAGTTATAGGCTTTTTCATTTATTCATCTTTTGATATAATTTCTTTGGATTTTATTAAGCTAGTATAAGATAGAAAACTTATTAGCGAGAAGCAAATGTGAAACGTATCGAGTATTTTGTACATTCAGGTTTAAAGTAATCAGTCTAACTTTTTCTTAAGTGGATCGATACATCTCTGTTTAGTTAGTTCACGACCGTTTCGGGCGCTATTTTGATAACGACGGTAGTAAATATTTGCGTCCATAAAATGCTGACGTGACGTGCTGTCGTCACGGTCGCGCGACAAATGGTGGACTAGTTATAAATAGCTTCAGCTTAGAGCTGGTATAGTTATTTTTCATGCCAGCCATGTTTAAGGGCAGAAAAAATGCATTTTTTACATGACAAGAGAATTTATTTCTCAAAAAAGGAAATTTCTACTGTTTTGCCCTCTAGCATGGCTGACGTGAAAAACCTCTATTTTTAGATTCAATGAATTTCAATTATTCAAATGATTTCCTTTCATAATCACCTCTAAAAACATGCTTAAAAGGCCATTAAAAGCGCGCACTGATCACATGCATACTGCTTTAAAAAGATTGCATTTCAGGGAGCATTCATTTTTTTAGGGCGGGCGGAAGAATTAGGGGGGTCATTAAAAAATTACTAGATAAAAAGGGGGGTCACATTTTTTTTGAATGTTGAACCGGGGGGGTCATGAATAATATATTTTTTTCCTTAGTCTTTTTCTGGAGGGGGGGGGGGGGGGGCTAGAAAATTTTAATATTTGGAAGTGGGGGGGGGGAGTTATCGAAATATTCAATTCCTTACCATGGGGGCTAGCATTTCTTTCCTATTTGATTCCTCTAATTCCTCCGCCCCCCCCCCCCCCCCCTCCTAAAATACACTTTTAGTGTTTTGCATTTCTTATCTCGCTCCGAAATCTGCATTAAGATAATTGAAACCGTAGCAAACTTCTAGATCGTATTTATCGTGCTAATAAAATCGATTTTTGTCAGTATTACTTGATTCATATCATCATCAGCTTTTCTCGATCTGTAACATCGATGTAACGTGACCGCACCGTGGGGTAATATTTATAATATACATTATAGTGACGTTACGGATCGAGAAAAGGTGTTCATGATATGAAATCAAGCAGCTTTATATGAATGGGAAATTAATGTATGAGTCTAACTTGGAGTACGTACGCGGTACACTACGAACATGCCGCAACAACGAAAAGTCGCCACTGTCTTCAAGTACATCTTCCCAATCACGATTTGTAGTCATGGTTACGGTAACACGGCTTCCAGCTCTTTAAAAAAATTACTCTCACATCCATGTGGCATGAGATCACTGTTCATCCAATCAAAATGGCAACCGGCACCGTACGACACGGTGCGGCACGACGTCTCTACTCTAAATTTTTCAATATATTGAACTTGCCAAATCAACAGGTTGTCTTAACACAGTACACACGTAGACCATAACCATTCGCCTTTTTGTCGTGTCCCCCCTGACAGTTCGTCTTGTCCGCGCAGGGCGTATGATTTTTGCTATCATTACCGTTAGCAACAGAATCAACATTTCCATTTTTCAGACATTTTTTCTTAGAGATTTCCAAGGCGCCATCATCCTTCCCTTCTACACCTTCAGGTTTCTGTACATGTACTCGTAAATGGTTAATTGAATGAATGGAACTAGATGGTAAACTATTGCTGCGCTTGGGCGCGGAATGTTCTGTATGTTCTTTTAAAATTGAACAGTTTGTTTGTGATCGCTCACGCAAACAACTTTGATTATCAAACGTGTTATTTTGTTGCTGCGTCAAATCTGAATCACCGGTGCCAACTGGCTTTCGAACAGGTACATTGTGCGGTGATATGGCGACATTTCTTTGGGTTGTCTCCTTATCTTCATTAGTTTTTGACGAGTTATTTTGATCTTGTTTCTTGGCAAACACAAAGCGTAGAAAGAAAGAAAAAACAGACTAATTAAAAGACGAAAAAATACGAACCTTGAGTTCCCATTTACTTCATCTTCATCATCTTTGGACTACTATGCCCGGCAGAATTTCTGTTTAGCTCTCTTTCTCTCTCAGCCAAGCGAAAAGGTGAATTTTTAGATAGCATTAGCGACCACCCATGAAACGGCTGCACAGACACCCTCTTGTTTTCAGTTGCCTCGTCATGAATGGTGTAACCAATCATCCCAGCAACCAACTTACCCTCGTCTGTGATAGGCGGATTAGATATTGTCAGGGGGGTGGAGATGAGACCACTTTGGATCTTGTCTTCAGGGATGTCATTCGATCCTTGAAGGAACTTCACCAACCATCCGGAGTATCTGTCAGGTCGTGATCCAAATCGCTCCTTTGAAATGATGCGACTCCACCAATCCTGGTCTGGCAAACCATGGAAAGTATCTACCAGCTTGGAGAATACCTCTTTAAGGTAAGACCACCACTCTTCGCCCAGATCTAAATCTTTTTCTATTGGTTCCAAGACTGTTCTCAAAGCTTTGAGCTTCGAGAGAAGTTTCTTCCAGTCCTCTTCTGTACCAAGCATCTCTATGGCAGGGATTCCACAGCGCATGAGCAAACGATATTCGAAAAATTCTTGGAGTGAAGACATCAGAGTAACTTGCGAAACTATACTCTGGACAGGAGTGGTAGTCGAAAAATCTGCCTTCACGCACTCCACGTATTCAGGAACATTGACGTTGTCTGCAATGAGCTTTTCCATCTTATCGAAGAAGAGCGTATAGTCAACGTCATAGATGTTCGTTTCCCTAACTATGACAGTCAGTGTTTTCTTCCCTTCGTGTTCCACGAACATGTTTCGTACGGATTCTTTCTTGGAGTTTTCATTGATAGCTCTAGCTACTCTTGATATGACACAGTACCACCAATCCTCAGGTGAGGTACGAAGGTTCCAGTGATGATTATAAGCCATCAGTACTGTCTCAAGGAAGCCAAGATCCTTTTTGGCGTAAATATATTGATCAGACCCAATAGCTGGAGTCTTATCTTCCACGGGGTCGTTTCGATGCTTTCTTTTCGATGCACTTGCCTCGACCACAAACGCCCCAATGTAAGACTTGGCTTGCAGGCGTCGTAAATATCGATGTTGGTTTTCTAGTTTTTCTTGAGTATTATTCCCGTATTCTAAAAAGACTCTACCAAGTTCTGTTGCCTCAGGACGGTCTGCTGACAGGGTGATGTGTTTCATGGCGTTATTTGTTTGCTTTTCTTTTTCGTTGGTTTCTTTTTGACTCGATTTTCCTCGAAGGTTCTCCCAGTACACCTTGTACCTCGCTTTCTGGTCGATCTGACGTTGTCTTCGTTGATCAGTTTCTCAGTTTTGAGTATGCACTGAGTATGGACCAGCTGAATATATAGCTGTTGATATGGGGGAAACCTTATTACAATATAACTAAATTTATAGTAAGCAAAAATCTGAAAGGAACGCATAATAGCGTATATTTTTAGTGCATGTTTAGGGGAGGGCGGTGGCTAAATCCAAATTTAGTTTGTATGTTGTACAGGCCGGCTACATCCAGTGCGTTACAAACCGATATAATTCAGTGATATAATTTCTAAAACTAAACATCGCTACTTAAACGTTGAAAAATCCCCTTAATTTGCAGTGTGGTCCTGGAGGTCAATCAAGGGCATAGGTAGGGTGGGGGGGGGGGGGGTGGTAATCAGGGGCGTAAGTAGGGGCATCCAACACGTCTCCCCTTCCCCTACAGGCGAATGTTTTTACAATGTTTTTTTACAAGCTTAAGGTTTAAAGTCAAAAAAAAAAAAAAACTGAACTTAAAAGATATCAGTGATATAAGTAATCTACGAATTTTTTAGCTCTGCACATGCAATAAAATTTTAAGGATACGCTAATTTTATCATGCTCTTTAAATAAGAACAGGTGTGGTGTAAATTTGGCTAAAAAGTTAAACCATATGCTAATGAAGCAAAATGCAAGCATGACGTCACCAAAGATCGGTCTATAACAGTGCTGAATTATGCTATTCTTGACTTAGTCTTTTATTATTCTAAATTTATTTTCAAGTAATCATCCAGAAATAATTCAACATGAGATATCGAAACAGCTGTGATCATACATTTGGATCAAATTAAAATAAATTTGTAATACACGTATTTGAAAAAAAAAAAAAAAGAATTCCATCAGCAACAAATGAAAACAAATGAGCTCTAGTTATAGGCTTTTTTATTTATTCATCTTTTGATATAATTTCTTTGGATTTTATTAATCTAGTATAAGATAGAAAACTTATTAGCGAGAAGCAAATGTGAAACGTATCGAGTATTTTGTACATTCAGGTTTAAAGTAATCAGTCTAACTTTTTCTTAAGTGGATCGATACATCTCTGTTTAGTTAGTTCACGACCGTTTCGGGCGCTATTTTGATAACGACGGTAGTAAATATTTGCGTCCATAAAATGCTGACGTGACGTGCTGTCGTCACGGTCGCGCGACAAATGGTGGACTAGTTATAAATAGCTTCAGCTTAGAGCTGGTATAGTTATTTTTCATGCCAGCCATGTTTAAGGGCAGGAAAAATGCATTTTTTACATGACAAGATAATTTATTTCTCAAAAAAGGAAATTTCTACTGTTTTGCCCTCTAGCATGGCTGACGTGAAAAACCTCTATTTTTAGATTCAATGAATTTCAATTATTCAAATGATTTGCTTTCATAATCACTTTAAAAACATGCTTAAAAGGCCATTAAAAGCGCGCACTGATCACATGCATACTGCTTTAAAAAGATTGCATTTCAGTACACTTTTAGTGTTTTGCATTTCTTATCTCGCTCCGAAATCTGCATTAAGATAATTGAAACCGTAGCAAACTTCTAGATCGTATTTATCGTGCTAATAAAATCGATTTTTGTCAGTATTACTTGATTCATATCATCATCAGCTTTTCTCGATCTGTAACATCGATGTAACGTGACCGCACCGTGGGGTAATATTTATAATATACATTATAGTGACGTTACGGATCGAGAAAAGGTGTTCATGATATGAAATCAAGCAGCTTTATATGAATGGGAAATTAATGTATGAGTCTAACTTGGAGTACGTACACGGTGCACTACGAACATGCCGCAACAACGAAAAGTCGCCACTGTCTTCTAGTACATCTTCCAATCACGATTTGTAGTTATGGTTACGGTAACACGGCTTCCAGCTCTTTAAAAAAAATACTCTCACATCCATGTGGCATGAGATCACTGTTCATCCAATCAAAATGCTCGGGCAAGATACCTTGAAAGCACGGCACCGTACGGCACGGTGCAGCACGACACGTCTCTATTCTCAATGTATTAAACTTGCCAAATCAACAAGTTGTCTTAACACAGTACACACGTAAACCATAACCATTCGACTTTTTGTCGTGTCCCCCCTGACAGTTCGTCTTGTCCGCGCAGGGCGTATGATTTTTGCTATCATTACCGTTAGCAACAGAATCAACATTTCCATTTTTCAGACATTTTTTCTGAGGGATTTCCAAGGCGCCATCGCTATCATCCTTCTTTTCTAAACCTTCAGGTTTCTGTACATGTACTCGTAAATGGTTAATTGAATGAATGGAACTAGATGGTAAACTATTGCTGCGCTTGGGCGCGGAATGTTCTGTATGTTCTTTTAGAATTGAACAGTTTGTTTGTGATCGCTCACGTAAACAACTTTGATTATCAAACGTGTTATTTTGTTGCTGCGTCAAATCTGAATCACCGGTGCCAACTGGCTTTCGAACAGGTACATTGTGCGGTGATATGGCGACATTTCTTTGGGTTGTCTCCTTATCTTCATTAGTTTTTGACGAGTTATTTTGATCTTGTTTCTTGGCAAACACAAAGCGTAAGGACTTTTGTCTGTGCCCAAGCCGATTTGGATATTTTTTGTTTAAATGGATTTCCACAGGGCTGAATTTTTCTACCAAAGTGTCGTTCGTTGGTTCTTCATCGTGGAGAACTGTAAGCTTTGTTTTTAGCTGAAAAGAAGAAGCATTATGATTAAGGGCGCATACACAACGCGCAACATTGCGCGCAATATCAGGCAATGTTGATGAAGCAGGATCGTTTTCTACTCAGTTTAACAAACATTGTAACAAATTGCTTGGTGTGACATGGCTTGCGCACCGTGTGTCCTCACCTTACTACACTTGTTATGGTGCAATTTTACGGGGGAAAACGTTTGCGCAAAAATGTTGTGTGTCATGTTGGATTGTGCTTTAGTATTACAACAGGACCACTCTAGCTAAAACCAAGCCAGGGCACGGCTAACGAAAAGGTTGGATTAGAATTTGGTATGTTTGCGTTAGAAGGTAAACCGCAAAGCCCGGAAAATAACCAACATATCGATCAAGGCATATCGACGAAGTCTATAAAAGTCAAAGTCAAATTTGATGCCATGCAATGTCCCAGTGGCGAGAGACTAGTAATTGAGCCCACTGCCATCATATCACCCTAGGTTCTAAGCGGTTTTGTTACTGGGTCTTCAATGCACCCTTCTCAAAATTATCTTGGATGCTAGGCTAATATGAAACACAAAAGAAATAACACTTTTTCTCGATGGAATTCGTGGCATTTCTTTTGTGTTCCATGTTCGCCTCGCATTCAAGATAATTTTGAGAAGAGTGCATTCAGGAGCGAATCTAAGCTAGCTAACCCTGAGTACGCAAGCATGCTTAAAAGCACAACCCAAAGACCAAAAGCCTCTTTTATGATCAATCAATTACCTTATGATTCTCCTGTTTAAGTATAAGGATTTCTGCCTCAAGCCTAGCATGCCTTTCACTAAAATTATCACATGTTGCTGATGTGCTGGCCTCTCGTGCATGACCATGGTGTCCTCGTGTTGAGAGCATGGTTCCTTGTAGAGGGTTCCCGTCAGGGTCCTTCCACATCTGGATAACCTGTTCAAATAATTTTTCAAATGGTCGGAAATGGGAAAACATTTTTTTATTTAAACATATTTTTCTCAGTGTCTCAGTGGAAAACATTACGCCCAAACCTTAAAGGTCTATCCCGTGGCGCGCTATTCGTTTTGAATTCCCTTGCACTGTGAGAAGCCTAAATTATATAGAATATGAAGTGCAAATCAATTGGAGATAGCAAAATCAATATATTTTGTAATACTATAAAGTCAGGTTAGATCCAGTGGCGGATCCAGGGTTTTTCAAAACGGGGTCCAGATCGGGGAATAGATTGTTATGACGTCATATTGACGTCATATGATGTCAAAGTAAAAAAAAAAAATGGCGTTGAAAAAAAAAACGGGTGCAGCGGACCCCGTCGCACTACCCCTAGATCCGCCACTGAGATCCCATAACTTCCTTGTTCAGATCAGAGAATCTAAAACAGAAAAATGTTTGATATTTTAAACTGAAACACACCTACCTTAGGGATAAAGAGCACGCTGAGTGTAACAGTTGTACAAAATAAAATAACAGCACAGATAAGAGTGAAACCAGCAGCAGGTTCACTGCTCGACACGTGTGATAACGGTACCCCAATAGCGCATAGAAGAACCACGTTATACACGCTGATCCCAATGAACTTAGAGTCATTTAGAACTGGAACAGATACTTTGCGCGTCTCGAAGGCAAGAAATAAACCAAAGACTAGCAGAAGACTGTGGAAGGCATAGAAGGTAACTAGCCAAGGTAGAGAGTGAGGACCGCGGCATTCTTCACGACACAGAACAATTTCATAGTCACGATCTCGAGAAATCTAAACCGCAAAAAAAGAAAGTAACATTACCATTGCACACGAGTTCGCGAGGAAGATATTAGTAAGATATTAGTATTCTTACCCGTCTAACGCCATTGATGACGATGATCTGCCTACTTGGTGGGTGCAGTGCCATCCACAGAATGAGAAGAAAAACGTCTATACACACAATCACAGCCAGGAGACTAAACAATTCTTTATCTCTCACTACCTGAACGACAAGTCATTATACGCTGTTATTAACCTTGAGAATTAGAATATTGTTGTTAGTTATATAATGTCTAGTTTGTGTCCTTGTGTATAATTTTGGTAAAAAGAAAAGAAAAAGGTTCCGAGATAGAAAGCAAAAAATTTTAATTCAAGTTAAAATCGAAATCAGAGGTCTGGATAAGTGAGCTGTGCAATATTTACAAGCTATCAAGCTTTCAGTACTTTTATATTTTTAAGTTTTGAAAATAATTGAATAGATATGAAACTTTGAGGTTTTGGTCGCAACTCCCCACATAGTATGACCGATTCCTGACTACCCATATATATCCTTTGTCTAGATCCGAGGGGGCAAATCAACACCCAGTTTCCCATTTGTTTCTATCAAGGGCAATACGATAGAACTACCGCGGGAGTTATACGCAGTCCTTCTTCACAACTCCTATACAAAGAAGGAAAGGGCGGGGTTGAGGCGGGGTACCCAAGTCAGAAGAAGGTTATAGGGGTTGCCAAGAAAGTTGTCAACTTAAACGCCGTACCTTTTTCACTCTCTTTACGTTACTGATAAAGATCTGATGTACTCTCCAGGTTTTAGAAAACATGGCGCCGAATCCAACAGTGAAACCCAATGATAGAAGACTGAATCGCGCCTGGAACGATAATAAACGTATAATAATTGCTTGCTGGTTCAACGAGACCCAATGAGGACGAGGAGTAGCTATATCGAAGTGCATTATGGATGTTGACAAGCCGCTTACAGTCAACAGCGCGGGCTCTCAATGCCCTTCGAAAATCAAAATGGCTGACTCAGCGAGGGAAATTTGAAATAATCTTTCTGTCAGCCTCTGTAAGACAGCGAATATTGAACATTACGGTTGCTTCAGGTCATTGAAATACTGAGAAAGCTTAAAAGGAAGACCACTCTGCGAATACAGGTATTTTTAAGATTCAAAATCATGATAATTTAGAAAAGATTTCATACTTTTGTGGGGTTGAAAACCAAGGAGAAACACAGCCATAACACCATAAATATCAAAACAAAATATCAAAAATCTTTAACGTTTGAGTAGTAAGTTGTTTATGGTCAGATAAACCAGCAGCTTTAGGCCACTAGGTAAAGTAAGAATGATTCAATTCTAAGTCATGTTTATCTCAGTACTTACCCTACAGGCGAGGGAATATGCTCTATCTGACACTCTACCGTCCAAACCATACAGAAATATAGTAGAATAGACCATGATACATCCAAGAATGATAACGTTATTTAGGTTAGGACTTGATAGCTTAATATACCTACATTTAAAACAAAACCAGCAGTATTTGAGCTCTTAATCAATGTGGAACTTGGTCGTCAGATTACCAATTGCTAGTAAACTAAAAAGGTTTTTCTTTCGTTTTAATTAGATTCAAACTTCAGTACGTTATTCTGACTATACATTTGTTAGCTTAGTACAGGCCCCTTGCAGCATGTCGGAATGCAGCTCAATTTGGAGGACAAAACAACAGGTTTCCAATTTTTAAGGTCACGTGCAAGGGGTCTATTAGCTTTCGCGCACAAACGACTTTAAATCACGTGTCATTTTCCTTTCCATCCAACCCTGTTTCGATCAGACATGATCCAAAGTCCCCTTTAGAGTGTGTTGATATGGTCTTTATACCTTTTGTTTCTAAACTTGACGTTAAACGCAAGAAAAACTAGTCCCAAGACGATGCCAAGACTGCTTAGCATACAGACAAAAACGTACAACCATAGTGGGATCTTCACAAACTCTTGCATCACAACAGTTCGGTCTATAGGACGCTTACCACCTGAAAACATAGCAAATATGTAAGAAATATAGAATGACACTAGCACAGAGGGGGGAGGGGAGGGTATCACTGTAGAACACGAGAAACAAGCAAGTGCTTTATGACTTCCATATGCATTGTTACATCTCAATGCATGTAGACGATATTCATAGCTGCCTACAAGACAATAACAATTGAATCTGGTTGAACTCCTCCTAATGGAGAAATTCTCATGTGATGTGTAACGTCATGCGCAGCATCTTTATTTCCTGTCTGATATGAGAACAATTTTTTTTTGACCAGTTACAGTGCACTTAGTAGTATATGTCTTGAGTTGGTTATTGGTCCAATAACTAGCACATTTTACCTGGCCACACGTTGCCTTTTCCAACGAGCTTGAGTTTTCGCTGCTTTGGATAATAAAAGCCCACTGGTACTGCTTTTCCATCTGCATTAAGAAAACATATATATATAGTATAAAAGGTTTCCCCTTTTCGGCCAATTTTCTTTTCCATTCTCATTGCAGTGGCATAGCCAGGGTCCCATTGTGGTGCATTTTAGTATCGACACGAGCAACAGAGCAAGAAAGAGTCATTTAGGGGAGTCTTTCAGGGGGGTCGTTCTGTTCGTTTGTGTAGGCAAGTCACGCCTTTTTGCCTAGATGTAGCTACGCCACTGCATTACATATAATTACAAACTAGGACCTTCGTCAAACGAAAAGGCTGCAGAGGTCTGATGATCGAATACGTACCAGGGTCGTGCTGAAGGATTTCAACTACTCCATCATAACGATCACCATCCTCAAAGAAAGCTACCTCGCCCTGAATAAAGCGAAAGTAATTGATTACCAAATACTCTGTTTGAGGTTATACATAAACGCTTGGCATGACCAGTTACCACGACTACATGTCTGGTTAAAAATTAAAGAGCTCTACCCTCCTCAAAGTTTGTACAAAATATAACATACGATTTTAACAATGGCAAATTGTCAGTTGAGATGGTTACTTCCGTGTTGTACTGGCCTATTCTTTATATTACAGTGCTTTTCAATACCACACAAGAAATCGTACATCGTCGCGACAAAGTAGGCTTTTGCGGACGTCAATCAAGGCGTTTCAATGACATTCCATATACACTTGGCTTTGAAAACTTTGCGTTTTCCGACAAAATCCTATTTTGTCGCTGCAGGAATTGGTACGATTCCGCGTCTGTGCCGGATTGAGAAGCACTATAAGCACCATAGGGCATTTTTGGATTCGTTTGCTTGAAGAAATATTACAGAATTAAAGTATTCAAAGCTCACCGTTATCCCTTCAAAATGAATTTTCTGTATAGTAGACACAAATATGTTTGTCATTCGTTGATCTTGGTACGACACGTTTTCAAATATTTCCTTTTTGCCATTTATGAGGGGAAGAGACTGGTTGAGAGCTCCAGCGATGACCCAGATTGCGTCATATGTGTAGGCTGTGATGTTTGGTGGCTTAGTGATGTTTAAGGAATTAAGATATGTCATATACTGCTTGTGGTACTCGGCTCGTGTCTACAAAGATATGAACAGACGCACTTACAGTTATCCTATATACTTAATCATATGGACTTTCTCAAAGCCCATCTTATTTTCTTCTGCAAGAGGAATATCACGCTTCTGTCTCCCATTCCATGCTCACATCCAGCGATTTATAGCAAGTGTGTCCTGGCACGTTATATTTCTAGAGCTAGCAATAACGAGACAGTTCATATCTAAAGCTTTAGGAGAAGCATAGCATCTTATGTATAAGGAAAATATCGTTTTCGAGAGACAAACCACCAAAAAGATAGAACCTCGTATTATTATAAAGGCGCAGACAATGCAATTTTAGAGATCGCACCTTGTGACCACCCGTGCGATGTTGGATGCGACCACGTAAAAAGTAGAAACGAGTTCTACTTTTGCGGCGTCGCGCGCGATAAACCTCACTCACCATATGAACACAACGTCGCACGGATGTAAAAATCGTATCGCGCCTCAAATTAGGTCCATATATTTTAAAGTTTAATCATTAATGCATTACTCAAGTAACAAGAAATCATGTCCACAAATACCTACCACTCCAGAAATAGCACGCCTTGCGTTCCCTTGCTCATCGTCGCCTAAAAATATCTGGTTGTTGAAAATAAACGAATATGCAATAGCCTTTTTCATTTCATTTTGTGTACACTTGAGATTCTTGTCGGGCACTGCCCACCATCGATGGCTGTATGTACCGATTAGGAGCCATACATAACGAGGTCCATATAGTCCTGACTTGTAGGCCTACGTATATAACGCATCATGTTAAGTTAGGGTTAGTTATAGATTAGTCTTAGAGTTATAGATGTGTGTGTGGAGGGGGAGGGAGAGGGGGAGGGAGATGGAGAGGAAGGAAGAGGAAGGGTTACGGTCATTCATAACGATATCCCAAGTACTGGCTTAGGGAACTTCGCATATCCTATTAAGCCATATAGGCCAGTAATAAACTACGCCTTTAAATAAGGCTGGGCACAAAAAGGGGAGTGTCCTGGAGTTAGCTTTATAAAAGTATGAAATACCTGACAGAATATCAATCTTGCTTGCCTTTCATAGAATGTGCCAACTATAATACGAGCATCATTTCGCTGTTGAGAAGCCAAGAAAGATGGAGTTGACTGATGTTGGGATTGGTTCTTCTATTCAGGTTGCCAATATTACATCACTCAAATCCCAGATACGTTAAGGCGATGTTATACGAGACGATTTGCAACAACGATTTTTCGCGCACACTTCAGATCAGGAACTCGCAACGTGTTGCCTGAAGTCGAATAACGTAAGAAATGGTTCCATCTTGCATGTTACATGGTATAAACCTTTTGCGCAACGGCGTATCGCGAAAAATTGTCGTTGCAAATCGTCTCGTGTAACATCGACTTACAGAAATACTTGGACAGCGAACATGCATGCAGTTCTATTGCTTGGTTTCAATCAGCTGATAAAATTCTTTAAATCTCATTATCTGCTCCAAATGGTGGTCAAACACTGACCATTATGTACTGTCAGCCAGTAAGAATGCTATATTGAAAACTTGCGATTCAGCTAATGAACATTATGCACGTGACAGGAAATGACGTCAAGTGAAACCAAGCAACAGTTCATTCCCACTTTTTTTCTTACCATAAGCATTCTCATGTTAATATCAAGCTGCTTGCCATTTGTCTGTTCAGATAGAACTATCGAACAATTTAACTTCTTCAGTTCATCAATCACTTGGTGGTTGGACTGCGACGCCTAAATAACCCATACATTAATTTTGTGTAAGCATCTGATAAAAAAAGTTTAATAACTCTGGAAGCAAGTTATGTTTTTGTTCATAAAGCCATGATCAAACGAGAACGCAAGGCAATACGAGATCGAAAATGCGTCGCGCTTCTGTCCAAACTTACGGTGTGACTTGTGGTAGGCTGCAGTGCCTATAATGCGCAATGAGCACACACCAAAATCACGTCAAGTCATGCGTTTTGTTCTTGCATGACAGAAAAATAAGCTTGACTTGACACGTGACTTAGCTACATCATAGTGGAACTCCCTTCATGCGGCAAAGGATTTAGAATCAAAAGACAACTAGAATGCCTTTGGTTGGTTTGTTCTCTGCAGCCGAGCCAATATGGCTGAAAATGACCACGTGACGTAGTAGATCTTATGTTGTAAACTTTAAAATGGTTACGATAGGATAAATACTTTGTACATGCATTATATCTCACCAGGTCACCACCTGTATTCTCGTACAACAACGCAATGTTTTTCCACCCAAAGTGCTTGATCCATTCCACTCGTGCCAGGTTCCTCGCTGACTCAGATGGCAGAGTACGGAAGAGAGTTGGGTACTTGTCACGGTTAGAAAGCGCCAGAGAACGAGAGGCGTATGATATCTGGAGGAAAAGATATTGTCTACACTGAGGTATTGTGATATACTAGGGTTATTATTACGTCGTAAAACTAAAAGAGGTACAGATAACAATAAGTGAATGATTACACTGTTCTACACATGATAGACGAGTCGGGGTACATGCAAGAGCAACATTATCACTGAGTATCATCATCAGATAACACTTTCATCAGTCATCACCCTTTATTAGCAAGCATCATCCATTAGCAACCATCATCATCATCAGATAACACTGTCATCAGTCATCACCCTTTAATAGCCAGCATCAGCCATCAGAGAATTTTACAGAATTATATCATATAACTGACCTGCGCTAGATTTCGATATGCGGACAACTCGGCCAGAAGTTCTGTGACGTCAGAGCATGCTGCACCCAGTACCATGACAATGGGACGCTTGTCCATCATGAGATCCATAAACATATTCGCAGAATAAGCAGGATCACACTGAAACAGAATATCACACTAGTTTCACATTGCTGACCAAGAGGAATGTTTGCTCTGGGTACGGAATTGAAATTTTCCTAGTGGCTAGCCTACGTATAAGCGGCCCTCTATGTGGGGTGGCCGAGGGCCGCTACACAGGCTATATACCCCTTGCAGCACGTCGGAATGCAGCTCAATTTGGAGGGCAAAACAATAAGTTCCAATTCTCAGGAGATTAAAAAAAAATTGTTTTGCCCTCCAAATTGAGCTGCTCTGACGTCACGTGAAAGGGGTCTATATTCCCAGGGGTCTATATTCCCAGGGGTCTATATTCCCAGGGGTCTATATTCCCAGGGGTCTATATTCCCAGGGGTCTATATTCCCAGGGGTCTATATTTTCTGCAGCCGAGCCAATATGGCGGAAAATAACCACATGACGTAGCAGATTTTTTGCTCTTAAATTTGAGCTGACGTCACGTGAAGGGGTCTATATTCCCAGTTTTATATTTTGCAACATCAAAGTTAATAAGATTAGTTACTAATTGATCCCTGTAGTTCGAGTGACCCCCTGCTGTGATGCGTGATAAAAACCCGTAATCTGTGCATGTCTGTACCCTTAAGTCAATATTTACAGTTTTAGATTTCTCATTCTATGGAATTTAGTAAGATTAGATATTTAATCAACCCCGCTAGGTCGAGGTTGATTGGCCCCTTGTGATTCATGTTATCCTCTGTGGCTAGCAAATCCATGACAAATCCCTTTAATAGTTTGCTATGCTAATAGAAATATTGTAAGCTCTCTTACACTTCACGCCATTAACTCTTATTGATTGATAACTTCGTTAACCGATCACCGACCATGTCAGTAAATAAACCTGGCATATCGACCACCAATTTAAGTGGCAGTTATTCGACCACCGACCATGTATGTCTGTATCAGTCAGTAATAAACCTGGCCTATCGACCACCGACCATGTCAGTCAGTCAGTTAATAAACCAGGCCTATCGACCACCGACCATGTATCAGTCAGTTAATAAACCTGGTCTATCGACCACCGACCATGTATCAGTCAGCTTATAAACCTGACCTATCGACCACCGACCACGATAGTAATTCGCAATTTATATATTATTTGTATAACCTTTATTTCTAAATTCTGCTTAAGCTAATGTTCCCGGCTCTGCAAAGGCCGCGAAAATCAAAGGAAAATCGCCATAAAATGTCTTATTCCATAAATACTTAATATTTTGAAAGAATGCCGCCAACATTTTGTTATCAGACTTAACATGCTAGGAAAAGGTCGTAATGGTTGAGTCAATTGCCGCATCCGTAAAAAACGCTAAAAAGCTCTAAAAATATCAGCTTGGCAAAGAAATACCCAGCGCATTTTCATAATGAAAATATAAAAAATTCTCACCGACTGAGTCGATTAATGCTTCACTACCGACAAAAAGCTCTAAAAATATCAACTGAATATTGGCAGAAACCAACGGAAATAAGAAAAGGGCTAAATACATTAAATGGTGCACCAGGAAAGTTAAAAAAAGGATAAGTACTTTCAATCTTTCCTCCGCTAGACTGTGAATCGGTGAAAACAAACAAAAAACAGAGTCCCCACAAAATACGATAGGACGGCAAAAAAAACACTTTATTACATAACTATTTCTTCAAGTTAATTCGTTTTCGAGATATTTTTAGTACGTGACATTTGTTTTCCTGTTGAAACAATTTAAAACGTCTGATTTATGGTAATTAAAACATTTCTTTATCGTTCGCCCCTTGGTGCTTTTGTAATATTAAATTTCCATCGATTCCATTAACTCCAAGATTGATTTCCTGGTTTCTATCACGAAATTGTAAGAAAGCAGTATTTCTTCTTTTTCTCAGTCCTAGTTTTATGAAGATAGGGAATTCAATTTAGTTTGGTTTTTAGAATCTTGGTTCAATAGTAAACGATTTGTAAGATTACTAAAAGAGAATGTCTTGCATAGAAAACCTCACAAATCGAATGAAGCGTTATCTGTTAATCCGAGAAATTGGAAGTCAATTTAATCCATCTTATACAGAATTATTACATTAGTCAATTTGTTTTGATGTGACCGCACATAAAATGTACATCAGGAACTTCGCGAACTCACAGCTGTGAGGGAGATGAGAATATACCACGAAGTGCTTCACTGTACTAATGATTACAAAAGCTTTACGTTCACAGCAAAATCAAAACAAACAAAACGATCAAATCGCAAGGATTCTTTTTTTTTTTCGCTAACGAAATAGCCCTTATAAGTTATACGAAATAAATAGATTAATCCCCGGTTCATTTTACCTAAAATTCCCCTTAATCCCTTATCTCCCATGCCTTCTAAGATTTTAGCATGCAGTGCTGTTTAGTAGAACTAAAGTCAAACGGAAAGCTTCAACACAGAGCGTTATCAGAAAGAGCCCGCGGGCTCAGCTGGTCAAAGATTTCACAGTCAATGATGACTGATGTTTACTGTCACATCTATTGCGCTAACACATTAAGAAATAATAACATTGTATAAAACAAAATGAGCATGATAGCAAAACAGTGAAAATGATGATTACGATAAGCACAGATTTGCTAATTTTTGCTAAAAACTGACCGATTCACAAAAACGCATCGATGACAGATTTTGTCAGCGGTATTTTGGATCAGTTTTGTAAACGGGTTTGAACTGTCATACTCGCTCATGTGGCTTAGAAATAAAAAATATATTAACTAACGACTCAGCTGTAATAACAGAATTCACATTTGAGTTATTCATCTTAGAATGTTCCTCATATTTCTCAGTGTAGGAAAATAATGATATAGTTATCAAGTTTTGCTTTCACCGATTCAATCTTTCTTTACGTTTTCCTCTTTGTTTCTCGTTTCCCATGTTCGCCTTTCGTTTTTTTTTTGTCTTTTTTTTCTAATTATCTTTCTGACTTTTCTTTATTTCCCTTTAATTCTCTTAATTTTCATGTAAAGTGAACTGCGTCGGCGTTTAAGATACAAAGTATTTTAGGAAGCCCATGTTTATACGTGACAACAATAAGCTAATAAAACTCGTTCTAGATCGTTCTCTTACTGGGATTCAAAATACACATACATCAGTGACTTTTTGGTATTTTGACGATAAAATTTCACGAATTTGACTTCAAAATGTCTATTTTCTAACGTTTGATACATTTTTTCCAGTGTATTCACTGATGTATATTCTTCTTCTTCTTGGTAATCAAGAATCTTTAATGAATGAACACCAAACTAAATCATTTTTTTACCAAAAGAAATTTCAAATCGCAAAGGAACTTTTCAGTGAAATACTTTTGAAAGAATTTGAAGAAATTTGCAATTGAAAAAAAAAAAAAAAAAAACCCAGATTTTTAGCATTTTTGAAAAAAAAAATTTCTTCCGATTTCCTTTTTTATAAAACGGATAAAGAAACAGAAAAGAAAAGGAAAAAAAAAGGACACTAAGTGACAAAGTTCGATAGGAAGTTACCACTTCATTCAATCGTTTACCAACGTTCTAGTATATTCAATCTCGAAAAAATATTATTACGTCACAGTTCTAGAAGAAAGGAAAAAAACCACACAAAAATATTATGATATCTTTAAAGAGCAAAGCCGAAAAAAGAAATAGCTGCAGAGAATAAGGTTATGCGAAAGGTCACGTAGTATTTTAGTTGATAATGTTGGTTTGCGTTTGATGATGGAATATGAAATGTATATGTGATCGTACCATACTGAGAGCCGTGAGTAAGGTATGGTATGATCACATATACATTTCGTAGTATTTTAGTATAATTTAGCTAGAAATTTAATAAAACTTTGATATTAAAGACTTTATATGTCATAGTTACACTTTGACTTTTGTATTATAGTAAAAACAGTGTTACAATCAATTACTATTTCGTTCAATTATTCAGTCGAAAAAAACCTCCAATTTCTGTGAGATTTCAAATGCCCAGAAAATAATTTCTATACACCCTGTGAATCAATGCTTAAAAATATTTAATAAAACTTTCAAGTATAAAGAATGTTTCAATTACAGTACCTTCGAATCTTTGATGATCATTTTCAGCTCATAGCCACCAAGAATGTCCGTTTGGTTCACATGTTTAATCGCTAGTTGAGCTGCAGCAAGCAGAGCATGTCCAGGAACAGAGGCCTTGTTTGGACTCAATGGAAAAAACCCTCCGATGTAAACGGGAATCTTCGTCCCTCCAACTCCTTGATGGTGTTTTAGAAACGTAGCAATCAAAACCGTTAGAGCTATTCTGAAAAAACTCCGTTTCTGAGCAGGAAAAAAATCCATTTCCGCCATAGTGTAGTTCCAAATATTCGCTAGTAATCACAAGCACCTTTCCCCTTCTGGCTGTAAAAAAATTGAAGCGTTTCTTTCGTAGATCAAGAGAATGTGTTCTTTTTCTTCTTCTTCTTCTTGTGAAAACAATAATCTTTAATCATTTGCCATTTCACCTGAAGTGACAAAAAAAATCTCACATCATTCATTCGCTATGAACACTTTCTTTTCTTTAGATTTTATCGTAACTAAAAACCACCTTTACGTCTAGCGATTGGACAAAAAAAGCACTATGGAAAAAGCGTGGCACTGTTGCAAGTGTTGTTTCGTCTCGACTTGTTCCGATATCAGCTTGCGTAGATTCATTTAACAGTCTTAGTTCTAGTAATCCAGTAATAACTGCAAGGTTTTTCTAGCCCCAGGCACTTTCGTTGCTTCATAAAGTAAGGCTTTTAGCACTAATACAGCTCGAGTCTCTTGATTTTTTTCCCCCCCAGAGGCGATTTGTTCAGTGCCATTAATGGTCGCTCGCAACTCCGGTTTTGTTTTTGATCAAAACTATAAATTTAGTAACAAGAGAATAGGGTAAATTGGAGCGATGGGTGAAAATAGACAGAAGAATTGAAGTGCTCACTTGAATTCAATTGATCATTAATTGGCGAATTTAAAGGCTGACGATGCAATGTTTAGTCCAATAGTCGAAGGTGTTATCTAGCGTAGCTACTGTAGGTGTCAGAGCTGTGGATGCCTGGGCTAGGTAAAGAGAGGACTGTAGGGGGAATGGCTGCAGGACATAGTCTCAGATATAGGGTTACTAGAGATTTGAAAAGGTAGATAGAAGGTTGTAGGTAGATGATTAGGTGAAAGATAGATGAAGGTTAAGTATGCAGAGTAGTATTGAAATTATACAGCAGTTGTTGTTGTATGGTGCTGGTGCTGTTGCAGTTGATTTTGCTGCTGCTGTGATTTTGAAATTATTGTTACTGTTCCTGCTGTCGTTGGTGCTGAGCTTGTTGATCGTTGTTGCTGTTATTGTTGTTAAAGATAGTACATTCGAAAGATTTCGTAATAGGAATAAAAACCCTAAGAATTGATGGTTGAAATTATTTTCTCCAACACGTATGTGTAGGAAGCAAAGAGTTGTGTTTCTAAATATTTCTTGTCATTAAGAATAAAAGTTTTGAGTTGCTTTACCCAAATATAGATTGCTCTAACTACAGCATAAGTTATTTCTAAATTCATCAATTTTTTTTTCCATTTAGGATTGAATGTTACTTATTTTGTTCTCGTTATCGGAGCCATCTTGGTGCTATGCTATCTTCAGGGATACGAGCAAAAGCCAGTGGGAAAAACGTCCCCAAGGTATGGAAAGCCGGGTGATACTCATTAGTTCATTTTACTTTGTAGTTAAGTGAATTGAACTCAGTTATCACATCAGTGTTCCGTAGGTAAAAATCAATCATTTGTCAAGAGTGAGGGCGAAATATATACCTCTAAATGCTAACCACAGCAGAAAATTCATTGATGGCACAATTATAACACATATATACATATACATATACATATTCATATATACATATTGCATTCATTTTAATTTTTCCTCTCTTTGGATTGTTTTCATTACTCATACTTAGAAAATGATCTGCAATTAGAAATACCAAATGTTGTGCGGCGTTTTACAACTATTGATTGGAAAAAAGCTTGCACATTTGTCGAAAAGTAGTGAACATTTGAATGTCTATACTTTAAGTCGTAGTTCAGAGTATCATGTTTAGACGACGAGTCTTGCGGTCCTAAATCTCTCTTGAGCCTTACAAATGACTTCAAACAAATCGATATTTTGTCCAACCTTTTAAGGCCAAAACCATTTAGGTAGTGTTTATCGGTGGGAAATAATCCGAGCTAACACTATCGTCGATCCAAGCAATCGGCTTAGTTTCTGAGTCGCTAAATTCTTGTCTTCTGCTAGACATTAAAAAATGGCACAGAATTTCTTCTTTTCTTTCATGGACTTGGATTGGCTTCAAAACCATTCAACTGTTAAGCGATTTGTGTTTCTTGTACACGTTTTATAATTGTTTTTTGTGCAAGGGTTGACAAATGCGAACGCGACGAAATATCTGGGTTTTGTGTCTATATACAGTCAATGTCATTAATGTTGTCTACCAAAAAAGACCTTTAGACCAAAAGAAATGTCACGTGATACCTAATACACTCGCTCTGAATGCTCGATACCAGCAATCATTGTATAAGTAGAGTTAATAATTATTATTCTCTGTTCATTGTTACTCATTATTAGAGTTTGAAACTAGAATTTATATCGTTTAAAACAAATAAACAAGTCATCACGTGATACTTTTTTTGGTCTTTCTTAAAGTCTTTTTTTCACCGGACAACCTTTCTGACAATGACTGTATTATCATAAATACAATCAGGCATGTTCTTTAGTATACTTAATCCCTCAAGAGTAACTTCCAAATGACGTCTGACTAGAGTCTAAAACTTGAAGGAATCACATGACCCGTCTGTCTGAACACGCGCGGCTTTGTCGCTACAACGGGCGCTGGTTTGCCGGAGAGAGGCAAGTGTCTCGCCATTGAGATTATTAATTCATTAGCTTTTGTTATGATGATAGGGTTACTGCTACTGCTACTGCTACTGCTACTATAATGCTAGCTAAGGGTTTCTGCTACAGTCTAGCCTAATGGCAGCAGCAGGCCCGATAAAACGATCGGATATTTGCGGCGGTTTGAGAAGAAAAATACCCTGAAGTCCGCACTAGAGAGAACCAATAAGCAGCTGTAGATTTTTTCACATATGTAGATGAATTGGTGTCGGTAAACTCATCATGAGTGAGACAGCTAGGTCTGACAATTTTCTAAGATAGGCATAGGTGTATTTTAAGGCATACAAATATCATAAACTGAAGCTGAGGTCAAATATTCTAGCTTTCGACGAATATTTCGTACATGACAGCAATATTGACACTAGTAGTCCTATAATTCTCTATTATGACTTGTATTCTTATTTTTGGGGCGTTTTCTCGACAAACTGGTCATGTGTGGCTGAGTAGTATGTTATTGTTTGCTGATAACGATGTAAAATATTCGTTATTATGGATGTGTAACTCGAATCAATATTATCAGTTGGAATGGACGAAAAATCGTCAACGAACCAACATGACGGAGACAGACGGCGAACAGATAAACGGACCATCGTCTGACTGACGATCAAGCAATCGAAAACGCGCGAACGAAAAAATACTGAAACGATTCATATTTCGAACGAACGAGCAAGCAAATGATCGAACGAAAAAGCGAAAAATACTGTGTCTGCAGCTTTCACAGTCAAGAATCGTTACACTGATGTTTAACTGCACTTTTGCCTTGTAAACTCATTAAAAGAGATAATTATCTTAGTATAAATATAACGATGATTATCGCGCAATTGTATATAATATAATGACGCCTTGGTTTGATTACAAATTGTAGATTCATTCAGCTGACTTGTAGTTGAACATTGATATATTTTTTTTTAATATTTTCCGGTCGATAGAATTCCTAAGGACTTCCGATAGTCGGAATAAAACACACTTCCAAACCTTACTCTTTTGATCGATAAACTAAACTCTTGAAATAAGGTCACGTGGTTAGTTTCTAGGTTTTGATTGGTTATCGCATCTCAGTCGTACTATACTACTTATGTTTCAAAAGCGATGTAAGTTTTGATTCTTATTCGGTTAAAAATGCAAATTTTAGTGTCCATTTACTTATCTCTGAGTTTATCAAGATAGAATTCCTGAAAATTTGCTCGTGACGCCGAAAAGATTTCATGTACACAGTTTCGTAATTTAATATTCTCTGAACTAAGATCGTTTGTATAACGAAACTAAACGAGATAAACCATAAGTAAACAATAGGTAAATGAAAACAATAATTAATCTCACCAGTTCGAAGCTTCCCACTTTAACTCACTAAGTTGTCACTGTAGGCGCTGCTAAAAGAAAACAAAAATATTTATATCACCAGGTGCGAACACCATATCATGAACGAATCCCATGGCGTTTCATCTCGACTTTTCTTACCAATGTCGATTTAAAATGAATTGTTTCTGAGATGAACTGACCGCCTAGCTTTGTAGTTCAAGATATTACAGATTTACTCCCATTCGTAGAGAAAACGGTTATAGCTCAAGGCTCCATTGACTCCAACACAGAATTCAAAACTCAACATTTTTCACCAAATTCAACAACACCTTCGAAATACCTACTTTATATGTTTACAAGAATCGATAATCCTGAACGCAATTTGGAACTTCTCCAGTTATTCAGTACTGTGTAGGCTCAAGTATAAGACCCTAAATCCTATCGAACAGTCGACCAAACATCTCTCTTATTGGAGGTATTTTTTATGATGTGATATTGACACTGACGTAGTTCCCGGAAGCCAAACGCGCGTAGAATAATATGGTGCAATAGGAATAGAAATTCCGGGTCTAAAAACGTACAAAGTCTATTTTTGAAATTTCCTCTAGGGTCTAAGCCTCTTTAAAATCTACTGGATGATCTTTGATGCCTCTTGATTATCCAATCAAGTTATGATGAACGTATGATCTTGGGGGAGAGTTTAGGATCTAGTACTTCGCTATGACGTCAGCAAGTACATAAAAATATATGTTTTTCTTCTTTATCTCAAAGTATCTTAGCGAATATGAACTTGTTGATCCTTTCCCCTTTTCTCCTCTTTCTTATCCTGTTTTTGACTATTTTTTTCTTGGGTTTTATTCCTTGTTTTTTTTTTTTTTTTTTTTTTTATATACTTTAACTTCCCGTCTCGTGCACTTAAGACTTCCTCTGGCATCGTAACGACCTGACCATCATTAATATGCAACAGTGCTAATAAATCAAGCGATTTCCTATTTAAGGCTACTCAGATGGTCAGCAGCTGCCTAAGCTGCGTGGGTAGACACTTCATAGAGGTATCACCAAATTAAAGTGACTTTCGGTCATGTTTATTATATTTAGCAAAGATTCAGTGCTATTTCTTCCTGGTTTCTGAGCTGCAGTTTGTAACAGAAGTATCCAATTAGATGGCAAAAGGGAATAACACAAGAGATGATATAAAAACTAATCATTAATTATTAATTATTAATTAGAAGTAAAACTGAAGCTGATCCTCGCGTGCAACAGAGCGCCAGAAAGTCTGGTCTGGGATAATTATGACATGGAGCTGATATCAAGGAAGATCTTCCGAAAGAAATATTAACTAGATTCGATTACAAGCTAGTTAGCTGAAACAGACAGTGGTAATACTTAGTGGAGGCCGTTTACAAATAGATTATTTTCACCAGATACTTATCAGGATAATAATAATAATAATAGTAATTAATAGTAAATAATAGTAATAAGAAAGAACAACAATAACAACAACAAAGTAAAAAGAAAACAAATACAACAAATATCAATAATAGTAATAACAACAATAATAATAATAATAATAACAACGTTAACGACAGCAGCAACAACAATGATGATGATGCTGACGCTCTGTAAGGTTATTACAAGCTGTCTTTTATTGTTGGTGGCTTGTAATTACAAAAGACAACGGTATTTTGTCAAACTCATGCTCATCCAACATGGCGGCTATGATGACCTAACACAAGTGTAAATATCTCCATTTTACTCGGCTGTAAACTGTTCTTAAAGTTACATTGTTTGTAGAATTATTACGCTTCTGAGGAAATACCTTATTTCTAATTATTGTAAAAAAAAATTAGGGAAAAGAAATAATTAAGAATAAAAGGGTCCGCCATGTTGGTTACGTAGAAAAAAAACATGGCGGCCATGAACCAGATTATCGTAGTAGGCCGAAAAATAACATTACGAGTGGCTAGCACACAGCAGACATTTTAATTAACTGATGCACTCGACTTAATCTTTTTACGAGAATTTACAGTAACTAATAACTACATCGAGACAAACTAATACGAAAATCATTTGTCATTTCAAATAGCTGCTCCGGCTAAAATTTCAATTTGACGAATTGTCTCCGTTGTTTTTTTGCCTAAAATTCTAAAACCATTATTGATGTGCCTTTAATACTCATTATCCACCTACACAACGAGAATAATCCCATAATGAACGGAAAGGAAAAAACCTCACTGTGGTAATTACACTATGAATTAATTGCAATGTCATTACTGGCTTTGGTTTGCTTCCGGAGAAATTTTTGAAATTGCATTTTTGAACAAGATTTTTGGAATCATTTTTGGCTTATTCCAAACCTTAAATCTAATGGAACACTGAATATTAAAACCTCTTGGAGTAAGTAAAAGTATTAAACTGCAGTTATTAAAATTGGACATTAATTTAATTCTTGTATGATTTGAAAATGACAGTCTTCCGCCACAGGCAGCCCATTATAAGTGAAGTAACAAATGAAAATTTAACCACACCAAGTTAAGATCCATCATAGTTTGAAGTTAAATCAGTCTACTAATTGACAATAATAGACCGAAAAAAAGCGCTCCAGCTCCATAATAGATATATGAATAAATAAACATAAAATAAAATAATAAATGTTGAGAATTAACAGTGGAATCCACCGAGTGGCTCTTCCTCCACTACATTCTAATTGAAATTTAGAAGTTGATTTTTGAGGAGGGAGGAAAAACCGGTGTCATGTCTACGCCTTCAAGGAATTTTGATTGAATTTATCGAACTGGTTATGCCACATTAGAGGCTTTGTACTATCACAGGAGGCAGGAACAATCTAGTCTAATCTGATTTACATGAGAAAGAATTCAGTTTCCCCGGGGAAAAAGACTATTGTTGTGCCTCCTGTCATGGCTGCTACTACGTGATGGTGCAAAGTCTTTATTACCATGGCAAGAGAGTATGAAGTAAGAGAGCACATCTCCCATACTTAGGTCTTTCCCCATGAGAATTATTCGAAAATCTATTTTTAGCTTCGAGCACATCTATTTATAGCTCCGCGCGCATCTATTTGTAGCTCCGCGCGCATCTATTTTTAGCTTCGCACGCATCTATTTTTAGCTTCGCGCACATCTATTTATAGCTCCGCGCGCATCTATTTGTAGCTCCGAGCGCATCTATTTTTAGCTTCGCGCGCATCTATTTATATCTCCGCGCGCATCTATTTTTAGCTTCGCGCGCATCTATTTATAGCTCCGCGCGCATCTATTTTTAGCTTCGCGCGCATCTATTTATAGCTCCGCGTGCATCTATTTTTAGCTTCGCGCGCATCTATTTATAGCTCCGTGCGCATCTATTTTTAGCTCCGCGCGCAGCCTGAACTGAATATGGAATCGCATGATAAAATATTTCAGGCTGCGCGCGGAGCTAAAAATAGATTCAAATAATTCTCATGGGGATATGATAGACGTAGACATAACTTGGTAATTTGTAATAATGGACATTTGTGGGCTGCCTGTGTTATCTACCAGCACAAAGCAATCGTTTATAGGGCTGTCAAGTGTGACGTCAATTGAATGAAAAAACGACTTCCGGGTCCATAACGAAAAGCATTTTTATGAAGATTGTTTCTTACATTTTCTTCCTGACAGGATTTGTTGTCCAAAGTCCTAATCATTTCAGATGAAGATTAAATCATTAAAAATATTTTTCGTCTTATTCTAGCGTTCTTATGAGCAGTTGGACCCGGATATACGTCACAACTTAACAGCTCTATCAGTTTGTTGAACTTATCGTTTTGAATACATGAGATATTATGATAAATGAACACAGGTGGCGTACAGCACTCGGGACTTACAAAAGCGGACGTATATCTCTCAAAAACAAGGTGAAATTCAGTCCACTTGATTCAGAGTATTTTTATAACTAGCAGATATAACCTTGGCAGTGAATATAAATAAATATGCTCTCAGATAAATATAAATAGAACGGAAGCACTTTTTGCTAATGTAAATATATAGTACTCTTCTTGGCTTGTGAAAACTGGTGCTTATTAGGAGATTGAAATTTTAACATTGAAATTTTCTTGTAAATATTTCATGACTGATCTTCGATTCAGACTCTCGACACTAGTATTTTTCAGTTAATAAAAAAACAAGGTTGGATCCCGGATGCTTTGTTTTAATTTAATAAATTTAATAAATGAAAAGGTGGCAGTTTTACGAAACCCGCTTTCTATGGAGCTCTAAGAATAGATCACTTCCAGGTTAGGGTAATATGAATAGCAGTACTTATGATAAGAGAATATTAGCCTGTAGCTTTATTAAAAAGAATTGGAAGGATGGGTGAGCGGGAAAATGAATGGATGGAATGGATGGATTGGATGGGAGGTAATGAATGAATGCATGTATGGGGAAATGAATGGGTGAAAGAAAGAAAGAAAGAAAGAAAGAAAGAAAGAAAGAAAGAAAGAAAGAAAGAAAGAAAGAAAGAAAGAAAGAAAGAAAGAAAGAAAGAAAGAAAGAAAGAAAGGAAGGAAGGAAGGAAGGAAGGAAGGAAGAAAGAAAGAAAGAAAGAAAGAAAGGAAGGAAGGAAGAAAGGAAGAAAAAAGAAAGGAAGAAAGGAAGAAAGGAAGAAAGGAAGAAAGGAAGAAAGGAAGAAAGGAAGAAAGGAAGAAAGGAAGAAAGGAAGAAAGGAAGAAAGGAAGAAAGGAAGAAAGGAAGAAAGGAAGAAAGGAAGAAAGGAAGCAAGGAAGGAAAGAAAGAATGATAAATAGATGAATAAATGGATAGGAAGATTGGATGAATGGATTAATGTACGCAAGTAAGGAAGGGATAATGGATAGATTTATGGATGAATACATCTGCATGGTTCTCCTGAATATTACTTTTTCTTAATGTATAAAAGGCTTTATCAGCTACACTAATATCGATATAGGCATATTAGAGCTGGAAGGCAGTACTCCATTTCTTGCCTAGAGTGTATGATAACTTCTATTTTTCATTTTCTATTTTTCCGCTACGTGACTATGGCTTTATTACTCAGATCACTTATAAGAGTAGTCTAGTGTAGAGACGCCGAGACGGCAAGACGGGCTCAATAATAAGCCTTAACGTATCGTTGATCATAGTCAGTAATTCAATTCCTTTCATTGTTGAAGTGTGTTTATCAAGTCAGATAATAAAATATTAAAAATGAAAACATTCTGAAGAAGCATTCTTAGAACTGCGACAACCTAACGCCACGAAGACAAAAGAAAATAATTATTTGGATGAAATGTTTTTGAATCAGTTTTCTTTTTTATTTTGCTTTGATCTTTTTCATCGTTTGAAGACCAAAATTTTACCTGAGCGACACATGCGCTGTTCATTGCTCATGCGCAGGATTGTGTATCTGCGCCCGCGTTCCTAGTTCCTAGCTTCATTTTAAGAACAGGCTTGTTGGATGGTGATAATGTGTTTTCATATGTATTTATGGCTATAACTGTAAAGTGCGAATTAATGAAATGAAAAGTTGAAGCCCCAATAGTTACAAGACTACTTTGATTGTATCTTATCGAAAACAAAATAATAGTAATAAGAAAGAACAACAATAACAACAACAAAAGAAAAAGAAAAAAATTACAACAAATATCAATAATAATAATAATAATAATAATAATAATAATAATAATAACAATAATAATAATAATAATGATAATAATAATAATGTTAATAATAATAATGATAATAACAATAATAATAATAATGATAATGATAATGATAATGATAATAATAATAATGTTAATAATAATAATAATGTTAAAAATAATAATAATAATGATAATGATAACAATAATAATAATGATAATAATGATAATGTTAATAATAATAATAATGTTAATAATAATAATGTTAATAATAATAATAATGATAATAATAATAATAATAACAATTAGTAATTTCCCAGAATTGTGAAATAGTTAAGGCTTTGTATGCTGTCTAAGTATAATGCCATTGGATCTGTCAGTTCGGAAATTAAGAATTTTGCTTAAAAATCATGCCATATTTCCGCAATCTTCTGTATATAGTCATGTCAGACAAAAGTGGAAATAAACCACAATAATAATAATAATAATGATAATAATAATAACTTTATTTGAGTGTCTAGTCTCCTAGCAGTACACGAGTAGACCACTAATTAGGGACATCATACTAAAACTATATTAAAATTACATATGAATAAATAACTAGTAAATACAATGTTCTAAATATTTAAATAATTTTAGGGCTCGGTTTAGACGTCGAATTTAAGACGTCGAATTCAAGACGTCGAATAAAAAGAGAACAACAAAAACAAACAAACAAAAACCAGCAATAACAACAAGTAAATAAAATACAGAATAAAAGCCTTACGAGTTTCATTTCAAGAGTAATATAAGCAGCGTGTACGTATCTTGAAATGATGCAAGCTGACAGTTAAGTGAAGAAATAACGAGATATATATTATACCTTGTGAAATAGATGACCAAACACTGATTCCTGATTGGTTGAACTTAAGAGTCTTTAGTAATATGTCTACATCGATGTAGATAGGTCGTTAATATAGATATAGGTCATGTTAGGGCAACTCTTTTTGAACACGTTCATGTCTTTATCATCATCGAGTAATCGCGACCAAGAATAAAATTATCCTCTTTCAGTGTGTTTCAAGTTTAAAACTTAAACAACTCACTTCAAAATTCCCTGTCGGGGATTCCTATGGAGAACTCTGCCCACCACTTGTAAACATTCTTATTTCAAAGCTTTAGGCCATGTTGTGAGAAGAGATTGATTAACTGTGTGACATCAAAGAATAATGAATTCCAAGGTTTAATGAAACGGGTTGCGCCCTTCATATCATGAAAAGCTATCATTTGAACAGTAAGAGTCCAGGGACAAACAACAAAGCAGACTAAGAAAGAGACTGAGAAAGAAATGAATTCTACACACTAGATTGTTCGGGATGTGATTATCAAGAAATATGGAATTAATACCTATTCCTTATCTAACCAAATTTCAAGGAATACTACCAACAGTACCAATTTAATACCACGAAAAAATTGTTATAAATATCTCGATAACCATTAAAGTGATATAGAATTATAAGATTACAAAATGATGTACACGAAAAATTTGTTATAAATTTCTCGATAACAATTTAAGTGCTATAAAATTATAAGAATACAAGATGATGATGTACCTATTTTGCTGATCTCCTTCTGTGTTATAGCTATCATCCCAGAAGATTTCAAGACAGTGATCTTAGTTTCCCCAATATATAGTTTACGGAGAACTTACTCATCTCGCTCTGACACGCATATGAGAACAAGAGAATGGAGGTTGGATTTTCAAATAGATAAATTATGAAAGCCGGGCCTGTACGTTCAGATTGAGCTGTGGATATTCTGTTGTTTCCGACACAAAAATGCGCCTTAAATCATGTCCTTTCCGATTTAAATTCCATCTCTGTGAATCAATCATCGGTATCTTTTGATCTTGTTCCCGTTTTTTATCATCAGATATCCAACGGTCCAAACTTCAACAGCAATAAATATTGATCTACAGTGTAAGCGTAAACACTGAATAAGAATACGCAGCTGTTTGTCGTGGGGAGTTCTACGGGAATGATCGAGAGAGGCAGAGAAAACTGAGGGGAGAGTTGCTGTTTTTCTTCTGAAGTGTCGTACGTAACAGCCACTTTTAGCGATACGGTAATTACAGAGGATAAACGGCTGTAACTCGTAGATAAGAACAAGAAGCTAGCCCCGAACGATCCAACAAGAGCTCTGTATTTGCACTAATGTACGCCTCTTTTATCAAATAAAATGGTTATGTGACGCATTTCTTGCCGAAGACAAAACAACAAAATGAACAAGAAAAAAGCCGGCGTCCATAGGATTCTTTGACCTAGGGACTGGTTTAATTTCATTTCGCACTGTTGATGTCAATAATTCTGAAAACACTTCATCCAAACGGTCAAAATAAAATTGAAAGGAATAATGACAGAATTTAAAGGATAATTTACCAAGGCGTCATGTGACCAGGTACGTCATAAAATCCTCGTTCGACCGGAGCCCGCGTTCCTTGTGGTTCAGTCAGACATCAAATAAAACCTGCGCAAAGTTCAGTTTAGGAAACATAATCTTATTTGATAGTTATTCATATGATTCTTTATATGATTCTTTATATGATTCTTTATATGATTGTTTATCACGAAAGATGAAAAAATGGAATAAAATGACAAACAGACTGATATTTGCAAAACAGGAAGTAGTCACGTGATTTATTATTGCGTTCCTAGAGCCCGCGTTAATTGTGGTCTCCGTAATGACTAGATGCGTGAAAACACTGTTTTTAACAATTCCTGTTGGATTTTAACGATAGCAAAAAATGCTTTAAAGCAAAGCTTTTATTTCTATTGTTAATATTTTGATTGTCACTATACTTTCAAAAGTTTTCAGCCACGAATTAGATCAATGAGGATCCGTAAATCCTGATCCATATCGATAGGGTTGACTCGGATTAGGCAGTGAGATTCGTTGCAATCAGTTGATTTCTCTTTCATTTTCCAATTACTGTGCGTTGGTCTCAGACAAGCACCAGGAAATCTTTCATTCTACTTGATAATTAGTAAGAGGGCTTGCATTATTATTGTCATCTTTGCTAGTAAACCACTTTGCCTAGGAAACGCGGCTAGCAAGGTTACTGTTACTGACGTAGTGATAAAACAATTGCCTTTCACCACACATCGCACACGTGGATATAGGATTGGTCACTGCGATTCTCAATATTCTGTGAACTCTGTAGTTGCGAGTTGCCCGTTGGAATTTTGTTTTTCACTGCCGCCAGTCAAAAAATTCAAAGGTACCGACTTATTAGTTTTGACTAGCGAAAAACAATTTTAACAACAAGCCGTTGAAATGTCTGAGTTCGCAGAATATTGAGAATCGCAGTAATGTGTTATTCCGGCCTCCCTTGCCACCAGGGTTTTTTTCCAGGCTCTCCAGTTTTCCTCCATAAAAATTTAAAATCGTAAGTGTAGAGTAGTACAGTACACATAGTATATTGAATGTGAATATGAATGTGGTTGGCAGTGGGCCAACTTGGAAACCCGCACTCGTATTAAGGATCACCCACGACAAAAAAGGATAAAAAATTCACGCAGATTTAAAGCTACCGTAAAAATTGAAGAAGCATTTTCTGTCCGCACCCACCCCACCCATGCTGAACTGCCTTCACCTTAAACGTCAAAACCATGTTTGATATTGCTTTCTGGTGCAACTATAAGATCAGTGTTCTTCTTGCTCTAAGACCTCATCAGACAACCTTCATTTAGACAGCAATATCTACAAAATTCCAGACCTTTGATTGAAGCCTGTATTAATTGAAACTGCCTGCAATATCACTTTCCTTCATTGAAATTCTAAATATCTTTCTAAATATCTCATATCTTTTTAATTTAATAACGAAAAACTAGAACTGTCGTGACCAATATGCCAAGATTTTACAGCTCTGTACTTACAACCAATTGTAATGATATGTGATAGGTTTGGATAAGAGATTTTCATGTATTCGTGAGCGGATTTCTTTGACGTAAAGTGCCATAAAACAAGAAGTTGTCAACACAACTTTTTACAGATAAGGACCTAGTTATTTTAAGCTACTGAATCGAAGTTTGCTAGTTAATACGTACATATAAATGTAAAATTTTAGGTGTTTATAGAAAAACGAAAATCTTGTTACGGTACGCGAAAATTGATCATGAATGCGCGTAAAAGCAATTGAATGAGGGAAAACATTTCCCGGCCGTTGGTTGGCAAAAGTACAAAAACAGTAATGCCCCAGTAATGCCAGATTGCAAACTACCAATATTGATTATTCTTGCGATAGATTTGATTTTTATGGCATGGAAATAAAGTTGGATAATATGACTTAGCAACTCATGAAGCTTGAGCACGTCACTTTGTGGAAAATTTGAGGACAAATGTCGTACGTTTTCCGCTTAAACTCGCTAACTTTTATGCCTATCAAAAGTCGAAAGAATCCACTGTGAACCTACCTTAGCCTTAAGTAGAAAGCCTGTCCTTGTAGTAGGTGGAATATTGATCATTTAGTTTGAATCTTCATTATTAATGTTTGAAGTAGAGTCTCTTAGCAGCTTGGAGATATCTTTTGTAAATCATCCCAGGGAGCGATAAATGTTTGTCCGACAAACCATTTACTAAAACATGCACACTTCGCCACTCTTGACTCCAGCACAAAAGTTAGTGAATAATTTATCGAAAAATTAACTCGTCTTGGTCGAGTCGTTCAGAAAATTATTTGTTTGACTGGCGAGTCTTCTGTCAAGAACTGAATGGAATAGTAAACGATGGGATGTTTCAAATATTTTGAATAATCAACCGTATAAAGGATAATTGAGTTGAACACTAAAGAGATAGGAACCTGACCTCTGATCGATGCTTTTAAAAACGTTTGAAAAGTGTGTCAAAGTTACAGCAATTAATATCAGTTGATAACGGTTTTATTGTTCACTCGTACAACTTTGTCGCGTTCCAAGGGGAGGAACAATGCTTCTCTTCGACAAATACAACACTATAAGATACGTCTCAAGCCATTTAATCGTGCTTTAGGGAAAAAATGTTATAATCATTTTGCCATCCATCATTCGCCAAAATATCAAGTATAAAATGAAATCAAAGACATTTTAAACACAAGATAAGATAGTATTTAACTGAACGAGGATATACGACTGAGAAACCACGACGAACCATGACTTAGTTACAAAAGATATTGAGACAAATTTGAGTTACTGTAGTCTTGATATTAAAACGTTGTTCGTATGAACTGGAGAAAAAAATGAACGGTAAAATTCCCAGTACATATAGTGTAACTGTGCCTTATTTTATTTCAACCCAGGCCGCATTTTCCCGCCAAATACCCAGTATCGCGGGCTCATCAATATGGATGTTCAACGTGTAGTTCAAACGAGCATGCGCATTGATAAGAAAAAAAACATTTCTCTTTCTAGCTATCTGCTGAGCTATCTCTTGCTTGCAAAATATCAAAGATATACGAGAATGGTTAATGTAGCCATTTCGGAACATTTACCAATTAACAATTAGAAGACGAACTCGAGATTTCTATCGGCTGATAGTTGACGAGGGGCTCCGGCCCCGAGTCAACTATCAAAGCCGATAGAAACCGAGAGTGAGTCTTCTAATTGTTTTAGTAAAAATCTCAACTAAACTATACTATACTAAACTAAACTAAACTTCACAAAAGCGCGAAGGAAAAGCCGCCATTTTTTCAAAACAAGTCCGGCTTTCTCTACCCACTATCTATCGGCTGATAGATAGTGAGTACGTTAGCCAATCAGAATGCAGGATTTGCAATAGTATAGTAGTAGAATTTTACTAATTAATAATAGGCGAACGTGACGATTCAACCGACCGACATTATTATCAGGTCAAAAACACCTATTAGTAAATCAAATAAGTGCTTTCCAATTTACTCAGTCTGGTTATTCTCTAGTGTCTGGCTATGAAGTTTAATTCCTCACATTTCTGGTCATTTGTAAGAAATACCAAGATGGCGGACATGTGACGTCATAAGCAAAACTAACATTAGATCTAGACTCAGAACGGTTGGATATCGTCTATTTGCAAGTCAAGGATGACTTTTACGTATGGCTATCCAAGTTATCGAAAAGCTATGAATGTGTACAGCTTCTTTTTCTTTTTGGAGGTTGTAAAATAAAAAAATTCTCGTCAATCGTAAGAAATACCAATATGGCGGACATGTGACGTTTCAAGCAAAACTTATATTAGAATCAGAGCTGTCAATGTGTTTGAATCGAAGTTATCGAAAATCTATAAATATCAGTGTACAACTTCTTCTTATTGTGACGCGAGTTCGCCATGTTATTGATTTCCTATTATGTCTTACAGGTCAGTTCTTAACCTTTTACCGTCTCTTACACAAATCGATACGAACTTCTCATTGTTTTGGCGTCGGAATGGATATATTCTGATATACATCTAAGGACCAAAAAAAAAAAAAAAATACTTCGTAAAAAAAATATTTTCTTTCTAGTTTGAAGTGCTGCCCTTACACGGTACCTAACACATTTTTAACCCTTCAAATATTTGACCAGTACATACCATTTACAAGTAACTGGACCCAACTTGACACGGCTAGGTCGTGTGTGAATTTTTGTCCAGATAGCACAATTCTATCGGTAAACGAAACGCCTAAACGAGCAACGTTTTGAACGCGGGTTAAAAATTCCGCTTCCGGTATCTTGAAGGCCAGCCTAAGTCATCATCAGTGCCGCCTGGCAGGGTCACAGTGGGTACAGGAAGACTACTCTGAAGTGATACATTAAAAAATCTCAAGATCCTATTTCTGTGTCTTACTAGCAGTGGTAGTCTAAGACCTTATATGTCTCCTTTTGCAAATTTAAGCTTTATGTATATCTCTGAAATATAGGGCGCGATTTGAAAGCCCTAATCCGATATCTCTAAAAATCTATATATCCTAGTAGTTCGTAAGCAACTAAAAATATTAGTGTTATGTTCAGGTAAATTTCAACTAGTTTTCCTTTCGCAACAAATATTTCAATTAAAAACTAATGAAAAACCAAAAAAAAAAAAAATTAAAAGCAAAAACTTACATGATTTTATTTTGAACGGTAGAGCCGTCACCACCGCGGCAATAATCTCGCGATTCTCTTCCATAAATCACAAGAAAAAGAAATAACAATAAATGACAATAGCGTATTGAAATAATAAGATTTCCGTTGGTAAAATGGTGTCCCCAGCGAAGATAAAGATCTACGATAATTAGTTTTTATTATGAACGCACATCGTCACTCGTCACTTTTTACGAAAATTGAAGACGAGACAAAATATCCATTGTATATCAAAAAATTCTTCCATATTTGTAAACTTTGTAAAATTGCTTCTGAACCAACATAATTGTTTTTCATTATAAGCATTTTTCGTGTCAAAATTGCCTTCGTTTTTAATTATTTTCATCATTACAATTTTTCCCCTCTGGTTTTTGGTGGTTCGATGTATCTAGCTTGTGTATCAAAGTTGTTGTTTTTTTTCGGCATCTTTATAATATTTAAGAAATAAATTTTCAGCACGCAATCCGTGAACGAACGATATTAAACGGTAAATATTTGTACTCATTTCGAGCAATTTGGTCGTTTTTTTAACGGAGTTTTTCATTAGTAGTTAAAATGTTTTGAAAAAGATAACGCGACATGAATATACATCATAAAATAGTTACAACATTAAGTAGTGAATTTACAGAAAAAACAAAACTTTTTTTGCACTGAACTAATATATATATATGTGCCAGTTAGGTCGTCCGTCTTTAATCTGTGAATATCCTGAGGCCAGTCATAATCTTCACAATTCTTTTCGAATGATTCCGTTCGAATAATGAAAAAACAAGGACTTCCTTAGTATTCAGGCAAAAAAAGAGAACTTTAATAAAATCTGTACTTATCGAAAACTTGAAAAAACAAACTCACAATAGGTAGCAGAAAACCAACAATATTTATATTACCGCTTACTGTGTCAATTGTGCATAAAATATTCATTTTTCCATAAAATATCGTTAGTAAATGGAAAGTTAGATAAGCTATCTTGACAAAGATTGAATGGTAATAATAGAAAAATATTTACTATTGACTTAAAACAGCGGTATACTGAGAAGGATGTTGTTACAAATCTAATCTTAGCTCAAGGGGAAGCTAGAATGGCCAAAACTTCATTTCAACTAATGCGATAGATAGTCTGTTCTCCAGCATAATTTGAAATAAATTGAACGTTTCAAATCTGGAGGAAATTAATTTAAAAATTGGCAAAATAGGAACTTCAGGTTTACCAGAAATTGCCTCGAGCTTGAGTAAGAACAATAGTAGTTATCTGAATTTGAAATAATTCAAAAATTGAAATTATAGTCAAGCTATGTACTAATTTGTGTTAATTCTACGGCTTTGAACGAGAAGAAAATTTTTTTTACGGTTTCAGTCAATTTCCGCCATTTTCTCGAGTAAGTCATTCACTGCTTTAGAAATCCAAGATGTGAAATCAATATGAATCAGGATACGTCTTACCTTTTACCTTTGTGTTCGTCGAAGAGTTACCTCTCCCTGTTCAAATAACCCCAAGTGAATGAGAACAAATAGTTATTTCACTTGTTATATTCCTCTGCAAGTAAACAGACAAAAAAAGTTGAAAATCGAAACCCCCTCAGCACAGAAAATAAACGGCATGCTTTAACTGAACTCAAATTGAGTTTATGTTTTTACGTTTTGTGAAAATATCGATCGACTTTGCCACCAATGGTATTAGAGTGATCTCATCACAGGAAAGAAGCGTCAATCAACACAAAAAGAGGCGGGCTTAAAACGGTTTTTCATGAGAGTTTAATATAAACATTGCTAGTATATTTGAAGAAAGCCTTTTATGCCATGGCTCCAAGTCCATTCTAAACCACTTCCAGTAACGTATATTGGAGTGAGTTTTGAGAGTTTGACAAATATTAAAACAACAAAGAGCTACACAATGACGCATCAGTTTTATTTAACTTAGGAATTAATGCGATATTACTGAAATGTGTGCAAAAATTAAGAAGGAAATCGCATTTTCATTTTTGAGCAAAATATTAAAAAAAAATTATAAATGTCTGCTTTACATTTCATCTGTAGTGAAATACGAGAATTAATAAAAGAAGAAAGAAGGAAACAACGAAAGAATTAACGAAAGAAGAAGCGATGCGATGGAAAATGATAAATTTTTCAAATAGTAGTGGAAGCCATTTCAGTGTTACGAGTGTTCATGTCTAAAGTCAGTGCTGTAAGTTTTCTCATTATATATTAAAACTAACATACAGAACTGAGTATTTGAATTCAAGGCACTCGAGTTTCAAGCTCTTACATTATGAGAAAAAGGCATTGAAAATGTTTATAATTGCAGGAACCAATGAACGAGAGAGACGCTGAAAGGAAGCCATTATGCGACCTCTTGAATGATAAAAGCATGTAGTAAAATATATTGATTATGACAAACAGTAAATATAGTTGATATTGAGATCCTTAAAAATAACTCTGCCAAACATGAGTTCACGACAAGATAGGTAAAATAGAAACACAATTTTGAGTGGGTTGGTAGCTTTGTAGTAAATGAAATGAAAGAAAGAAAAGAAAAAGAAAAAGAAAGAAAGAAAGAAAGAAAGAAAGAAAAAAAGAAAGAAAGAAAGAAAGAAAGAAAGAAAGAAAGAAAGAAAGAAAGAAAGAAAGAAAGAAAGAAAGAAAGAAAGAAAGAAAGAAAGAAAGAAAGAAAGAAAGAAAGAAAGAAAGAAAGAAAGAAAGAAAGAAAGAAAGAAAGAAAGAAAGAAAGTTCACGACAAAATAGGTAAAATAGAAACACAAATTTGAGTGGGTTGGAAGCTTTGTAGTAAATGAAATTAATGAATGAAAGAAAGAAAAAAAGAAAAAAAGAAACAAACAAACAAACAAACAAACAAACAAAGAGAGAAAAGAGAAGAAAAATAAAACAGAAGAAAAGAAAAAAAACCAAGGGACTGAAAGGAAAAGAAGAAAATGAAAACAGAGTATGGAAAGAAAATTAAATTAAATTAAAAAGAACATGCCACTGATATATTCTTTCAATTCTAAAATTAAAAATTCAAGGCCTTCTTTCTGAATTAAAATTCCCAAAACTCGAAGTATTTTTCCTTGGTGATCCTGGCAGGATTCAGTCGTCAAAGTTTAGGGCCAAATACTAAAATACAAGATTTAATGACCATTTTTAACAATTACGGTTTTCCAGTAGGAAAGACCTCAGCATGAATACCATTAACAGCATTAATGGACAAACGCTCTCGAAAAGGTTTTAAAAATATCTTAAAACTAGGTTAACGACGGTCTGTCTGGATAGCAAGTCACAGTTAAAGTCTCGAAAAGAAACGAACAAACAAATAAACACTTAATATCTTTCTATACACTTCAAGTAGCTGAGATCGATAACGCATTGAAAAGTGCTCTTGATTCAAGTATCTGTTATTGATAACAGAACTAAGAGAACTAAAAGCTATGTGGTTTTGTGGCGCTGATGTCACTTTATTGCAATCAAGACACTACAAAAAGCTTTCAATAGAGAATAGACGTTCCCAAAATTCACTTGAGTAACAAGGGAACAAGGGAACAATGGTTTCAAGTCGAGGCTTGATGGTAGAATATACAGTAAACGTGTGAAAACATCTTCTCCAACCTCGACTTGAAGCAATTGTTTCAAAACATTCAAGGAATCAGTCAGTAAAGCGTTGTCGAATTCACATTTCATCATGCTTTTCTCGCCCACTTTGGAGTCAATTATAGATATGTACCTTAGATTTCCCTAGGGGGTGGTGGAAGGGATCAGAATAGTATAGACCCCTGCCTTGCACGTGACGTCAAAGCAGCTCAATTTGGAGGACAAAAAAATAATTTTCATTTGCTGAGAATTTAGTTGAACCTATTGTTTTGTCCTCCATATTGAGCTGCATTCCGACGTGCTGCAAGGGGTCTATATATCCCTATATATTTCATTACATCATCTTGGTACCCGATATCGCAACACCGGCTTAGTTTATCCCGACCCTACTAGCGATCGTTTCACGGAAAATCAGAGGGAAAAACCTCTAAATTTTCACGACTAGATTAGGGTTTGTGAACAAAATCAAGTGTTTCCCGATGTTCTACGATCACTGAGACGTCTAGAGCATTTACCAATTCGAACGAACGAACGAGTGCCGCTTAATTTTAATATTGGCGATGAAACGTCTTCATCAGATAGATCAAAGAACCATCACCGACACAGTCTTCGAATATACATTATCTCTGGTGCTATATTTATCAAAAACAGACCGTTAATCATATGTGTTATGATATTGAACTTATACTTTAGCTTGTACGTTACATAGTTGCTAGGCGACCAAATGAAACATCTGGGCATGCGAACATTAAAGGTTTTGGTCGAATGAAAGAATACTGAACCAATGTGCTTGACTTCGAGTTCTAAGCATGATGGGAAACTGAGTCTTTACGCTTTTTTGGCTCCTCTAAAAATTCATCTGACAATTCTTTCTTCTTTCTATAAAAATGAAGGCATTTCACTGAGACGAAACAGTATTTTTTTCTGATGGTTCCTTTGATTTCGCTTTTCCATTTTTGCAGGACTCAGTTTCCCAGAGTGCTTTGTGGGCTTTGATGCACATTGCCTATAGGAACCATCTTTTATTGTTTTTGGTATCATTTTTTTGGCCGCTCATTCGGCATACAAATTTTTGTATTAGTCGAACAGAAGCGGAGGGTTGCAGGAAGTAATGAAAATATTGTTACTAAACAATAAACGTGGCGGGAAATACTCAAATATACGGAAAGTATTGTTTTTATCAAAAGTGGTGCGAAATAATCAAATATGGAAAAGTCTTATTAGCCTTTCCGGAATTGCAAAACACATTGCATCATGAGGAAGTTTTAGGAAACACTCTTATATCGCTTGCTAATAGTGAAAAGTGATAGGAAACCTTACTTGTCGTGTTGATATTCAACTGAATTCTTTCATTTCAAAATGCCAACTGACCAATGAAGCGTCTCTCAAAACAGTCCCACAATGCAACGCATTTCTACAATTTCGGAAGGGCTAATTGTTACCAAAAGTTGCCTACGATGTTGACCGTATTACTACCCCGCAAACAACTTGTCACGCAACAAAAATCAATGTTGCAAGTTAAAATATTTGTTGCAAAAAGTCGAAGCACTTTCTACATTTTTCAACAAGCAGCTGCAACTTGCAACATTTGTTGCGTGACAAGTTGCGTGCGGGGTAGTAATACAATCAACATCGTTCTACAAATTGCAACGCAACAATGTTGCGCGACAAGTTGCACGATTTTGTTGCTCGTATTACCTCACCTTTAAAACGATCTTCAAAATATTTGAGCATGCGCAGTCCAGTTTCACGTTTGAAGAGTGCCAGGAAACGTTCTGAGGTGATGAATGAAATCAATTCTAATGAAACATGGGAAATTCAAGCATCTCCCGCCTCTGAGAGGAAATACTTAGGTAATCCCCTCTTGAACACTAAGCCCTAGTGTCAAAATCCACGTACTAATATTCAGTTAGTTTGATTTTTTGACTTGTAGATTGAACAAGCAAAGTGTAGTGTCAGTCGTGCGGTCAATTTGTAAGGTCGGTCGATAAATGGGGTGAAAACGCTTGGAATAAAATCCAAGATGTATAAAAAGCACTCTGGTAAAGTGATGTCAAAAATAGTGTTGAAAACAAAAGAAGAGAAATAATGTTTGAGTTTAAGATAAATGTCATTATGGCGGCAAAAAGGATATCGAAAACAAATTAGTGCGTTATTTCTGAGGAAATACGAGCAAAATGTGAACTGTTATTATTCAGAACATAAAAAATAGTTGTAGAAAAGAAATGATTTTTAAAATTGTATTTTTATCAGCTTTGATAAGACGCTTGTTGAATTCAATTTTGGCGAAAACATAAAGAAATTTCTTAAACAAAAAAAGCCACTTAAATGTCGGCTGGTTTGAAAACCTCAAAACGAAAACCATTCGTCTGTCAACTGATTTGTTTTGTTCTCTTTTACCAGAAGAATACAACGGATATAAATACGAAACTGTGACATTTGAGCTTGAGACTAGCTGTGAACTCTTGATAATGTAATCCCAGTAGAGAGAAAAGGAGATTTACGCTTAAAGGCGTTTACTAAAGACGTTTTGATTCAGGTTTTGGTTGAAAGTCGACTGAACGTTTCAGTCGTGAAACTGAAACGGGTTTGTGGTTATTTGTATGTGAAGAAATTTTAGGTCAGATTTTCGTTTGGAAATAACCAACTCGTTCGTGTAAGCTTAAAAAATCGAAAGTACGCACTGGCATATGCATTTTCAACGGAAATCCTTCGCAAAAATTTGCCGAACCAACAATGAATCCATGCATAAAAATGTAAAACTGAATACAAGTTGAACTTAAAGTCGCTTGCGGTAAGACAGCTCTAACCAAAAAAAAAAAAAAAAAATCTTGAAAAATCTGACCGATTGATATTTTTTTTAGTTTTTAGCTGTTTTTTTCTTTCGGTATTTGTAGAGTGAACAACAGTGGAAACAGGCGTTTGAATTCAAAGTTGAAAAGAAAGAACGAAAGCCTTGCTTAAAATGGTCTCACTGGGCGGTCAAAATAAGATTCTTTTAAGGAGTGTGATCTTATTTTAATAGCCAAACAGCACCCATACTTTGGCTCGTGCCATGAACCAAAGTGACTGACTTGAAGGCTCTGAATTAGATTAATCGGTTTTTGGATAAAATAGAATGTAGAAACAAATTATGAAGCATTTGATTGCGCGTTAGTAGAAGACGAAACAAGAATAGTGTGGATATATCTACGGAACTAAGATTTATATATTGTTGCTACGATCGATTAGAATTAATAAAAGTGTTCCTTTTTTTGTAAAGATTGAAAAGCAGCTCGTCTTACCTCAGTTAAGAGAAGAAAAAGCGCAAGCCTTTGAGGTACGAGACAACACCAGCATGTGAACTTCGATTAGTGTTGCCAAAAGCTTAACTAAAGTAGGATTGTGGGAGATTAATCCTTATCTGCCAAAAGATTCCCATCTTCTGTCACTTTAAACGCCGAATTATTACGGATCAGTTACCAGTTAGAGACTTGCTTGAGGTTTGCGCTCAGTCAACAAGACTACATCGACATTTTTACTTTGAACTCTCGTCAAAATAAGCAGGCTAAAGTGCCGAGGTGTTCTCTCAGACACATTTAGTTGGCAGGCGAAAAATAAGAGAAAAGCAAATCAAAAATACCAGCCATTAAAACCCAGTGGTTTCACAGCATGTTGGATCTAATGTACTACTTTGGCGACGTATTGTCGAGGGTTTGACAAAAGAACGGCCGTTTTCTTTTTGCTGGACTCATAATTCAAAAATATTATGATTTCAATGTCCTGCTATTTAAATTCTGTTTATAACGAACTATGCAAAAAGCCAATATTTTTCCGACGAAAAATTACAGTTTTGAAAATGAAAGAGAACCGAAACTGACACAATAAGAAAGTTGAAAATTTTTGAGTAAGAAGCGATAATCCTGGTATATTTTGAGGCAACATTTAAACGCCTGAAACCGGTACAGATAGGCCGTTAAAAAAAACCCAGATACTGATTTATGTATATACTGAGTGTTAAGGCCGCAAACGAGGGCAATTTTTGCCAAAACTTTAACGACATCAAAGTAGCCATGTTGCATGTGTAGAAATCCTCGTTTGCTTGTATTGTATTGCATAATAATATTGCCACCATGACGTCACAAGAAAGCCATAGGTTTTGATTAACCTCCCATCTATGTAGTAAGATTGTTGTAGAATTCCTCTGTTAATGACTGGGCTTGCAGAAAAATATTCTGAACTAGAAGAAAAAAAGAAAGAAGGAGAAAGAAAGGGTGGGAGGAGAAAAAACATTGGAACATGACGGAAAGGAAGGAACTAAAAAATGAATTATTTATCAATAATGTAATTTTACAATCATAAATCGTAGATTGATTACGACAAAGTAAGCCAATATTAAAACATCTAATGGCTAACTTGCTTGCTTGAACATTTTCAAGCTTGAGTCGTGAGGTATTCTTACTTAGGTTTTCACGGCAAGTGTCACAAAGCAAGAATCAGGAAGTACAATATCATAATATTTACGAACATACCACTAAACGGTCGCAATTGATGATAATATTCACGATATTGATGACAATCACGAGATAATTGTTTATGATAAAGTTTATTGAATTAGAATATCAATTATTTCTATAGCTAATTATAATCAATTTTATCGAAAATATAATTATACTTTGATAATTTCTAAATGAAAGTACAAAAACAAATTTCAAATGAACATAATATCACCTTCAATTAGTTGTAATGAAACAACAATTACTCGTAATTTTATTTGAAAAACAAACTTTGTATCATAGCATCACATACTAACCGGCACCACCAGAATCTCTTGCACAATTCGTTTTGCTCAGTTAATTAACACCAAATCTAGCTCTTACTATTCTCATGAGATAAAAATTTGAAAAAAAGAAAGAAAATTCGCGAAGCATTTTGGTAGTGGTAGCTAAATGAATGACGCCATTCTACAGAAGGAGACTTCTTGTCAAACACTGAAATCTTTAAAATTCTTTTACACAAATTTAGTCCCAATTTTGTCAAATTCTAAAGAAGTTAGTTCTAGATTTAATTTAAAATGTGTTTTTGAAGTATATATTTATTTTAGAGTATTTTGAAACACTTTTAGAAAGCCGTATGATTGAGCCTAAGAACCATTCATCGGCTTTCGATTAAGAAGACTTTGGACATGTCTAAAACGTTATTGTACGTGGGGATAACCACGTTTTTTTATTCAGTGGCCGAGCTTTCGCACTTGTAGTGCATCTTCAGGGCGAAAAGTAGGTATTACAATGATTCAAATGCCGATCCAAAGACTATGGGCATGTTTGTGCGAGTGGAGAGTTATCTAAAAAAATATTGTAACAGCAGCAACCTTGAAGATAACATTTAAAACTGCGAAGAAAAAAATCTGCATTCTTGGAACTATCTTAAATTTAGTAAATACCTGGGTGACAAAACAAAAAATATAACTCAAAATAAAAGTTTCTAATTTACAGAAAAAAATAAACAAAATAAATCCGAAGTCAATGGTAGTTCTATTATCATATTTTTGGATTCTGTCTAGTTACTATACCGCCTCCATGCCAGACGCATAGATGATTAGCTTCACTTCCCCATGGTAAATATAGGAAAGAGGAAGTGCGCACATCTGGTCAGGAAATCCTAACAGAAAATCAGTACAATATACCCAGCTTTATGACGCCTTCGTTCCCGGTCCAGTGAGGGCAACGTCGTGTATTATTGGCTAAGTACTGCTATACATAGCCACAAGTATATATATTGTTACAAGGGTACTTTTTCAAATATATCTTTGGAATATTAGTATTGGAATCGAAATATACTTTTTTTTAGAGAGTCCCACACGGTAGATAATATCGTTTGGCATTATATGAGGCAACCTGTCTGCTATGTGAGACCACAGAGAACCCAGCAGCCTGACGTACAGAGCATGTGTCAATAATGCTGTTGACTTTTCATTGCCCTCTTTTGGTATTCTAAATCAAGTATAACCACCTCATCGCCTCCAGTAGTCCACAACTGGATCCACTTTTCTCAGTAACTGATTAATTTATATCGCAAAAAATAAAAGGAAAACTTAAGTGTTGTTGTTACTTCTCTGAAATAACTATAGTAAAGAAAAATGTAGAGTAGAGTGCAAACAGTATATCCGTGAAACATTAGTTATACTAAATAGTACAATTTTATGCAAATCCTATTGTTTTCTATTGTATAGAATTACAAAATGCTAACTTTTTTTTTGGGGGGGGGGGGGGTGAGGATGACTAAATGAAACTATCATGGGTAATCCAGTCCTTGTTATGGGAAACAGCAAAGTAAAAAAGACTAGTAAATAAAGAAATAGTGATAATGAACGATGATAAATGAAATAAACTCATGCAAACAAAAGTCATTAATGTCTTTAAAATGTGAAAAGAGAATAATAATGAATAATATGAATGATAATCGACTATACTAGTGTAATATATTCTTAGGCAAATTAAATTTCATTTGCAGCAAACGAGAAACAAACCCGGCCTTCTTGATCCACACAGGTGTGCCAGCTATGAGAGTAGCATGGACAATAAGGTTGTCATCGAGTAGAATCAAATCTGCATCAGCTCCAGGGTTGGTTGTTCCCTTCTGGTTTTGTATTCCAAGGACTTGCGCAGGGTGGAGTGTTGCTGCCTCTAGAGCTTCTACAACACTGCAACCTGTACACAAAAAGCGTAATTTATGATTGCAACTCAGGGCCGGTTTAACGTGATTTAAAACGATTAGGATTTTAGTGTCACAGAACCCTAGCCCAGCATAAACTTATTAAGCTTACAGCCGGGTAAAGCCTAGTGTCACGTGACTGGATGCTAGGATAAGGTCTAGTGTCGCGTGATCGAGACCAAAGTGCTATAAGCACTGCCAACCAGGGGATACAAGTTAGGGATACAAGTTAACGTCACGTGGTGTGCAGACATGGTTAGGTTCTAATGTCATGTGTGTGATGGAATTGTGCCCAGTGTAAATACTAGAATACTGAATTCAAGGTAAAGTCTATTCTGATTATAACTGTGAGCTATGAGCACGTTAACTATAAAGAATTCTCACCTGACATTTTCCGAAATCTTCTAACGCATTCATCCATCGAGGCGACGCTATATACAAAATGTCAAGAAGAAAGAAAGTATTAATTAGAGTCTTACACTAAGACACACTTAATAGAGGGGTCAAGATGATGAGAACAATCGATGAGTTTCTGAAAGAATAGGACAAAACAAGGGTTTTTTTCCAAAGCAAGTAAAAGCGCTCTAATTCTTGTGCATTTGGAAATTTCGGCATCAGAATCATCACTGAGAATATTCACAAATTCCAACGATAAAGTATAAAGAATGCACAACTTCAACAATACAAGCACTCTCATTCTCGAGGACTTTCACTGGAACATATGATACAGAAAATCACGGCTAATCCTGAGCAACTGAGTATTGAGCCACTCGAGTTATGTGGTACAAACCTGCCGGCAAGAGTGTTGGTACCAGCTAATGTAGCTTTTTCTTCATGCATCTCAATGGTTTGTGGACCAAACTGATGCAAACCGGGTGGTAGACCAAGGGAGATGATAGCATCTGTTATGAGAACTAAACCTAAAAAACAACAATGACAATATGATGGTTTAAAGGGGGTATGGCAGATCTTGATTGTTACTAAAACATGGGGGTATGGCAGATCTTGATTGTGTTACTAAAACATCACAACAACAACGAAAAGACAAGCACAAGTAACAGCAGCAGCAGCAACCACAGTAATAAAAAACAGAGACAACAACAGCAATAACAAAAGCAGCTGTAATAACAGCAGCAGCAACATGCAACAGCTGCAGCAGCAACATTAGCAGAAGCAACAACAGCAGCAGCAATAACAACAGTAGCAACATGCAATGGCAGCAACAACAGCAGCAATAGCAACAGCAGCAGCAGCTGCTGCAGCAACAACATCAAGAACAGCAACAATGTTAGCAGAAGCAACAACAGCAGCAACAACAACAAAACAATAATAATCATCAGCAGCAGCAACAACAGCATATAGAAACATGTGCTTACCTTTTGGATGTGATCTGTGTGCTATCTTGGTAGCGGCAGGATGTGTATGAATACCATCAGCTATCAGGCCATAAAATATCGGCACAGGAGTCTCAGTACTGGTGAGCAACCCAACAATACCAGGATCACGATGATGGAACTAAAGAAAACAGCTTGGAATTAAACTCTACATTGACAACCATTGTCACCAGATGTTCTGGGTTTTCAGAGATACTTTTTTTATTGGTTCAAAGTGGAGTTATGGAGTCGTGTGAGTGACTTACCGCTAACATGGCATTAAATAAATGTGTTATAAATGTCGCTCCTTTCTTTGCAGCACGTTCCGCTATGGTTAAGTCTGCTGTCGAATGCCCTGCAAATATTAACAAGAACATACTCTGTAAAAAAAGTGCATTCATTAAAACATAATTTTATTGTTTTTTGAGATGTTACCCTCAGGTTGGTGCTGCACGATAGGGCTAACCCACAAAACCAAACCCACTAAATTCCAATTTGATCTGTAAGTACTGTATGTCCAGGGCTCGACACTAACTTTTTTAGGTACTAGTCCTTGGGCTAGTTACTGTGGATAATCACTAGGTATTCCCAAGGTCTTTTCCCCACTAGTCCACAGCAAACCTTCACTAGTCTGAGACTAGTAGATGTATGTTAGTGTCGAGCCCTGATGTCATATCCTGATTCATAGATCAAGGCAGAGGTTGTTTCAGGATTTTATATTTTTTATGTATTTATTTATGACATTTACTGAGAATGACAATCTGAAGGAAAACAAAGAAAAGGACACTTGGTCCTTATAAAGCACTGTTTCAGGGTTTGATAAAATTACTAAGTCTTACCAACAGAGACAACAATCTTCCTCTTGACCAGCTTTGTGATGATATCCATATCCCCAGTCACCTCTGGCGCAACAGTAATAATACTAACATCTTCTAACGAGCCATAAAAGTTCTCCAGTTCTTTAATACTAGTATTTTCGAGGCTTTTAATCAAGTGTTCTTTGTGTGCACCACGTTTGTCAGGGTTGATGAACGGTCCTTCGATGTGGAGCCCTGTGGTATGATGAAGATTTGATAGGTTAGAATACTAAAAGACCTTACCAATGTATATTCTAAAGACTTTCCTTCAACCATCACCACCCCTGCTTTACCATGCTAACTCGCAGGAGGGGTGGGGTAGCACTTCAAAATGCAGCACTTTAAAATGCAGCTCAATTTGGAGGAAAAAGCAATAGGTTTTTAATTCTCAGGTTACTGCCTTCTTAAGGTAGTTGTATTAGCACCCTTGCTGACAGCCTGCCCCACCCCCCCCCCCCCCCCCCATCATGATAGCTGGATCATGTGACCATTTTTTACCTACCAAGAACCGTAGCACCATGAGCTCCTCCAGGTGTCCTTCTGATATGGGGAAGAATCTTGAAATACAAAAATAAATATGATGATGATGATGGTGGTATTAATAATGATGATAGTAATGATCATGATAATGATGATGGTGTTGATCAGGGCTTGAAATAACTGCCATCATACAATGTCTGGCAAGAATCGGAACTTGTCCAGTCAAATATTTCCCTTACCAGTCAGTCTGACCCAGAAACTTGGTATAACCAAGCTAAAGCTAATTTGGCTGGTCATCATCTTGGCGACTGACTCGCTGTTATTTCAAATCCTGTTGATGATGATTGTGATGATGATGATGATGATGATGATGATGATGATGATGATGATGATGATGATGATGATGATGATGATGATGATGATGATGATGATGGTGATGATGATTGTGATGATGATGATGATGATGATGATGATGGTGATGATGATGATTGTGATGATGATTGTGATGATGATTGTGATGATGATGATGATGATGATGATGATGATGATGATGATGATGATGATGATGACTGATTACATTGTATGGTTATCGTTACTGTTTCTATTATAGTTATGGGTGTACAAACTTATGACTCGTGTTGTACCTTTTTGTAGAGGTGTTCTTCAGATGTGATAACAGTTGGACAAAACGAAGTACATCCATGTTGCAGCAGACCCTTGGCAACCTTCATAACACCTTCTGTCATATCATCTGAATAGGTGGAAAAATCTACCCCAAAACCACCTGAATATCAAATGAAAAAACTATAATCACTGCTATATAGTGGCATTCCTGCAAGTTTCCCCAGCAGTGGTTTCATTCAGTGAAATCCCTTTTGTGGTCTTGGGTTTGATTCCTGAACTAAGCATCACATCTGAGCAGTGTTTGTTGTGTCCCTTGATATTTCTTCATGTTTGATGGTTGTCCTCCCTCTGCAAACCCTAACCCTAAAAATCCCAATGAACTATGTTAATGATATGGCAGCCATCTTGAATTGAAAGTCATCATGGGACATCCATTGGGCAAAATGAAGATGATGAATAAATTATTATATAAAAAGTTTCCTTTATTTGTCTTTCTTTCATGCCCAGCTTATTAATTCCTCTCTTGTCAAGTTGTTTTAAAATGTTAATCAATGTCATTACTGGAACAAAGTTTTGTATTATTATGCCTCCCTTTCCAAGATGGCCACCATATTGTCAAAGTAATCCAAAGTTAGATAAATTTGATATTTATCTTTGCTTTGTTTTGCATATTGGATCATGAAAATAAAGTTTACCATTAATCTGTACGTCTATCAGACCAGGTGCAAGGATAAGCCCTCCACAATCAATCTCAACATCGGCTTGCATCTTCTCCTGCCAAAACACCTCCCTTGGATCAAGGATTTTACCACTCCTGATCCACAAGTCTTCCTTGATGAGAGCACTATCTCGCAATAGCCGGCAGTTAAAGAACTTGTACAATTTAGACATTGTGAATTGCACTGAAGATAAATAATATTACAATAATTATTGATCATAATTATACATTACTATTAAATTCTTATTGTATATCATTCAATTATTTTCAATAAGAGATCATTGTACTGTACCTATTGCCACAATATATACATGCATGTACTCATTAATTAATTACTGACTCAGAAATTAGTATATTTAGTGATGGGTGAAACTTAGCATAAATTTAAATGTACACTTCTGATTCAAACACGATGTGCCTTAAGAGCATATGTACTTAAGGTAGAAAGAAATGCATTATGCAAAGGTGCACTTAAGTAAACAGATCATCGTTATAAAATAAAGGTATTTCCTCAATAAAACAAGTGAACCAAGCTTGGCTAAATCTGTTATCTGTAGCGTAGACAATGGCGCTTTTAAAGCTCGTGATTTATGTCGCTTTATTCGTATCCCGAAGCTGCGATCAAGACGTATTTTATCCAAGACAATCACTATAACATCTGATCCATGTACCGCATGATACCCAGTATGTCTGCATAAGTAAAGTACCCTGGAGAGCCAATTGAAAACAAGCTTCTTGAAATACATCAAAAACAGCTTATTTGTATCCAAAAAACCCAAAATCACAGCCTCATAGACTTACCTTGGTATCAGTTAATGCAGAACACTAAAATAGCGGTAAAAAAAGAGTTATATATTTGTCTGAAAGCCGAGGTGACCTTAATAACCTACAGACCTGGCTGCCATATTGGATATGCGCCAGCAGTGGATACACACAGCGGTTATTCAACGAGAATATCAAAATATGATTCACACGTGGTGAGAATTGAAGGAAAAAATAGTGAAAATGAGCAAAAAGAGACAAGAAATCTGGCAGGTTTGCGAGATCTGTGGTAGACTAGTGTATGGACGACATGTTGACGATCATAAGACTCTTTGTGATGGCCGTAGTATGGAGTTACTGGACAAGTATTGCTACATTGAAGATGGTGTCTTGTATGGTAGGGTTGTGGACAGCCAGGCAAAACTCATCACCGGTAAAAACTACCCTAGCTTTGTTATTACTATTTATTATATATATTTCTATTATTTGCCAAGAAAATAGTATTTATTATAGGGTTTAACATCAATATTTTTTGGCATTTTCTGATTTTGGGTTGCCTGTGTTGTTGCATGTGTCATTTTGTAGACAACTGCATAATCTCGTAGTTTCAAGCTGTCATTGGTTTAATGTGTCACCTATCCATCACTAGAGGAAGGGGCTGAGGAAGGCTATAGCCCCCTGTCCACTTTTTTCATAATATTTATTAAATTTTCAAGTCTCATCATCATCATTGAGTCTTATTCTCCATAAAGCCCATACTTTTTTAGGGTGGTCTGTGGTCCTCATATGAGTATAATGTTACCATGATAACTACCATGCAGGGCTCAAAATAATGGCCGGTCAACAGTCAATGACCGACCAAATTTGCATGGTACTTGACCGGTCAAATATAGTTTTGAACTGACATGTTGACCAGTCATATTAAAAAAATAAATAGATAAAATATCATATGCCAGACATCTTGACCAGCATATGACTGGCCCTTATCTTGAGCCCAGCCATGATTCTTTGTGCGTCAAGGGTGTAATAGTTTCTAATCCCTTTTTATGGCACTAGAACACTTAGTGCACTTGAAAGTGACAGGTATTTCCTTTTATTATGATACAGACAGTAAATTCCCATTGCCGTCCAGAGATGATGTCATCTTACTGAACATCAATACTATGAGAACAGCCAAGATATGCATTGGTGGAAAAGTGCTTTTAAAATCAAGATCAAAATATGTATGTTTATAATATAGTGTCCATATGAAAATGATCAAGGCCTAATATTTGTGGTAAAAAATTGTTCCTACGTGTACTGTGCTAATTTGCAAGCCAAATCACAAATGCAAGATATTTTTATTAATATAAGACATGTATTGGATCTTTGGTTGTATTTCACATAGATTAAGTCATATTGTACATTATATGCATGATGGATGGAAACTCCAACAGCGGATCTACAGAATACACAATTTTTAGGAAAAAAATAGTAGCCAGTATTTGTTGATGTGTACAGTTCAGCTATCCTCAACCTATTTCATATTGTTGTTGTCTCTTACAGGCTGTCTGTCTTGCCTGGCCATCAAGTTCAATTACTCCTGAATGTAAGTACAACCAGTACAGACCCTGTTTATGATACAGGGTGGGACAGGGGCAGATCCAGGGTTTTTAAAAAGGGGGTAACTGTTACAGGGTACCTTGAGCTAATACCACAGGAAACCCCAGGGGGGGACTCCCTTATAAAATGGGTAGGTATGCTCGACGGACGGATTGAAAAATGACCCTAAAAGGTACGCATAAATTAATTCAGGTATCGATTCCAGACCCTAAAAGGTACGACCACATTTAACAGTTTTTTAAATTTAAAATTGATAAATATACACTAATTTCATCAAATACACTTCGCTTTCCGAACATTCCCGGACTTTAACAAAGTATTGTCACATATTCAGGTATATTTATCATATAAACGAATATTGACCCTAAAAGGTACGGCGTCATTTCGAGACCCTAAAAGGTACCAGAGGGTTTTATTTTTGACCCTAAAAGGTCCGTCGAGCATACCTACCAACTTTATAAGGGAGTCCCCCCCCCCAGGCAGGAAACCCATAAAAGGCAGGAAAATCATTAAAAAATGACAGAAATTAAATTTGAGAGCTTGAGGTAAACTGATTGAAAGTTGTGGGTGTGTGCAAAACACCTAGATCTAAAAACACCTAACCCTAGATCTGCCCCTGTGGAAAGGGGTACTGTCAATCAAATTCTTTACCAATTAACTCACACCAGCACAAGCCAAAATAACAGCTGATATTAGGACATATATTGCCTGTGTTATGAAATCAATGTTGTGAATGTTCATCATAATAAGCCAAGTACATTTTGTACAATTTTTTTCAGGTGTGGCACTTTCTTCTATGTGTCTCTTAAACTGCAAGGTAAGAAAATAAAAAAGTTGTATGGATTCTTGATTATTTGCACAATACCAATGACATTTTTACATCATAGCTCTCTTCTGGTGATCCCATTCAAGTTTGCAAACTAAATGGAATAATCATGCATGCATCAAAGGTTGAGCTCCAGCTATGGTAAGTGTTTGCTGCCATTTGTATGAAGTTAGATTGTCACAATCATTAATTTTTTTTGATACAATTCAGCAACCAGGTGGAGTTTGAAGTAAACAAGTCATTCACAAATTACTGCCTACAACAATTAGGTAAGCAATTATGACAAAGGATAAGAATATAATGAAACTTAAAGGGGGACTAGTACGAAAATCGTTCAAAATTTAATTCGGCTGAAACTTTCCTAGAATAATCTCTAAGGGTCTAATAAACATTGTTTAAAGTTTTTTCTTGATATTCCGAAGGGAAGTATTATAATTTTACGAATCTTTAACGGAGTCTGTGACGTCATTTACTCAACACCATACGTCGCTCCATACATTTCCCTTTATTTTGTGATCAAAATATTCGCTCGTTTCATACTCAATACTGAAAAAAAGAGACTTAAAAATCAATTGTAATCACAACAAATGTCAGTAAAGTCCGTCAGTCGACCTTTGGGCTTCATAGAAATAAAATAAATCAAGAAGTTATTTACAAAGAAATGTATGGAGCGGTGTTTAGTGTTGAGTAAATGACGTCACTGACTCCGTTAAAGATTCGTAAAAATATAATACTTACCTTCGGAATATCAAGAAAAAACTTTAACCAGTGTTTATTAGACCCTTAGAGATTATTCTAGGAAAGTTTCAGCCGAATTAAATTTTGAGCGATTTTCGTACTAGTCCCCCTTTAAATGAAATCTATATTGGCTGTCCTGGTACGTAATAGACATCCCATAGGAATTCACCACTTTCCATGCATCGGTTCACTGGTCATATACAAAGCATTCAGTCGAGGCTGCAAGGTTCAAATTTGAATAATCCTTTGAAACAGCCTTGCTCCCTTGATGGAATGCTTTGTCTGTGACCAGTGAACCAATGTATGGAAAATTGTGAATCATTCTGGGACTACCACTAAGTTGAGGGGAAAACAGTTTTTCTTTTGTATTCTGACTGATTTTTGGATAAACATAGATTTGATAATAATACTGTGGATGCTTTGTTTAGATGGACATCACATCTTCAAAAATGATTTTTTGGATGTCACATATTATGGTCAAGCAAGACGACTGCAGGTTTTACATGTGTCAGGCTCAAAAAATAACTCTTCTGCAATAAACAGACAAGACAAGATTTATGGTATTGTGGATATGGAAAACAGTACATATAGTGATTCAAACTGTAATAAGAAAGTGGTTTGTGATCAAGATTCTGGTCAAGAATTGAGTCACCAACTGCAGTCTTTGTCACTGACTGCTGAGTCAGTTTTGGACGGCAAAGATCAAAAGACTTCAAATGTTGATAACGGTGAACATTGTAAACAAAGCTCTAGTATGGGACTTGACCGTCTAACAGGGCAGAGTAATATTAACAATGAAAGTACTAAACCTTGTGAAGATAATCGACTGTATTATTATGTATCATCTGATGAAACATGTTTGACTGTCATCCCACATGGGGCAACGAGAGGCCCTGATAAGGTATCCAGGAGTAAGCTGAATTTTAGTTCAATTGGTGGGCTTGGTGCACAAATTCAAGCCGTAAGAGAGATGGTGGAAATGCCTCTGAAACACCCAGAACTGTTTTCTGCATATGGTGAGTGCTTGCATGGCCATGAGATGACATCATCCTGTGAGGCCCTTCTAAGATATGGTACTCCAAGTAGAGCTGAATTCATATTAATGTGTCAGGGTACCGTCATGGTTCGGAGTGATATTAAGGATAATCAAATCAGAAATTGAATTTATTTCATTGCTACACGCTGATCAAGACAACCAGCGCAACATGGAAATCGGGCAATACACTGCGGTCAATCAAACAAACTGGTCGGTAGTATCTTCACATACTCTGATTGACGGCAGATTGCGCAATTTCCCTGGCGCGATGGTTTCTCAATCAGCGCGTAGATATGAAAATAATGTTAAAACTTACAAAAGGAAAGAACGGGCACTCTCCTCTTCTCACAATGCAGATTTTTTCCAATGAAAAAACAACAAACAATAGCATAGTATGCAGATCTATTGACTAATACTTGTTGCTGTTGGTTTGTAATCAGGTGTGCCGCCTTCTCGTGGTGTTCTGCTGTATGGTCCATCAGGTACTGGTAAAACAATGATTGCACGTGCAGTAGCCAATGAAACTGGCGCGCACTTTATATGTATTAACGGACCGGATATTTTGAGCAGGTGAGTTAGTAGTTCACTATGCCTAGACAAGGCATGGAATACTTTACTTTACGTTCATCAATTCGCGCACTCTGTCCTCTTTCTAGAATAGATGCTCCGTGCACGACGGAGTTTATGATTGTCTGCATTTACGTGGAATAAACATGCGCGCTTTGAATGGTTCAAAAATGTTGATGTCTTCAGTACCGTAACCGTGCCGTGCATGTGACGTGAGCTTTTACTTTCGCATGAAATCTAATCCAATACATGAAAGCGCTGTTATGCGTTGCGCATCTCAAGGAAGGATTGTTTTGTAACTGTAACACTCGTGCGTTGTACTCCAGCTGTCAATGACCTTGGTGTCACCCAAGTAAATGTTGCAAAACGGAGTGGGGGAGGTAAAACTGGGGGAGGGGTTAGATATTTTGGAATCTGGGTCTTCACACCTTCAAAAAACTTTTAAAAATTTTTATCGAACCCTGAAACAATATCTGGCTGGGTTGATATAAGTCATAAGATATAAGAGTACAGCTAACTCACAATGTAACTCTGGTTAGGTTTTGTGGAGGATGGAAAACCGGAGAACCCGGCGAAAAAATCATCGACTCAAGCGAGAGACCCACCCTTGATTCCCCTGGCTGGACTAATGTTCGTGTGATTACAGGTACTACGGTGAATCTGAAGCTCGTTTGAGGGAGATATTCAGCGAAGCAGAAGAACGAGCACCGAGTATTGTCTTCATCGATGAGATCGATGCGCTGTGTCCACGAAGAGATAAAGTACAGAACGAATTTGAGAAACGAGTTGTTGCTACACTTCTGACGCTGATGGATGGTATGGACAAGGTGAGATACTTTTTGTGGCTTCTGGATCAAATGTTAGTGATTAGTAAACCTCTTTAGCTTGGGCATAATTTTTTCCTATGTCAGACCACGTGTCATTCCCTTGAGTATCATTTTTTGTTTAACGGTTGCACATGAGAAGACACATGAATATGGATACAACTCTTAGTGCAACCCTTTGAATTAAATCGTGGATTCTGGATTAAAAATTCTGAAAAAATTAAATGGAAATTCACAGCTGATGAAGGTAATGAGCTGAGGTGGCACTGCCATTTTACGAGTCCCGTTTATCCATGCTAAGGTGTAATTGTTATCCTCTATATAAAGTATTCATTTTTATCTCCAAGGGCGTAGGTCACGTGATGGTTCTAGCAGCCACGAATCGACCTGACGCACTCGACCCAGCCCTTCGTCGGCCAGGTCGATTCGATAGGGAAATAGAAATAGGAATACCGAATGTGGCCTGCAGACGTGAGATAATTACAACTGTGTTAAGGAATGTGCCAAACAGCTTACGAGATGACGAAATCGCGAGGTATGGTATTGAAAACTCCCTGAAAACTTCTCTTTTTTTACCTTTAACCCCTCTACATGACTGTGGCATGGCATGTAATGCACAACAGATGTTGGTGACATATTGTTTTGCTAGGAAACAAAATGATGTCGATTAGTTTTGGGTTCTTGGATGTTTATCCGTACACTGGAAAACACTAGTGCAAACCCTGTTACGAACATTGAAAGCCTTAAGGGTAAATACTTTCCTTTTTTTCCTTCTTGCAGCTTTGCAGAAACTTCACATGGATACGTCGGAGCCGACTTAGCAGCTGTCTGCAAAGAGGCCGGGCTACTGGCTTTTAAGCGTTGCCTTGGTAACGAAAATCGTTGCACTTCGCAAAGTGAAAGCACTGAAGTTCAAGATGAACGAGTCAAGAATCAGTTACTCGTGACAAGCGAAGACATGAAGCTGGCGTTCAGGCAAGTTCGACCCAGCGCCATGAGAGAAGTAGCTCTGGATATCCCTAAGGTGAGAAAGACAACGAGAAACGTTTGTGATTCTACCCCACCTTCCATCCCCCAATCAGAGTACCAAGCACAGAGACAGTCGAATTTCTCTTATTTTTCTTTATTTTATGCGTTTGTTTAGGTTCGTTGGAGTGATGTTGGAGGAAACAAGACCATCAAGCAGAAGCTAAGAGAGGCTGTCGAATGGCCTTTGAAACACCCAGAGGTAGAGAAAACATTTCTTATTAGAAGTAGTTTACCCGGCCTATATGGCGCCTCCCCCCTCCCCTAGCATTTTAGGGGGAGGGGGTGGTCTAGATATCTGAATACAGGGGGAGGGGTGGGCTTGAAGAGGAGATATACTTTAGAGGATGAAAGGGATGTAGGATAGAGGTCAAAGTACGAAAAGGGTGAATTTTAAACATTCTCGTGGGAAGAAAAAATATTTTGAAATATTATGTGATGTCATTAGAATAGTAAAAGACAAATAAAATAAATTACGATACGACAGTTCGATTAGTCCCAGTTGCACTCCGATAGTTCAGAGTAAAGAAAAAAAATTAGCGAACATGTCTTCTGGAAAAGCAATAAACCTAGGAGTCCGAGGATACGTTATTTTCGTGAAGGAGTTTCGAAATGAGAAGAAAATATATTTTCGCAAGCAAAAGAAAGATGTATCAAGTGGCAAAACTGTTCTTACCAATTCAGGAATGTCTTTGACGTTGGACGAATGGACAACACTAAAGTCGGCAATTAGAGCAATAGATATGGAATTGCAGAAGGTAACCAGCATGGAAGAGTCACCGGAGTCGGTGTCCAAAGACGAGTCACAATTCTTAACTCAGTCTCAGAATACCAATGTTCATCAGAAGCCTCCATTTTCCGGATCATTTCAAATCCTTCAGCACAATGGCAATGCGCAAAATTACGAGGAACAGGAAAAAGACTATTTACCTAGAACTTTCACCACTTCTGAATTAAATTCTATTTTTGAAGCTCTCGGTCCGCCGGAAATGGAACTGACAGGGGAACAGCAAGGGTTGGCTGTGCAGCACCAGGTACCCAGCTGGGGATCTGAAATGTACTGATATGTACCGATATTCAATAACACAGAAAGCATAAAAGAAAAGAAAATTTCGTTTCTGTAATACTATAGCTTTTATTAAAAAGTAAAATAAAGTAATGAGATTGTTACTATGCAAATGTTTGGTCTCTTAGTAATCAATGTACATGTTCGATATAAATTCTAGCTAGCTCCAACAGGGCATATTGTGTTGACAGGCACTATTCTCTGCACTTAAGCCGGTTATTATCCCGGCTTAATGAGTCCACTACAGTTTGTCTGTGATAACTATTATTCCTTGGTGTAGATTCTTATTCCATGTCTTCTGCTGTATCTTGTGTTTGTAACTCTTGGACAGCGAATAAATTGTTCAAGAGAAATTTACGATGATCAATAGCAACCTGGGTTGCTTCCATCCAGTCGTAATCCCCCTTGTCTAGTAAATCTTGTCGGGTTCTCATTATTTTACGATAATAAGGATCTTTTTTAAACGCGTGAATCCATTTTAATTTTTCAAACAATACGTTTCTCAGTTCATTCCTAAATATGGATATCATCTTATTGTACGCATGCACTTCTGCCCATTCTTTAGATTCGCCTCTTTCCATGTATTCGTTTTCTAGAGCTTCTAGTTCCGTTTCGTGACGATCCACGGCTTCGTTTATCAACGGTGACCAGCAGTCATCTGAAGGCTGGTTTTCATCATCATCATCCTCATCATCTTCAGTATCATTTGACTCTGATTCACTCGTGTCTAGATCTTCCTCGACACTACTTGCAATTTCATCTTCGCTTGAAGTTTCTTCGTCGTATCTTGAATCATTTTCTTCGACAGCGTTCATTTTGCAAATTTGATCGTCTAAATGACGTCTTAGATTATAACCTCTGGAAAAGGTTTTGCCACAGTAATAGCACTGCTTAGATGACGACATGTGCCTCTTGTACTGAATGTTAAGTGAAATGATCTTTCTGGAAAGCTCCCCGCAATTTATGTCCTTCCTTCCTTCCTTCCTTCCTTCCTTTTAAAACTTCTCACAGACTCGTGCTCTGCTCCTGACCTGCTGATAACTGCTCCCTGGTAGTGCTCCTCACTTGCTCCTCATGATCACTGCTCTCCGGTAGTGCTCCTCACTTGCTCCTCACTGCTCCCTGGTAGTGCTCCTCACTTGCTCGGTACATAAATAATGCAAACATATTTCAAAAATCTATCAGATCAAAGAGGCTTTATTAAGATCATATCAGGGCGTGATAAAGTAGGGTTACAACTACAAGGGCCCCAAAAGATCGAATTAGAATTATTTAGAAGTTGATATAACTAAAAACATAATTATAAATCTTAACCATAAGAATTCACGAGAGACCTTGTGGTGTAATGGTTATCACGTCTGACTCCAGATCAGAAGGTTATGGGTTCGATTCCCATTAAGGTCATATTTTATCCAATACAGCAGCAGTTAAGAGCACTTTGCCGGGCAAAGGAGCACTACCGGGGAGCAGTGAGGAACGGGTCAGGAGCAGAGCACTAGTCTGTGAGCAGTTTTCGTTGCAGAAGAAAGTATTCTGAATGTGCTCATACTGTAGAAATACCTCGCTGTAGCTCCTCGCTGTATGATTTGTCCTGAATATAATGCTCCATGTCCATATTGTAAGGGTAATTTCTGGACTTGTTCATGCATTTGGTCCGATAGTCTACGCATGGTTGACCTTTATGTGCCGAGCAAAGGAGCACTACCAGGGAGTAGTGAGGAGCAAGTGAGGAGCACTACCGGGGAGCAGTGATCATGAGGAGCAAGTGAGGAGCACTACCAGGGAGCAGTTATCAGCAGGTCAGGAGCAGAGCACGAGTCTGTGAGAAGTTTTAAAAGGAAGGAAGGAAGGAAGGAAGGAAGGAAGGAAGGAAGGAAGGACATAAATTGCGGGGAGCTTTCCAGAAAGATCATTTCACTTAACATTCAGTACAAGAGGCACATGTCGTCATCTAAGCAGTGCTATTACTGTGGCAAAACCTTTTCCAGAGGTTATAATCTAAGACGTCATTTAGACGATCAAATTTGCAAAATGAACGCTGTCGAAGAAAATGATTCAAGATACGACGAAGAAACTTCAAGCGAAGATGAAATTGCAAGTAGTGTCGAGGAAGATCTAGACACGAGTGAATCAGAGTCAAATGATACTGAAGATGATGAGGATGATGATGATGAAAACCAGCCTTCAGATGACTGCTGGTCACCGTTGATAAACGAAGCCGTGGATCGTCACGAAACGGAACTAGAAGCTCTAGAAAACGAATACATGGAAAGAGGCGAATCTAAAGAATGGGCAGAAGTGCATGCGTACAATAAGATGATATCCATATTTAGGAATGAACTGAGAAACGTATTGTTTGAAAAATTAAAATGGATTCACGCGTTTAAAAAAGATCCTTATTATCGTAAAATAATGAGAACCCGACAAGATTTACTAGACAAGGGGGATTACGACTGGATGGAAGCAACCCAGGTTGCTATTGATCATCGTAAATTTCTCTTGAACAATTTATTCGCTGTCCAAGAGTTACAAACACAAGATACAGCAGAAGACATGGAATAAGAATCTACACCAAGGAATAATAGTTATCACAGACAAACTGTAGTGGACTCATTAAGCCGGGATAATAACCGGCTTAAGTGCAGAGAATAGTGCCTGTCAACACAATATGCCCTGTTGGAGCTAGCTAGAATTTATATCGAACATGTACATTGATTACTAAGAGACCAAACATTTGCATAGTAACAATCTCATTACTTTATTTTACTTTTTAATAAAAGCTATAGTATTACAGAAACGAAATTTTCTTTTCTTTTATGCTTTCTGTGTTATTGAATATCGGTACATATCAGTACATTTCAGATCCCCAGCTGGGTACCTGGTGCTGCACAGCCAACCCTTGCTGTTCCCCTGTCAGTTCCATTTCCGGCGGACCGAGAGCTTCAAAAATAGAATTTAATTCAGAAGTGGTGAAAGTTCTAGGTAAATAGTCTTTTTCCTGTTCCTCGTAATTTTGCGCATTGCCATTGTGCTGAAGGATTTGAAATGATCCGGAAAATGGAGGCTTCTGATGAACATTGGTATTCTGAGACTGAGTTAAGAATTGTGACTCGTCTTTGGACACCGACTCCGGTGACTCTTCCATGCTGGTTACCTTCTGCAATTCCATATCTATTGCTCTAATTGCCGACTTTAGTGTTGTCCATTCGTCCAACGTCAAAGACATTCCTGAATTGGTAAGAACAGTTTTGCCACTTGATACATCTTTCTTTTGCTTGCGAAAATATATTTTCTTCTCATTTCGAAACTCCTTCACGAAAATAACGTATCCTCGGACTCCTAGGTTTATTGCTTTTCCAGAAGACATGTTCGCTAATTTTTTTTCTTTACTCTGAACTATCGGAGTGCAACTGGGACTAATCGAACTGTCGTATCGTAATTTATTTTATTTGTCTTTTACTATTCTAATGACATCACATAATATTTCAAAATATTTTTTCTTCCCACGAGAATGTTTAAAATTCACCCTTTTCGTACTTTGACCTCTATCCTACATCCCTTTCATCCTCTAAAGTATATCTCCTCTTCAAGCCCACCCCTCCCCCTGTATTCAGATATCTAGACCACCCCCTCCCCCTAAAATGCTAGGGGAGGGGGGAGGCGCCATATAGGCCGGGTAAACTACTATTAGAGTTCTGGTTTTTCCTTCTGGTTTTTCCCCGCAGCTCGTCACTTGCAAAACGTCCGGTTAGATCTACTAGGCATTTCACAAATAAATAGATAAATAAATAAAATAATTAAATGAGAATTAACAGTGGAATCCACCGAGTGGCTCTTCCTCCACTGCATTCCAATTGGATTCCGATTTTTGAGGAGGAAGGAAAAACCGGAGAACTCGGAAAAACCCTCGAAGCACAGGAGCACGTGGTCTAGCTGTAATGGAAAAGTTTTACTCTGAAACTGAAAATGTCTATTTCGCTGAAATACCAAAGTCGTGGCCTTGAAACATCTCAGCTACTCTGGGGTGCTTCTGATATGTATATAATCCTTTCTACTTTATCTTCACAGGCCTTCCAGCGTATGGGTATACGCCCACCACGAGGTATCCTCATGTACGGTCCACCTGGCTGTAGCAAGACCCTTATCGCCAGGGCGTTAGCTACTGAGACAGGACTCAACTTCATTGCTATTAAAGGACCTGAGCTGTTCAGTAAATGGGTTGGCGAGTCTGAGAAAGCAATAAGAGAGGTAAGTCTCGCCTTCCTGCACGTACCGAAGCCCCCTTACACATGTAAAAAAAGCCTTCAAATGTTGTGGATTCCCTGAAACATCCTCTGGGCTGATCAAAGTCAGGACACGGCAAACTCACAGATCGAACTAAAACTTAGCGTGTTAGGGTTTGCGAAGGGAGGAAAACCAGAGAACCCGGATAAATACCCTCGAATAAGGGAGAGGCCTAACAAACTATAGTCACATTTGATGGGGAGTCCAGGTATCGAACCCGGGACCCCAGAAGTGACAGGGAAGTGCAATTTCTTTGAATAACATAATACTCCCATAATATCTTTGATTCTATCTAAGTGTGGTCTTTTGGTATTAACCAGGTTTTTCGCAAGGCGCGAGCTGCAGCTCCTTCCATTGTATTCTTTGACGAGATTGATGCTGTTGCTGTACAGCGAGGTAGTGAAGGTGATGGTCATGGATCTTCTGTGTCTGACCGCGTTCTGACACAACTTTTGACAGAATTGGATGGCGTGGAAACACTCAAAGGTACTAAATTACATCTCGCCTTTGCATCTAAGCGAGACATGAAGCGAGCTTGCAATGATAGAGACCTGTGAATAATTGTCTAAGGTCTCTATCATTGCAAACGCACTCTTCATTGTCATCTGAATCTAAAATCTATTCCTATGTTAGAACGTTGGATATTCAGGGGTAGATCCAGGGGAGGAGTGCAGGGGGTGCACACACCCTAGGAGCAGCTTTGTCCCCTATTTTGAAGTTTTCTTTCTTAGATTCTGAGGGTTACACCCCTCCCTGGGCTGACTTTGTTCTCTGAACAAAATCCAGGATCCACCCCTCCCCTGATATTGTTTGTTTTTTGTTTCAGATGTTATCTTGATCGCAGCAACCAATAGACCAGATATGATTGACAAGGCCCTCATGAGACCTGGTAGACTAGACAGGATCATTTACGTATCCCTCCCAGACTGGGATACTCGTGAAGACATCCTGAAAATTCACCTAAAGCGGACTCCCTGTGGTGACGATGTTAAAATCGAGGACTTGGGCGAAAGGACTGAGGGATACTCCGGAGCGGAGATTGCTGCCGTGTGCAAAGAAGCAGCGTTAGCAGCGCTAGAGGAAGACATCCAGGCAAAGGAAGTAAGGTGGAAACATTTCGAAAAAGCGCTTTTGGCCGTGCAACCGAGGATCAACTTGGAAAGTATCAAATTTTATGACAAATTTCAGCAACGGATTGGAATTCACTCTATTTGAGTACAATTTTCCCAAAAATATAAAATGGAAAAAAATATAAAAATATAAAAAAACAATGGAAAAGAAGAGAGACATGTACAAGAAACTACATTCTAAGAGGTGAATCGAAAATAAAATCCAGAACTTCGTTCTATACATCAACGAAAGGTTAAATTCAAAATCTTGTTTAATGTTGCAAATGTTTAGCAATCCAATAATATTTTAATTCAGTTATTTTGACTTTTAAAATATCATGATCATAATATTTATTTACAAAGTATTGTACAAGGTTACATATAAATATCTTAATTCTTTGCGTTTACAAATTACATCATGCCTCCAACATGGCCGCCATATGTTGCTTTGTCTTTTGCCTTTTTACACAAAGAAAGTCTTCTCAACTTTCTCGATCTTCGTTTTCTTATCTTTTTTTGATTTTCTTCGTTTTCTTTCTATGGCGCTTTCCCCACTCCCAGTTCTTTCACCAACACCATCTTTGGTGTAATACTGTGGCAAGAGTTGGGCTGAATCGATTCCTGAGTCACTTTTATCACTGCCTATAACAGTTCGAGTTCCTGTGGGTAACAGAGAGCTAGGATCGTTGTTTTGCTTTGACCTTGGATTACAATCAGCACTCACGGTTCTTCTCAATCGATAATCGTGTTCGTCTTCATCATATGTCGAATAATTTGTCTGTGATCGTAGTCGAACTTTTCCTTTTCTCAGCAGTTCTCTGGTATTGCTGTTTTCATTGGCAGTCCATATTTTATCGAATTGTTTTACTGGTTTACGTTCAACCTCTTGTGTTTTGTCAGGAGGAAGTACATTTATATCATCATCTGTCTTGGTCGCAGACATCGCGTTTTCCTCGTCTTCAAAGCCTTGGTTGTCGGCACACAGCAGACTTGTTTCATCACTTGAGGAACCTTGCTTTGATGACACGTTTTCTTGTCTAATGTTGCTGTTGTGATCAAGCTCTGTTTTGACTTCACTTTCCTTGAACGGCATTTTTTCATCAATACCTTGGTCCTTGTCATATTGGTCCAGCGGTTTTACATCATCTCCATTACCCTCCAGCCTCTCGATTTCACTGTCAAGTGTTTCATTACTTCCGGTTACGAAAGCATCTTCATCGTCTTCCACTTCCACTTCCGCTTCTGCTTCTGATTCTGATTCCTTTTCGTTCTCTTGGCTTTCTCCTATAACCTCTCGATGGGATTCCTTTGGGTCTAGAAGGTTGAGTGAAGACTGAGAAAGACCTATTGTAGGCGGCCGCTTTGAACGTGATGCACCAAAGGAGCTTGCCCTTCCACCGCCCAGATCCACTGTTAACAGGTGCTGCAGCTATGAACAGACATGAGATATTCAAAAAATAAATAGGGCATTACTCAGCATTTAGAATTTGTGACTCCATCACTAGCATGTACGTTTGTGCACATTTGTTCTCGTACATTTGTACATTAAACTTCACTTTTACGTCTTATCTTGCCGGGGCGTTTTTCCAAGAAAAACAAAAGATGATGTTAGTGGTGGTGATGGCAATGGTGATGACAGTGGTGATGGTAATGTTGATGATGAAGATGATGGTGGTGGTGGTGGTACTGGAAGTGATGATGATGATGAAGATGATGGTTGTGGTGGTATTTAGGGTAATGATGGTGTTATTTCATCTCGGCAACCTACATTGTCAATCACTTCATTTTTCTTACTTCTTTCAAGTCCTTTTTGGGCTTGTTCTCCGTAGTTCCCTTTCGTTTCAGCTTGGGAGTCACATCACACCAGACCGAATTGAGGATGCTCACTTCTCCAAGTTGTCTTTTAAGTTCATTATTTTCTTTCACCAAACGGGACACCGCGTCACTCTCGCTGCTTGGAGTTTGCTTCATACTTAATTCAACAATTTTTCTACAAAAAAAAAAAAAGGTTTCTGCTATAAATATTGTACCAGATTGTGTGGCCGGGCTTCTTTTTTATCAATCTGGAAATTTTTGGACCAAATCAGTCTGATGCACAGTTTTCTCTATTTCAAACCTTGATTGGGGAGGCCTAAACATTGGACTAGAATTTTGACCTCGGTCGGTGTTGCTTGATTTCGAAACTGTAGCTAGAATCCTGAATTGTTTTGTAAGACTCCCTTATCGACCCTCACCTGTTCAGTTCAGCATTTTCGTACAACACCTTGCACATCTTTCCTGCCTCATTTATTTTCGACTGGCGCAGTCTTTGTCTCAGACTTTCATTTTCTTCCTTAAGATCTTCCACGTGATTGGTCTGTGTCACATGACCATTTGGTGGATGGGAGTCTGAGAAGGTGTTGCATCTTCTGTGCTCATTTGATTGTTGGGACTTTGAGCTTTCTTTGATGTTAAAACACGTATTTGAGCGTATGGCAAGAGGTTTCCTAGCAGATCTTGGCGTGTTATCAGGTGTGTCCAATTCAATATCGAACCTATAAGATAAAAGAAAGTGGCGTTTTCAATATTGGCAGCATAATTTAAAACTTTAAACAGCAAGCTTCTTTAGTATGAGTGTGTTGAATGTGCTCGTCCGGGTACGTTATGTAGTGGTATAGTGGTGCAGCTTCCCAAGGTTTGGAAGCACACTTGTACTTTGTAGACGAACAGTGCAGACGAAGTACAACAGCGGACGGAAAAGTCATGTGTAGTTTTTAGCTTTTCTTCCATAAATATCTTCAAGGTGGCTATGAATTGCCAAGCGATTGTTTTTATTTTAGTTTTTGCTAAGATTTCATTACTGACATAGATATATCTAAGACATGTTAGCACATGTCTCCGCGTTCAAAGTGCTTGGTCTTTTGAATTAACTTTACTTAGAATTAATGTAAGGGAATCGATTCCGTCGTGTGCGCGACTAATGTACATTGCCTGCATTGGGAATGGGTATACATCTACAACTTGCTAACCTGTCTTTATCGACCGGTCGTGCTGTTGCGTTTATAGCTTTTTGATCTCTGAGCTCCTTTTTGACCTTCGCCAAGTCAACTTGTAGACGCTGTATGGTAGCATTCATGGCATCATTGGATGAACGCTGTGCCGAACGATTGCTGTATTCCTTAGCAGCGCGCATGACTGTTAAAGACTTTAGTTGAAGGGATTCTTCTGGATGCTTCTTTATTTTACCAATCTGTTGATTGAAGGGACAAAAGTGTAAGCAATATGCATATAAAGCTCATGGTGGATGGAAAATGTCGATATTCTAAGACCATGAACCCACATCAAAGTCAAACATAAAATGGAACTTGTGGCTACATGCCTGAAAAAATCGCGACACGGTCACGGAACGGATTGATGACATTCATTGGAACCAATCACAAGGCAATATTTTTGATTATCCAATCAAAATCTTTGGACGCTGGCACTGGTACTATCACAGCACATCAAAAGATCCAAGCCCCCGTAACATTTAAATTTCCAATGAGTTTACGTTTTGTGTACATGTTCCTTTACCTTGGGAATAAAAATTAGGCACAAAGATATGGTCGTTGGTAAAATCAAACACAATGACAAAATAGCCACGTGAGCGTCTCTGTGGCCCGGGATCAGGAAGGCCAGCGGTACTCCGATAAAGACATTGACCACGATGGTAAAAATACCCATACCAATGAAACGGGAATCGTTAAGTGACTTGACCTTGACCTTGCGCGTCTCCCAGGCAACAAAACAACCGACCAATAGCATGAGACCTTTGTAGCCAAATATAACGTAATACCACGTGGTCATGTACTGGGAGTGACAGTACTCGTACTGAAAAATGATGACTTCGGAACTGTGGCTGTGCATCTGAGGAACGAAGGAAATTGTTTAACATTTTTAAATTGATCCATTTACTTGCAGTTGCTTTCTATCTGTACGAGAGAGCTTTTCAGTTTGGACGTAATACAGTCCCTGAGTGTGATCCTCTAGGGTAAAAGACTTTATAAACTTGTATCTTCCCAATCAAAATAATATCAAAATATTACCGATAAATAAAGAAATTATTATCAAGGGAATGGCACGTGTTCTAAAATGATTGTACTTGGTTGTTAGCCAGTTGGGCCTCTTTTTGTTGGACGCTTTTTACTTGCCTTTTGATTGGTGGTTTTGATACTGAGGGTGAATGGGTCAAGTGCTGTCCATAAGCTGAACACAATAACATCCATCACTACTAATATAAGCACCAGACCAATCAGTTCGCTGCATTTAAAGATCTGAAATGGTCAAAATAAAATGGGCCATTTAACAAAATAATACCTGCGATTAAAGTATCGTGCAACCCTTCCCATGAGATTGAAAGGACCAAAGATGTGACCATCATGTTGGTTGACATTATGAAAGAAACCAAGTTTTAAAACAACAAACACCGCGACTCTGAAGTCACTTGCACCCTATACTTTTACTCTAACTTCATTGTCGTGCCAGATCATTTACGCAGTTATATATGTTTTATTTCAAACTCACTTTCTTGTTGGAAAAAACTTTGTTAAGTACTTGGTGAGCTCTCCATGTTTTAGTGAACATGGCTCCAAACATCAGACTGTAGCCACACTCAAGCAGGAAGACTGTAATCTGAAGTAACATAAAACTAATATTTTCTTTTTGCTTGGATTAAGAAAAACAGTAGGTTCTAAGTGCAATAATTATTATATAATCTAATGAGAGAACCTGAGACAAAGTTTTAACAATTTTGGGAACGGTTTTTAGGAGTGATGCCAGAAAGGAAGGAGCTCATCAAGCTTAATATGGATCACTTGGAGAAGACCAACAACTTCGTTGGATGAAATAACCTTGGATATAACATGTAGAGGAGTGATGGGGATTTCACATCCTCGTCCTTAGTGACAGGACCGCGTTAATTACTATTGGTACTTACAGAGCACATATGGGGCAACAACTTTGAATTCAAGAGACGACTGTCCAACAGTATCGAATACACTGAAGCATAGATAAGAAACGCTCCTGCTATTATCACATTGTTTAGACAAGGGCTTGACGACTTGATATAACTGGAAAGATATGGGGGGAAATGTTAAAGGTTTTAGCCTATAGGATAACTGTTTTTTACAGGCGCATCGCAAACCATGTATGGTAGGGGGTTGCGCCGACATGATTTGTTTTTCGGTGAAAACGAACACCTTAACTTGCTTGCACTTGTCAAGTATGGCGTTGCTGGTGAAGATCAGGCATGGCGCACTTTTCTTCTGGTCTAGATCTCCTTACATTTCTAACCGAGATTCAAAATAATTAAAAAAATCGTTATTGCAAAGTAATAGAATTCAAAAAAAGTGAGTATACCCATGCAGCACGTCGGAATGCCGCTCGATTTGGAGGACGAATTGATTGGTTTCCAATTCTCGGGAAAATGAAATTCTTTTGTTTTTACATCCAGATTGAGCTGCTTTGACGTCAAGTGCAAGCATCAAACTACAGCAAAACATTTAACACAGGTTTTTAGGAGTCAACCTTACCTGTTATAACGATACTTTATGTTAAAGGCAAGGAAAAACACGGCCAACAAGATACCACATGATGTTACTGCGATGATAAACCAGAATAGACCCCAAGTAATGTATTCTGTTTGGTATACTCTGTGCTGGGTGTCTAAAGGAGGACCTGAACCTGGAGCAGTGAAGTTACAGATGATTAGTGTCAGTGATCAGTGTTTGATACATACTAGTTATACAATAGTTTTGAGTGGTATACCATGCATGGAATATCTCACGAGTCACTTGTATTTTCTCGCATGACCGATAGGAAGAAACATGATGGAATACCGCCGGATATGTGACGCCTTTCCTGCATTCTGATTAGTTGGCTGTATTTTCGAGTGGTGTAGAATAAATTGCTATGCGTATTAATTAGCTGAGAAACGCTTCACCATGCAGTATCTTGTTCAATATTGAGTGACCCACCTTGCCACACAACCTTGGCAGTGTTGTTCTGAGTGACGCTTTGGAGAGTTGGTTCATAAACTGCTACTGGTAAAAGAAATCCATCTGCAAATAGAAGGACGTAAGAAAAGGGGTAACTACAAAGACAAGAAGGAGTGGTTTATCCTTCCTACTAGGATAGGCCTTGTCAAAAACGAGTAAATGTAATGGAAGATAGCAAAATCCAGAATTCAAACTTGGATGGAACACGGAGAAGTCTGGACGTATCCTTGACCTTGATGTGATTCACAATTTCGCATAAGACAGTATTAAAGAGGTTACTTACTTTGAAGTTGTTTAATCCGAACAGGACCAATTCTGTCCCCTTGCTTATTGAACTTTATATGACCCTGGTCGTGACCAAAAAAAAGTTAATATTAATGGGATGGATGAAAGGACTCGTACTATATAATTATGGCAACTAGTGAGCTGGAACCTCCTTCAGTCACTCCAGTACTGAAACCCTCTCGCGCGATAGACAGTTGTGAGGCCAATTGTGGCTTGTCTGGTCGGATGATACTGGCACAAAGCGAGAGGCGAGTTGCTTGATCCTCAGTGATCTCAAACTCGTTTCGACTTTTTCCAAATAGTTCCTTGTTCAAGCAATGAACGAATGGCAAGTGTCTCCATGCTGAGGGAATCAGGTAAAAAAGCTTAAAATGCGCTTCTACGGCCTGGCCATGGCACCAAGAGACCATAAAGGACCTTCATGGTCTCTTGCATGATGACACCAAATGCTCAGGACAAAATAAGTGAACTATCATGTGCATATGTGCATATTCAGTGTTTGCTTACCGTGACACCTTGAAATGACAAGCCCTGAACTGAGATCTCGATTATCTTTGCCATTTCTTTATTTTGGTAAGTAAAGCTATCAAGAGTCTTGTTTTCTAGATGCAGTTTCTCTGCAGCCTTGTTCAACGAGAGGGCCATGACCCAGACAGAATCATAGGCAAAAGGAGCATATAGATTGGAAGTACTGAATCTGTTTCTTATGTCTTGAATTGTCTGGAAATATCAACAATAGAAAAGGGCAATATTTAAGTTAACATTTTCATGATAATTTGTAGGAAAGGAAGTGCTTTTGTGTCATTCTCATTTTGATTGTTCAGCTCGCGTTGTTATATATTTTTCGGGTTAATCGCGATTATAATGAAGACAAATGTTTCGATCACCATCAAACCAAAAAGGACCATTAATCTAAATGATAATATAGTGAACGTCTCTAAAAAAATCATTGTATATGTATACAAATGTGCTGAACCACATACCACACCAGATATGCCAGGTTTGTCATCGGTCACAGGGTTCAAATTTTCAATGGAGAAGTAGCCGTTAGTAGCACGTGTCAGTTGGTCTTGCGTACAATCAACATGGTGGTCTCTCATCAGCCACCATGCCTTGTTGTCATACCAGTCAAGTAGAAGCCATACGTACTTGGTGCCATACATCCCAAGCTTGTATGCCTTGGGGAGAAAATACGTCAACATCTAAATTATGTTCACGAATTATTGTTTAAAACAAATTATTGTTTAAAGATGACATATAGGAGTTTATTTGTTGAAGTTCAGTTGTTGCTGTCGAGGATGAGGATAACAGTTGTGATAATGATTTTCCTGATGACATCACGAGGCATGGGTATATGGCATTGCTTGAATTTGTGCGTGATAGCTTTGCAGTAAAACCCAAGGGCGGATGTAGGGGAAGGGTGCAAGAGGTGCGCACCACCCGTCCCCCAGATGAGCTGACGATCTTTATTAGGAAAACTGCTTGATGTGCTGACTCAGGCATCCGTTTGTCGTAATCATAAATAATGCGCCCCTCGCGCCCCTCCTAAAAATATCCTGGATCCGGCCCTGAAACCAAGCCATTGTAAATCAAGTCGTTGATGATGATGGTGATCATCGTTGCTGTTGCTGTTTATGTTGACATGAATGCTTGCAGTAAGTAAAGTATGCTGACATGCGATCGTAGCCGACCCCTAGCCACTGATAATTACTGTGCCGTTAGCTTTAGGGTTACGCTCGCCTGACTTACCTCACAGAACACTTGCCTAGCTTTATCTTCTCGGAACATGCCTACTATTATACGAGCATCTTTTTCCTAAAAATGAACGGGAAACTCTGTTCAACAACGAAAAGTGCCAGGTATTTTTGACGAAACCTGCAATTGTTAATGAAAACTGCAAAATAGAAAAACATCCCAAAAAAATAAATTACTCACCTTGAGTGCTCTCATTTCACTTTTAGGGTCTGTGGTAAAGCTCTCGGAAGCAATGAGAGTGAAGTTTTGTCTTCCTAGTTCCTGATGTAGTTCAGCCATCGTCTTTTTTTCGAAACAAGCAAATTATAGAAATCACAAAGTATCAAATAAAGAGATACATTCTGTCACGTTAATATACTAAAAGCCAAAGCTTAGAACAATCAAAATCGTTTCCAGATATTGTTTGGACACATTCTTCAAAGACTGCAGCTTCACTTTGACATGACAGGACTCATTTTCAAGAACTCCATTTAAACCAGCTTTGATAATTTGGCCTTCAAGTTTAAATCAATATGGACCATGATCCATGCAGAATCCCAGATTGAATACCCGGAAATCCAACCCTACTGATCTTGAGTGTACTAAGCGCTCTACTACATAACGGGGCCGATTTTGAACAACGGTTGGCCTTACCTCTTTAAGCTCACGATCATTTTGAACCAGTGTTGCTATTTTGTTCCACTTGTACACCTCGAAAAATTTCAGGCGTGCTGTATTATAGGTAGACTGCGGTGGCACTACTCTGTACAATAGTGGATAACGATCGCTATTTGAGAGGTCACTTGTTGTAGATGCATATGAAACCTATAAAAAGACATGGCTATTTTTAGTACATCTATACGTTCGCTAGGTACCCGGCCTTGTAGAGTTTATTTCCACTCTTGCAGAAACGTACTTGAACTATGTTCCACTGCCAAGCTGTTTGGGCCACAGATCTGGTCACAGATGAGCACCCAGCTCCAAGGAGCATTATTATGGGAGGTCTTCGAGAAAGGTACTCAAACAGCACCCGCGTACCATAAGCTTCATCGCACTAAAAAAAAAATTAAAAAAAGGTCAGTAACTGCCTTTAAAATATCTAAATGTCGGATCGTGCGTTTTAGCTCGGGACCACTTGTTACGGACGGCTTCTTCTCCTGTGGCATGCTGTTTGATCAGATCCACCTCCCTGGTCTGATCGACGTACGTTTAGATCTTGGGCAGAGATTGGTAAAGTAGTGGCATAATCACAGAAAATCTATTAAATTGTGATTGTAATTGTCAAGGTAATTTCTATCAACCCAGCTCTTTATTTACATAGTTTTAATCCACATACAAACAGTCGGGTTGTTAATAGACTTGCAATTGCGCAAACTATTCTTCTTAGCATTGAGAGGTGATAGTGTTCTTGGGATTCTTGGCACAAAACAACAATGAAATATTTCTTTTTCTACGTCGACCGTTTTCACTTCTTTGTTGGTTTTTTCTTTCTTTTTTTAGTTTCTGCATGTTCTTATTGCTCATTCGCCAAAATTAAACATCATCATTGACAGATATCATCATCATCATCATCACATCTTCGAATTCCGCATTCAACTTCTTCTTCAACTTCTCCCGGCCCTTCTTCTCGCACCGCTTCGAAAATTATCGTCTCACACAAAATCTCTGTAATAATTATTGTCTACAAATTTTTAAAATGTCTCGTCAAAGTGACTCCAAAACTTTCGTTTTCCACATGATGATTCACAATGTTTGACAATGAAATGTCCAAATCACAGACACAGTTAAAACCAAACACTTCAAACCGAACAGTTCTCGCACTGACAATGTTGAACTCAAACAAACTACTGCACGAGTTAACCTTTCAGTTTTCAAGCAAAACAACAGGGGGTTTGCTTTTTTACGATGAAATTCTTCTATGTTGACAATTCAAACACAAATCAACATGCGTAGCATTCCAGAGTCATTGAAATTATTTGTACATTTGGTTCCATTTTGAAGTAGAAATGGCCCGTTTCGAAGTAAATTGAATTGGATTCAGAATTTCGTGTGACTAAGATTGATTAGGTGGGGCATTATTTGTGACGCATTTGCAACAAAAGAAACTGCGGATAAATGTGATTTGTTTTACCTCATATTATACTATGAATTATCTAAAGCTGATCAGTAACATAAGCGGCTGCAAAGATAGGAGCATCTCAGAAGATTATAGGACTCAGTTGATAACATAACAAACTTTTCAACTGATTTGTCAAAAAACAGCACGAAGACGGGCACGAAGATTTTGTTAATCTTCAAGATGATACTATTAACAGCTTTTACCGAAACAGTTTGATAATTATTTGGTACCTCCTAATTAAAAGATGCATTTGCCATCTACGTTTTAAAAATATATCCCTTCTGTTTCGCCTCTTAGGCTTGGCCTAGCTATAGGAGCGGGCCAGTCGACTTGGTGAGCGAGTGTGGCCCAGATTTATACAACCTAACTTCAGACTCAGGGTTACTGTCAAAGTCTGTAAGCTATTCTATTTACCTTGGTGTCGTTTGGTACCAAATGAAGCTGGTATCCTGGTAGTATATTGGTACGGTTATTCACCGCCTCTAATGCATTCTCACACACAGGCTGTAGTGAATCAATAGCAGGGTGACTCCCAGAGAACATCCCTCCAAGGAAAAGCTTTCTCGTACTGTGAACAGTGAGAAAATCTAAGCTAAAGATGATAAGGAGGTATATCAGAGTCTGTGGATGGCGGTAGGTGTAAAGGCGCGAGAACTTCATCTTTGGCAAAACTAATCAAAGCTTGTGTACATCTTTGTACTGACATTGAATGACTTCCTTGATATGTCAAAACAGTCGTAGCGACGATAACACAGTGGACAACCTCTGGACAGCCACGTTGCCAACGTTATTTGTTGTTAACAACTTTCCTTCTGGTATACACGCACTAATTAACAGAGGCCAGTTCTCTAAAATAAGAGGTAAACACTCGACAAAGGTCAAGCGCGGTAATCAGATGTGGTATGCTTGGGGATGACGCTACAATGGGAGCATTTTAAGTTATTTCAAAAGTTATTATCTCTTCAATGTTTACTCAAGGACATTTGGTTAAGCTCCTTGGGTATTATTAAAATGTCAGACGTCAATCAAAACAGTCTGCTTCTCTTTAAAATATTGAAAATGCTTCAGATCAATCGGCAGTGACGTCATTCACCGTATTTCCCAGCAATCTAGAAAATTTGATGTTCATAGTGTTGCAAAACTAAGGCCATTTTTCTGCTTTTATTCGCTTAGGGAAATAATGAGCCTTATGTTTATAACTATTACCTACATGCCTGCATACTAAAGACATTTCGGAAGCAAACATTAGGTAATGAAAAATCAGTGCCGATTTTTTTTCTTTTGTTGAGTTTTTGAAGGCTATACCTGCCATGACCTGCTTGGAAGTGAGTGGGCAAAAGATAGGATAGAGAGTGGATAGAGAGTATCTTGCCCTTGAACCACTGCAACCCTAGCGTTTTTTCGTCTTTTTCTTTCGTTCTTACTTTCTTTCTTTCTTTCCCCCTTTTTTGGCGCGGATGGATGTTTTTATTATTATTTTCTATTTTATTTTCACTTTTGCCCCCTTCCTTCCCCTCCAATTTATAACTCGAAACTAATTCTAAAACAAATTTCTGTTTGTGGTTTTACCCAGATTTCTAATATGCCCGTTTCTCTTCCCTTCCTTTCCTCTTTCAAGATCGGGAAGAGAGCATAAATAAGAGAGGGAAACTTATTTATGCTCTTTTATCATAATTATTTCTAGTACTGGACACTGAGGCTCGGCCAATTAAAACACAGGAGCCCCATCCAACAAACACGAAGCCACTTGGGCGCGAAGGAGGTGCCCATTGTTTGACTGCTCAGTCCTTCTGCCTTCTGTACGACGAAAATACTTCATTTTTCTTTGGAAATGGAAGAAAAGCTTCCTATTGATGTAAGTATTAACGTATTGGACATATTTCTTCTCATATCTTACGGGTCATATTAGAGAAAATTGAAACCGAAAGCGAGAAAGAAGCCAAAACTTTAAAAAGCTTACTGTCGTTTGCAAAATTGGTCTTGTTGTCGACTTTCTGATCTGCTTTTATTTTCGTTATACCTCATAAAAAATGCATTAATTATTGCTAAATAAGTAGCTAGGTGAGCAACACTTGGATTGTGATAAATCGTGGCTGTGAAAGAAGACTAAACAAGGATTTTTGAGCTTCTCGGCTGGTTCAATATTACAAGCTATCGTGTCACTTTTCTGATGATGTTTTTAAGCATATATATAAAAAAACAGCATTTGCGAACTGAAGATTAAAGCTTTATTGCTTTGGTTTTGGGTATCTTTTGCAGATATATATCTGCCTTAAAGCATGACCTTTTTGCTTTTTCATATAGCTTTTTAGAACAACAAACATCTTAGTCTTGCAAGATCGAACATGCAAATTAAGTCGTTCCTTTTATTTCAATAACTAAGAAAAAAAAATTTTCTCTTGCTTCGCTGAGAATCGCATCAAAAATCTTTCGTTAAAATCCCTTGATTTTAATCATTCTTGAAATTTTAAATATAATAATGACGATTGCTTGCTTGCTGTGATGTGCGTTAGTGACTCTGTGAGTGGAATTGAGAATAATATGTGAGGGTGAAATATGTTAACAGCTGCAGTTGTTATTATGTTACAGGATCAGGGAATATGAATAACTTAGTGGACGAAAAAAAATGGAAATTAAATGAAGTTATAGGATTACAAGGATAAATTTTGAGTTTTAATAAAGTTTTAATAATTGAGCTCTCTGAAACAAGGAATAAAGGCCTAGGAAAAAAAAAAAGAAATCAGAAAAAAAATTAATATTTCTAAAGATCTTCTGCTTCAATGCTTTACCATTTTGTTTGGTTTTGGTTTATGAATTATTTATAGTTTTCAGGGTTTTCTAAGAATTCGACTGCAAATGGCCTCATATAATTGAAGGGGTAACTGTGCACTAGAAGGAGTTAGCCCCCTTAATAATTTCATTTTGAGAAAAAGAATAATGATTTTTGAAATTTTTGAATTTTGAATTTTCTGAAATGTGATTATTGATCTTTTGTTATAAATAGAGCAATTTGAAAATAATGAAAATATGTTTTGAAAATGTGAAATTAAGAAATTTATTCTTCTTAAATGCCCATTAAACCAAAAAATTGCTCCTTGATTCCTAGAGGATAGTTTTATATGAAAAGATACAATATCATTTCTAAATCAGTAAACCATTTAATAACATGTATATCATAAACTGTGCTTGTAATTGAACCTAAATGTGTACAAACAAACTTGCTAATTAATATAAATAATATGAAAAACTCATAAACAAGCTATAAATATGATATTAACTTCTTACAGTGCATTTCACATAGCTTGATGGTAGATTCCAAAGTTTGTTCCAAAGTTCAAGCAATACTTTGGAAGTTCACAGGTTAATACTTCCCACACAAAAATTCGGTAGTTCACTAGAATCACAAAGAGCTTATTAGCGATGAGTTGCTTCATAAAGCAGAGCAAAGCTTTCCCTAAAGCAGTTGGCTTTGGCTTCAAGGAGAAAAAAGACGAATGAAAAAAGATTCAATCGAAATTACTATACTAAATTTGCAGGGGAAGTAAGTTTGAAGTTCGTTGTGAACTTCCAAAGTACAGCTTGAACTTCAGACCTTAGGAATGAACTTCGGAATCTACACTCAAAATTTATGTGAAACACATTGTGACACATCTTTAATATATTTATAACCATGAGTTTATCCATCTGTGACTGTAAGATAACTGTAATGTGTTTGCCCTCATTAAATATAGTTATTATTATTATTATATTATTATTATTATCATCCCAAGAACCCAAAACTAAAAGTTTTTATTAAATGAAAAGGCAACAAGGAAAGAATTAACTTCTTTTTTTAGCTTCTTTAGAAGTTTGCTTTCATTTTAATATTAAAATGCTTTGTCATCAACCTTGGTAACCCCTTTTAGCTATTTCCCATCACATGTTTTTTACTTTTAGATTTGAGCAGTCATGTACTGTCAGTAAAAACTATATATATAAGGTTGATAAAACTGCTGCATAAGGAATTTTTATACATGTCTGTGCATGCGCATTGTTACATAGAATAGAAAATATGTACTTTGGAACTTACACTTACTGTACGTAGCTAAAATGCTAGTGTATAGTACTGTAGTCCACCTAAAATATAATAAAACTATATAAAATTCATGAATAATTAACGAGGAAAACACAATAGAAATTGTTGTCCGTGGAGGAGGTTACGAGTATATCTGATACAAAATCGTCCTGATTTGCATAAACTTTAACTCCAATTTTCTCAGCCAAATTCAATTTTATCTTTAAAATTTTAGTAGAACATGAATGTATACACCTAGACATTTCATAAGTAATATACAATATGAGCGGCCATGTTGTATCAGATATACAATCACTCGCCTTCAGCTCGTGGTCGCATATCTGATACAACATGGCCACTCATATTGTATATATTACATTAAAATATACAATTCATATCCAAAATAGAATATATTTCTGGAATTTGCCTGGACAATCGAGAAACAATGGCCCTAAGCTGAGGCTGCATTGAATATATATACTGTATTGAATAAGGCCTTTATTATCCCTCCCTTGTCAGAGCCCCTGATGACGTACATGTACTACTACAATTTTTTTTATTTTGGTCATGAGACAAAAAATGAAACCGCTACATTTTTAACAACAATTTCGAAAAATATGAGAAAGTGAAATTAAATATGTTATTATATTGTAAAGTGTCTGTGACAGCAAACAGGAATAAAAAAGGGTCCAATAGTTTTATACCTACAGAGTGTGGATCATGCCTATGCTTGAAAGTGTGAGTCATACATACAGGATGTCATATATTTTATCAGTCTAGTCTGGATTGTCTACAGGGATAAATTACTTGGTCATCTGATTTTTATGCATTATTTATGCCCTTCAGCACCTTGTGCATGTGTATTCGCCCATTTTAGACCACATATCATTCTTTAAAGTACCATTGCTTTGTTTAATCAGTGGGCACTTGAAAAGCAGTCAATTAGTTCTCAAACAAAGAATCGTGTTCCCAAGAGATTGACACATGATCTGAGACAAGAAAACACCCGAGCTAAAATGGTCGCCAATCCAGAGGTTTAACAAACAGCTTCATGATTATTCCCACTTATCATGCTATATATTCACAAAAATTGAACAAAAGTTACTGTACATAACTATATTATTATGTTATCAGTGTACGACTTTAAACTTTAGATTCTCAGTACTAGAAGTTCTCTGTTACATGTACATGTACACAATTTTTGGATTCCAACTAACTGTGTAAAGGACTTCTAGTACTAAGAATCTAAAGTTGAAAGTTGTACTCTGTATGCCAGTATAGATGGATAATCAGTCTTATATTTTGTTGTCATTTTAAATTTGCTTTAGGATGTTGAAGCGGCCAATGCTGATTCAGCCCCACAGTCCTATGGCGGCACAGATGGTCATAATGAGCCTCCTACCTACCAGCAAGCAACAGGTACATTATATGTTATACCATTCATGAATCAGTCCAGTTATACATCATGATTAGTTTGCATTGCTTTCCTTATTCTATGATAACGGAAAATGGACATTGTTAAGTTAAAGGGTCAGTGAAGAGTGTAGCATAAACCTACTGTATGAAAGGTTAACATTGAATTGTCATATGAAGAAGAAAAGGGAATGACTTGTATAAACCAGTTAGAAATGGCAATCTGGGTGTGTGTGTTGCAGGAGGCAAGGGGGAGGAGTGTGGTTAACATGAAGTAAAACTATTGTTTACAAAGAACCAAATTTTTTACCACAAAACCAAGTCTAGTGGCATATATACTGTATGTTGTGGATAGAATGAATTATGTAAAGTAACCAATACCTGTATAACATATACCTACAGTACCTACAGTACCTTAGATAGTATATCTTATAATTCATAAATTATGTCTTTATTGCCTGTGGCGCCATGTGTATTAACCACTTGAAAGAGGGATTCAAATTAATTTCCAAACTCGTCTACAGAGATGAAATTAAGCTAGGCTATATGATATACGTGTACATCCAATGTATTATCTCATTTTTCTAACTCGCTTCTCAATGTTTGTATATGATTATTGATATGAAATAAGGGTTTTAAATATTGATATCACATGTACATGAGATATGAAATCTATATATGTACATATGTTTTATATAGTAACTGTCATGTAATCGATCCCTAGATAAAAGAATTATTTATGAAATGAAATTGAAAAGACAGTATGGTGCAGCTATTTTCTAGAGTGATTTTTCAACAATGTTGCATAATTATACAATATACATGTATATATATTATTATATATACATATTATTCACACCGAACGCATTTCATTTCACCAATATACATGTAAACTAGTCTGCGAATAAACTTATAAATTATGATATTAAAAATCGAATTCGGACTTGGCAGTGGCATTTTTATAGAGTTTTTTTCACTCAATCTATTATATATAGCTAGTTCAAGGTATGATATTGTTTGGTTTTAGTGAAGGGAGGAAACCAGATCGAGTTTCCAGAGAAAAAGACTAGTAAAATAACTGAGAGTATTGAGTGTCATTAAATGTGCTATTTCCTTTTACCACCAAGTTCAGAAATAAATGGGATTTAATAAAAGCATTTCCATAAAGTGGCTTTTTCCCACTCATTCTAATTGGCATTTAGCAGTAATGTGAGGAAACCCAAAGAACCTAATGTAAAAACCCTCAAGGCATAGAAGTGAGACAGCTAACAAAGTGCTGTTTAGACAGTACAGTACATACAGTAAAACAGTGCCTAGAGTATATACAGGAACTGAACCATTTCCCATCGATGAGAGGTTTCTGTGCAGATACTCCAACTGGGATTACTTTGATAAACTAGTATCATTAACCAATCACATTGCAATATTTAGTTCAATTTTTAACCAGCCAATCAGATAGTTGTTAAGTGCTTTACACATCTTATGTAAAAGCGCTATAAAAATAAAGTTATTATTATTATTATTATTATTAATAATAATACTTTCAATACTTTAGATTTTTAATACATATAACTTTGTAAATAGTCATAGCAATTTTTATAGCATTTTTTGTAATTTTCATTATTATTATTGTTGGATGTGAAATTATTATTATTATTATTATTATTATTATTATTATTATTAATAGATATCACATCAACATAAAAAGAGTGTGAGAACCTGATAATCTGATTGGCTAACACTGTTATCTGTTCAATCTCTGTCTAGTTTACTGTTATCTGATTAGTTAGTCGCCAAAAACCTACAAAGCTAAGATCACTGAGGATCATGGGAAATATTTATATCCAACAAGTCAAGCTTTTTGATACAAAGTGCAGCTTGAGAATGCTGACAGGAGGCGAACCTAAACTAGTAAAAGATCTCAATCTGTCAATAGTTATCAAACGACTGAAAGATGTAAATGTATCTACCCATAATCCTTGCTGGTCTCAGCTTGTTAGCTTTTCTGGTGACTAACTTTATTGAAATAAGTATATATATTGAAAGCCATAGAGTTTCTAGATGTTAACATTTAGTTTAAAAAAATTACTAATTACTAATTACTAAATAAGAATAAATTATTTTAATTAGTGTACTGGAGCCGGTTGTACGAAGCCTGGATAAAGTTATCCACCGGATAAGAGTTATCCATTGTATAGAATTTGTATAGGTTTTATCCGCTGGATAAGGATTTATCCGCTGAATAGCGCTATTCAGGCTTCGTACAACCAGCCCCTGATATATTTATTGAGGGTTAAAATTTATTTTTGCATGTTATTCATGAAAAACAAAACAATTAAATTTTATCTTATTTAATGTAAAAAATTAAAACATTTTGAATTCTGTTTTCAGTTTATTTTCATTTTTCCACTTTTTTGTATCTAACATCATAGGTCCAAGTAGGACAAATACTTGTGACAATGATCGATTAGTTGATTCAGAAGATGAAGGTGTTCATATTCATGGTATGTCTAATTTAAGGACATAATAAATGAATCTTAAAACCTTCTTACCTTCATGGCTTTCTACTTCGACACAACTTTTCATTTTCTGCTCTTCACTTGATCTCCTACGTTGAAAATCTTTAAAAACTTATAAGCTGAGATGCAACTGTTCAGTGTGTTGTGTAAGGTACATGTAAAGTTAAGGTGGTAGCATAATCAATATGGACACAAAATTGGCCGACAGCATACCGTTATCTTACCGACATCTGATAACAATCCTACTGACACTGTACTGTCAACCTGCAGTTCCTTTTTTAATGACAACCTACCAACAACCTACCAACAACCTATCAACACCTTACTGACACCAGATTACCTAATTTTAACAGATTAACTTTAACACTAAGGGAGCAGATAAAGTAACAGATAAGTAGATAATATACTGTAACAATAATAATGATAAATAATAATAGATAATAAAAATAATGATGTTAATAATAGATAATAGATTCATCAAATTGTAAGGTATTAATTGTCATTCTACTTCTTTAGAGCACAATTTTTAACTTAATAAAAATCATGTAAGGGTCACAATGTAAATATATTTTGGTTGGAGTGTATGATCATCAGGCACAAAGCAATTCAAGACAGGGTAATCCTAATATATTCTTATATTTCCCAGGACCCCCATGCCTTGAACTGCTTTGTGCGTGATCACTCAACCAGAATATCAAAAGTGGGCACTATTAGTTAGATGCTTCCTCTTACCAAAGAACTCTGTAGAATAGGATGAATTCTTTCTAGCTGCTTGCTTTAAAGATTACACAGCAATTTTAGTTAATTTAAAATTTCATTCTTTGTTTCTAACTTTTTTACTTTTATCAATAATGTCAATGACAGCTGGGTCCAAGAAATTCTGAAAGGGGAGGGGGGGGGCTGAGGCAGGTCTTAACTTGAAATCTAGAATGGGAACGTCAGTATCCATGGACCTCGGAGCACCCTAAAAAGTGGTTGGGTTATATAAGAGAATAGTATGGGAAAAAGTGGTGCCCAGGGCTAAGATTGGAAAATATAAGAGACTAGTATGGGAAAAGGGAAAAAGTGATAGGGCTATAGCCCTACCAGCCCCTCCCTTTGCATGGTCCCTGGTATCTGACCGAGAAAAGACAATATTGTTCTCTCCAAAATGCGATGTTCAGCAATTGCAAGTCATTCACGTCTTGAGATCAAGAAGTAACACCTATATTCAGATCTTCCTCTATCATTAAATTCAGTCCTGAACCCTCAGGTCTCACGTCCCTGTTCTAGATTTCGAGTTGCTTAAGGTCCCTAATGTCATAGACACGATGACTTAATTAAGTTAGAGCAAATTATTCAACATTCTAGTTAAAAGAATAACTGCAGAAAAGGTTAGCCAACATTGCTTCAGACATCCCCTAAATTTTGTGTTGAGTAACAATGGATCAGTGTTCAAACTGTTCATTTTTGTTAGAAATCTGAGTTGGGAGATGTACGTACCATAAGGACATCTGTGTAGAAGGCTAGGGTTGATATACCACTATACTGTACCACTTATGAAGTAATAGATACATAAGTTAATGACATATATCATAGGTTTTTTCTTTTCATCCATCATCAGTTTCATTTTTCCTATTTCAGAGCCTCCACCATCATACCAGTCACTGTTTGGTGAAATCAAAGAAGCAAGACAATCTGCCAGCTCTGTTTTTGATTTCCTCAGGAAACTCTTCATACTTCTCATTGGAACGAGTAAGTATATAACAATTAAGAAAAAGAAGATTTCCTTATGATGAAATCTCACGACACTGAAATACAGTTGAAGCTCTTCTTGTGATCACTCTTAAGTAATCATACTGTATCTAGTTATGACCACAGTTTTGAAACCCGGTTTGCATAACCTTTTGGGAAGGAAAAATATGATCACAGCCCCACTTGGGCCAAAGGTTTTCACTCTTACTACTAATAACAGGAGTTATACCAATCTTTAATACCAATCAAACCATAACGTTTTGGGAAGAAAAAAAATATGATCAGAGCTTCACTTGGGCCACATCAGATATTGGCTTTTTCACTTTTTCAATCTCCTTCTAAAAATGCTGGAGTCCTGCGTATACATCCCAGAATTCACCCATTTAAAAGTTGAAACATATGCAATTGTTTTGAACAAAATGTATTCTTGATTTCTTATTTTAGTTGGTTGCACAATTGCTCTGGGAATCATAATGGCGATTCCTATTGCTATGATTGTAATAGGTATGTATTTGTGGTTATAATAACATATTGCATTTTTCATATAGAATACTGATTTTTGTTTCTGTGTGAGCATACTGTTCTGGACGGTTTAAATTCTTCTTGACCATTCTTAAAAAGTCGATTGAGTAACTTAGTTGATAGAACTTTTCCCAATTTGCTTGAATGAGCGCGAAACAATATATCCAAGTTGAGGTTGGACCTTGATGAAATACAGTAAATGTATGTATACAATAACATTACTGTTTCGTGGTCACTCAAGTGAATGTCCCTTTTCGGCCAGGGCGTAATTTTTCCCCATTTCAGACCACTTGTCATTCTCTTGAGAATAAGATTCTTTGTTTGAGTTGTATCCATATTCATGTGTCTTCTCATGTGCAACCGTTAAACAAAGAAATGATACTCTAGGGAATGACACGTGGTCTGAAATGGGAAAACATTACGCCTAAACCGAAAAGGTGTAATCGGGGAAAAAGGGTGTATTGATGCTAATACGTTGACTGACTGTTGATTGACTCTTCACAGGAGCAAAGTACAAAAATGATTGTCCAATTGAGAGATACATCCCAATCTACCTGATTGTTGGGGGTTCATTTGGCATCTTACGTAACTTAATATCATTGTGCAAAAGAGGTATGAAAGACGATAATGATGAAGAATCGAAGCAAAGCCCAGTACTGTCCATCCTCGATTGCTTCCTCTTCGCCTGGTTCATTGCTGGTAATGTTTGGATCTACTCAAACTACAAACCAGATTTCAATCACCCGGAAAATAAGAGCCAATATTGCGATAGGACGCTTTACCTGTTCGCGTTTTGGTTGACCAATACCACCTACATACTCATAGGCGTGACGTGCCTGTGTATGTGCTGCGCTGGGATATGTGCCGCTGTCGTAACCTAGAGTGTGGTAAAATGATGTCATGGCATACTAGTTTGACTAGTTCACGATTATGATCAGAATTAACTATAAGTAAAATGGATGAGTATTTGAAGCACCCACATGTAAACAGCACACACTTCATTTATGAGAGAAAAAAACCTTGCTCTTTCCTTGGCAAGGTTAGAAAATACTCTAGTAGTAAATGATAAGTATAAGGTCCAGTTCAGATGTCGAACTTTATCGTCGGCTTCCGTTGATACCAGCCACGTAGCTGAAGGAACTACCGACGTTAAATATAGTTTCTTTACCTTTATGTAACGTCGAATCTAATTGCCTTTGAGATCGAGTGCTGTTTTCCCTTAAACTAGTAGAAGTATGTAGACCAAACTTAGCACATGTCGTCTCCTGTCTTATATGGTACGTAGTTCTCGGCGTTCTTAGCCGCTGTCCTTAATGGCAATCAGATTCGACGCGGCAAACGTTTGACGTCTGAACTGAACCTGAGTAAAGTCAGATTCGAGGTCAGTTCCAAGTCCACGTAAATGAAAGAAAAAATTAATCCAAATGAATGAAAATGAAAAATAAGTTAAGAAGTAAAAGGATATATAAGATAAAACAGGTTGTGAGAATGATCTGGGGTCTCAGTTAAGTGGAATTCAGTTATCATACGTACTTATTTTAATATCGGTTTCCATAGAAACAGTAAGCGGCAGTTGGTCGAGAACTTTTCGTATCCCGAGCGCATCAAGAACAAAAGTCAAAGTTCGGTTTAAATAGATCTAGAGTAGATCAGTTCGAATTGTCACATAATATAAGCGAATGAGTGTTTTTGAAAAGTAAACAATTATTCACTCCTCATATTTGATTTTATTTATAACAGACTATCTACACTTACCTTACTTTTACATTAACCTAAATGTGAGATGTGGGAGGCTCACTCTTCAGTATCCTGAATAAGGCACCCTCCCCTCCCCTCCCCTCCCCAAAACCAATCGTATATGATAACTAAACTACCAGTGGTAAAGGGTGTAGCAGGCACCCTAGGTTCCCCTGGATACACCTTGTTACAACTTCCTTCGATATTCTCTTTTTGCTTTCTGCTTCTTTCCAAAAGAATTCAATAGAATTCAGTTATCAAGCGGTTGAAACATGCATCTGCCCATGACCTTCGCCGGTCTTAGCTTTGTAGCTTTTCTGGTTACTTACTTATTGATATCAGTATACTATACAGTCTGCTCATCAACTAAAGTGGTATGTAACTTACTTATTGGCGTAAGTGTTTGTCTAGACAATTTAAAAAACAGGCCAGTTCATTCTCTTGTTCATCTCCAATAGTAAGATAGATTTACGTTTAAGGTCACAAAATCACGTAGATGTGAAAAGTAAAGATGTTGAAGTAAATATTAGTAGAAATTTAAAAAAATGATATGGTAATATTTTGTGATACTGCATTGATAATAATCATTAGAAAACAATTATTCTAAATTACAACTAGCAATTAATTTGTTAAACTATTCAATTCTGCCTACCTCAGTTAATTGAGAAATGGTTACTGATAGACGGAAAAGTGTACATTAGCCATTAGCCATTCTGTGGATTCCACTGTTAATTCGCATTTATTATCCTATCACACGTGTACATTTATGATAGTATTAACTGTAGGTAATAGTATTAAACAGTAATCTAACGCATATTAGTGTTGTTTTTTAATGTGTTACTAACGTGTAGTCTTATAAATAAGCATTGCGCCTACCTATACACAATTGTATTCCAATACACCAGTTTCGTATTCGATGCAAACCGCTGTTTTTGGAGACCACAGACTCATTTGCACAGGCTTAGCCTCGTTTATGAGTCAGCTATTCAACGACATTATTAAAAGTCCGTGAGATTTCAAAACATTGGTATTGTTCAACTTCGGAGGATCGGAGGAATTAGAGGAATCAAATAGAAAAAAAAATATGCTAGCCCCATGGTAAGGAATTGAATATTTCGATAACCCCCACTTCCAAATATAAAAATTTTCTAGCCCCCCCCCCCCCCCCCCCCCCTCCAGAAAAAAACTAAAAAATATATACCTTTTTGACTTTTTCATCTTATTCGTTCGTGACCCCCCTGGTTCAACATTCAAAAAAATGCGACCCCCCCCCTTTTTATCTAGTAATTTTTTAATGACCCCCCCCCCCCCCCCCAATTCCTCCACTCCCCTCCTAAAAAATGAATGCTCCCTCATCGGACATTATCACCAGATAATCCAGCCGCCAGAATGGGCTTATTTACCAAATATATGGTCATCAAACACAATTTTCTATTCGATATTCACTCCAAAACTGGATTTTCTTGAACGTTTTCGATAGCATATTGATTTTCAACAAGTGATTTTGAGGTGTGAAAGAGTGAAGTTGGATTTTTCAGTGATCCTCAGTTGGGTCTCCCTGTGTCAAACTCTACAAGAAACGTATCAGGCAAGGCTCACAGGGGACTTCAAAACAGGCCTCAATCCTACTTTGTCGTGCGTGAAATGACCAAACTATCTCTCTGGATGGGATGGCAGAGGTTCAAAGTGGATGAAACTTTTTACCTTAGGGTTCTAGCATGTGTACAGCCAGAGATATTCCGCATTATCTTAAACTTAGGCTTCCCACACATACAAAGCCAGTTATAAGGAAATGTATAAGGGACTGTTCGTTTATTTCATCGCAGGGGGGGCTGGTGGTTTTTGTTTAATGTCAATATTTTTAAAAATTACCCCCCTCTCAAAAGCTTTTGTATAATTTTTACCCCCTCCTCTAAAACATAACATTTGAATTTTTACCCCCACCCCCTCCACAATATCAAATTTTACCCCCCCCCCCCCCCTAAAAAAACGTTCTTTGAAAATTTTAACCCCCCCTAAAACCACCAACCCCCCCTATGATGTAATAAACGAACAGTCCCTAAGCATCAAACAGGTTTTTCGATCATTTTTTGCGCAACTCGATATTCACTCCAAGACTGCATTTTCTTGACCGTTTTCGATAGCATATTGATTTTCAACAAATGATTTTGAGGTGCGAAAGAGTGAAGTTGGATTTTTCAGTGACCCTCAGTTGGGTCTCCCTGTGTCAAACTCTACAAGAAACGTGTCAGACAAGGCTCGAAATGGACTTCAAAACAGGCCTCGATCCTACTTTGTCGTGCGTGAAATGACCAAACTATCTCTCTGGATGGGATGGCAGAGGTTCAAAGTGGATGAAACGTTTTACCTTAGGGTTCTAGCATGTGTACAGCCAGAGATATTCCACATTATCTTAAACTTAGGCTTCCCGGCCCACACATACAAAGGAAGTTTGTAAGAGAACCAGAATATATGACCTACGAAGATCTAAAAACTTGGTGAATATCATTTCAATTCCGTAGAAAAGACTTCATACAAGGTACATTCTCTTATGTTAACTAAGATTTAGTAAAAAAAGTCGATAAAATGTTTGTAAAACTCTTGACTCTCTCAAAACCGTTGCTTCAGTGCAGTTCAACAAGGATTGAGAGAACTTTAGAGAAAAAACTTGGATTGTTGCTTGTTGTTTTTTACTGTATTTTCCGGCTTACATTTCTACAAGCTTTATCAGTTACTAGAACCAGAAAAGCGATATTTGAAGCTTTGAATTTTTATTTTTTTAATCCCTTTTCAAGAACAAAGGCTAAATTTGTATAGTTTACTACTAAAGTTGAAGATAAAATTTGACGGCCAGCGATCCCGCCTGCGCGAGATTTTGAAGTCAAAACAAGATTCCATGGAACCTCACACATATGGATAGTTTTGATATCTCTATAGATAATTTCTTTTAATGTTGAATGAAATATAAAAAGGAAAACAGTATTGCGCCAAATATTCGCCATTTATTTACTAACTTATAAGCTTTTTTTTGTGTTGTTCCAGATGGACATGTTCAGCTCTTGTATACGTAAATCCTCTAATTAAGCCCCCCCCCCCCCCCCCTCTCAAATAAGCCCACCTTCTAATAAGCCCCTCCCTTTTCAAAGGATGAAATTTATTAAGCCCGCCCTCTCTTTTAAGACTCCTCCCCTCCCCTCCCCTCCCCTCCCCCTTAACAACTAAATTCACAATCAAGGTAAATCATACTTGAGACTAACACAAGTGAATCAAATGTTGAAAATAGCTTGTAATTCGAACAATGCATATACCATGCCCCTATAGATTCATTCTCTCTTTTACTCCGACGAAGGACTAGCGTCCGAAACGTCAGTAAGTGATCTTTCTTCTTTTTTACGGTGTAAAATATATCTTTTTATTACAACCCTATAGATTATGCGAGAAAGTCCATAGTAAAACTTCCACTTAACCCTGAGTTTACCGTTTTGGAATATAGTTATCATATCATATTATATTCTGATAGCGTAGAACTTAGAGCGTTTCGGCTAAAAATCAATAATCCCCCCCCCCCCTCTCTATTAAGCCCCTCCCCTCTCCAATAAGTCCCCCCCCCCCCCCCCCCAAACGTGTCTGAAATAAATAAGCCCCCAGGGGGCTTAATAGAGGATTTACGTTAAGGTGAAAGATAAATCCCGCAGAATATTTTCAAATTACTGACAAAGAAAATTTTTATTTTGCATTAAACCTGTCGATTTATAGTCTTACTCGAAAAATTGAACTGGGATCTCGGCTTTTAGGCAGTGCCTAAATTTATATATTATTTTAACGGTGAAGTACCAGGTGAGCTCATTCTCTTGTTATACAGCGGTAAAAGCATTTGTGTCGGTACGATATCACTTCGACCAATCTGGAAAATAACAGAGTGTATACCAGGTATAAAATACTGTGTTTTTTGCACTCGATCATTGTGGACCACGCTAGTACATCAGAACACGTACTTACTTTCTTACTTACTTACTGTCCATTATGCCTAACTGGCATGTAATACATCAGAATAGTCTTGCCAAAAAATCTCAAGATTTTGAAAAATGAGACGTATAAAAATTATTAATGTTTCGGAGGGAACATTATCATAAATTATGGGGCTATCGTATCTTATATTACTTTCGATATTTTAGAGAATTTCAGCTTAGCTATCCAGGATAACTGTCTTTTTGAGCGTTAGACTTTTATACTCGACAAATCTTTTTTAGCGTCGTCCTGCCAGGGGCGAAACTGGTCAATAAGTCGGAACTGACTCGTGTTAAAGAGTAATTTCACAGACGTCGGCGCTATCTGAAAACAATATATTCTAATTTATGACCTCTTAATCAGCTGGAAAACACCTGTGTAGTGGTTGGCTTTTCAGCATTTCAGCAAAGCGTAAAGAAAACCTTTTTTTTAAATTACGATTCTTTCAATGAAGGGGGTACCAAATATTTCAGTTCAAACGTACGGTACCGCGGTCGTTACGTATACAATCTTCAGGGTTGCTATAAACCGGCTTCAAGCCCGCCAATTCCAGCCCACTATTAATAAAACAAAGCTTATGTAGCTATTCAAAACCAAAACAAAGACGTACATGATTATTTTTTAACGGCTATACGATTCTCCTATTTCTTGAAGCATTGTTCACTTGGTCTTATTTTATTTATGAGCCCCTTTGTCTTTTCCTGGCACCTGATTGGTTAATCCTTTGTCTTGCCTCTGTTCACTTGATTTTTACTGCTTGTGAAGCAGGGACCATGAATTTCTAAACTGTGTCCTTCAATATTCCAATTTTTATCGACCACAGCCCAATTTTTTTTCAATTAACCACACTATTAGCATGAGCTAGAGTATATCTCTTCATTCTAGTCATTTTATGGCCGTACAATAATTATCTGAGCATCGAAAACATTATGAAGTCAAATGGTCAGTCAAGAAGAAGAGAAGTGAGCGACGACTACCACAGTCACTGGTGTTGATAAAAGTTTTGACTCGCTTGTCTACCTACTTCAGAACGCTAATATGGTAAGTTGTTATTCATGTGCCTATCGGAAAGAGCTTTTTCCTGTAGGAAGTAGATTTGTAGACATTTTGCTGACTTTTTGTTAGGCTTCTCGTAGTTTCATTGGTTCGGTCATGTAATCCATCTCTGATGAACGAATCGAATTTATCTACACCTCAAATAGAATTTTAGACCCCTATTGTTTTATCTATAAGAGCTTTTCCTTATTCCGGAGTCTTTGGAACATGCTCTGTTGTAAATTAAAAGCTGTTTTACGACTATAGAGCAGTCGGAGTCCAGTTTTTTAGACGATACACAAACCCATTCATCTTGAAATTTCGACGCGCTCATCGATCGAGCTACCAAATTTCTTGTGACAGTATTTTGACCTTTTTATATTTGTTTTACCCAATGGCAAGAAAAGAAAAGACCAAAAAAAGCCAGCATAAGGTAAAAAGTACAGCATATGATATATCTATGTGCTGAAGGATATCGTATTTATAGTGAACATTTCTTTTTCTATGGTTCGTCAAGCTGAACCAAAGCGTCTCTATATTCTAGTGTTTTGAAGACGCGTAAACATGTCCCTCGAACCTTTAAAAATACGATAAATTAAAATGAATCAAACTTTAGTTTCTTTAATGTATAGGTTAGTGGCCTAAATGATAAGTGAATATTATATTGACTTAGTTTTAAACTCGGATAAATTGAAACCGGTAGTAAAATTAATATGCTATGTGGTGTGGCAGTGAAACATTTAAAGACTTGAAGACAATCGCTGTCTCCAAGTCTTTCCAGATATGATTATTAAACATTTTCTTTTAAAAAAAATAAAATGAATGAAGCCATAGTCATCATGGTTCGAAGAATTTAATTTTTTTTGTTTTTGCAAAAAAAATATATCTTTTTCTGCTCCCTTCGAGTGATCACTTTTTTTCACCCTACGCCTCCATCAATTTACATATTATTAAAAACCAAAAAAGCAATTTTTTAGACAAATGTTTGAAACCATAGTAGCAGAATCAAATTAGAAGTATTTTGGAAAATTTGCTTCTAATTGTTGTTGTATTATTGAATATTTATTGCCAACATTAAGTCTTGTTTTTATTAACATTATTTTAATAAATCTATTCTTGTATTATTGGCATCTCTGAATGAATATATGTACAGTATGTATAGCTAGTAGAGAAATATACTTGTCTTCAATATTATATTTCTCTGAAAAAAAGTATTTTCCTAAAAAATTATAACCAAAATGTGATTTGGAATTTTGCTTATACATTGCTTGTACATATTTGTACAAGAAACTTAAGGTAAGGATTATATATATGTATAAAGGTTGAAAACATCTCGGCATAACTATATAATCGAGCAAAACCAAACAAGTTTGGGCTACCATTGTTCAATTGTTTTGTGATTGGTTTGGCAATCAAACATTCTAATCGAACTGGGACATTTTGTTGAGATTGATTATGTTCGATTTCTGAACACAATCTGAATTAATCAAATGATTGGAGTTTCGTACATTTTCATTTATTTTGATTGAAGAATTGAACTTTCGATTAGGTTTGATAACCATCATGTTTTGGTGTCAGAGTTCAATTATGTTCAATTGCTAAACACAGTCTAAAATGACTGGTTTAGCTTGGGCATAATGTTTTCCATATTCATGTGTCTTTTCAATCATTAAGCAAAGAAATGATCCCCTAGGGATTTAAATTGGAGAACCAGTACAACCTAGGTAAATTGGTATACTAATCATTAAACTATTGGATTCGATTGTAATGAGTTCAATTACGGAACATTCTGACAATAAGTTATGCTTCAGTTGCCATTATTTATATAATTATAATAATTCATACATTACAGCTTATGTGTGCAGTTACACCAATATGTGCACAGGGAGATCCCTAGCAAATATGATCAAGAAGCATTTCTCAGTTGAAATTAATTCCGAGACAATCACAAGCATTATCATTTTTACGTTGAATTCTTGCTAGCTTTCAATCTTCTGCACTCGAGTTAATGAGGAATTATTATCATATTATTGTCATATCATTATTATTATTATTATTAATGTTGTTGTTTATTAGAAACTATAAAAATATTTGAAAAGGTGAAAGATATTTTTGTTCAATGACAAAGATAAGTAGATGTATAGAAATTAATGTACAAAACATGGAACATCACAGTTCAGCTTCAGCAATACTAAAGATACATTTCACTTTTAGACATAAAGCAAACCTACAATTATCTTATCAATATTTTATCAATCAAGTAGCCACAGGTAGCCCAAACTGTCACTTTAAGGTTATTGTTTGGTAGGATAATATCTTTGATATCCATGCAAATTTTGAATAAAAAGTAGTGTAGGAGAGGCTAACCAACTCTACCCACGTGTCATGCCCAGTCTGGGAATTGAACCCAAAACCTTAGAGGTGAGAGGCAAGTGCACTACTGCTATACCACCCCTGATTCCCTGCACTTCAGTGCTTCCATGTTAGTGGTTTTTACCATATTTCTTATTAGCTTTGTTATAATGCCACCAACATAGCTGACTTGTCTTTGTCATTTCACACGCACTTCAGAATGCTTTCAAACCATCAATAAATTCTTGTCTTTACAGTATCAAAAAGGCAACAACAAGGATTTTACAGAGGATGAGAAAATCTGGGATGAGACTCCACCTCCCCCATATGAATCAGATCTATTTGGCCAAATCAAAGAAGCCAAAGAAACGTCTGAAGGATCTTTTGATTTTTGTAAACGAGTTGTACAGTTATTTGCTGGAACAAGTAAGTCAGCATACCTTTTTATTCTCACTTTACTGCAATTCTCAATATTCTGCGAACTCAGTAGTTGTGAGTTTCATGTTGGAACTTGATTTTCCACTGCCGTAAGTCAAAATATAAAAGTTACCAACTGATTAGTTTTGATTGACGGCAGAGAAAAACTAATTTTAAAACAAGCTGTTGAACTTTCTGAGTTTGCAGAATATTGAGAAAATTATCGCAGTAATTTCAAGGTTTTGCAAAAAATTATGAGAACAGTGGATGTTGTACTATTAAAAAAATTATAATGAGAGCTAATCTAAGCCCCACCAACCCACCCCTCAATTCAAAATGCTGTCCAGACATTGATGTGTGAGAATAAGACCCACACTCACAGGTTTTTAGCATCGGTTTTATATCATGATCAAATGCTACTTGCAATCCTTGTACACAGCCTTAGATATAAGGATACATTTCAGGCCTACATTTGTGGAACTTGAAATTTTGTGCTTGCTTAACACCAGGTGATCTTGCTTCTCTCAGGCTGAAGGAATTAGCCAATCAGCGGACATTTTGTTCGTAGCTCGATGTTTCCTAGTTCCAGGTTTTCGGCTCAATTTACAACAGCTTTTGCTCGAAAATAAAACTCATTGTTGGAAAGATTCGCCAAATACCTGTTAGAAAAAGCATATTTCGTCATTGTTGGTGGACAAACAATGCATTGCGCACCTAGATTCCAAATCACCTGGCAATAACAAAAGTACTATTTTACATTTCACAGTTGGATGTACAGTTGTGTTGAGCCTTTTAATGGCTTTGCCGATGGCTATGGTTATCATGGGTAAGTCATACAGTAGCTTATAGCATATAATTATATTTGTCTAGCTGTTTGAGCTTGTCTAGATTTATCAAACTTAATACCATTCTCTGAATATTGAAATCAGGTGCTAAATACAAAGATGACTGCCCAGTGGAACCTTTCATTCCAATTTATTTAATAGTTGGCGGATCATTTGGAATGTTAAAGACTATAATTGTACTTTGCCAAAGAGCCAGAAGTCATGATGACACAGATATTGATATAGACGAAGACCAATCAATGTCCAGTAAATTTATAGATGGTGTTCTAAATTTATTCTTATTCACCTGGTTTATCGCTGGTAACATTTGGGTGTACAGCAAATATAAGCCCAATCCAACGCCGCCTCCGAATGATGCAATGAACTACTGTAACCCAACACTGTATATGTTTGCATTTTGGGTGATAACTGCAAGTTACATTCTTATGGGAGCTATTTGCTTTTGTATTTGCTGTTTAGGAGTGTGTGCAAGTTGTACGGCATTTTTTGTCACTGTCAAGGATTAACTTACCATAGGAAAATGGATTAATGTAGTTTATAGAAATAGAGTATTTTACTATATTACACTTCCCACCACCACCACCACCCCCCACAGAACTTCAAGGTACCAGGGGACCTTTGGGACCGTGTTCACTAAATCACCTCATAGTGCACAAACTACTCATCTAAGGACTATAAAAGTATATATTTTCTCGAAGCTCAATATACACAGATTTCAACCATGTTGATAAATTTTTGATCAAACTCATCAGTTTTTAAGAGTGAGAGTTTTATAATTTTCGACCGGTCTTTTTCATGAAGTTCCTGGTACCTTAAATTAAAGAGTTCCTCATGTTCGATTTTTCTTAACCATATGTAATACATGTTGAGAAAATTGAGCCTACCTTGAGAATTTTATATTCTCATCTGGCAAAAAAGTTAATGAGAATTTTTATAACTTATTGCGATTTTGAGCTGCCAATACTGGTTTATATTGATGGCTAGTTTTAAGAAAATATATCCTGTATTGGCTGTAGTGGCCAAGTCACGAAAGCCAATATTGAATATATTTTCTTCCAACAGCGTCAATATTACCCATAATATCACAATAAGTTTCGTATCCCAATTCTCCTATCACGCAGTAATTCTGAGCCGACAATATGGGTTTATATTGGCGGCTCTCTCCTGATCAGACTTATAGGAGAATTGCAATACCACATAATATTGTTGATCATTTTGTTCATAATTATGTGGCCCTGATAACTAGCTAGAATTCACAACATCAGGGTTTTTGGTTTTCATTGATCAATCAAAAATACTTAGACTATTTTGAATTTGATTATGGAATCCTGAAAACCAGACATCTAGGGGTTATGTTGGTGAACTTGGGTATCATAATGGTTATACGTGGTGGCTGCTAAGCAACATTCAGACTAAGATATTATTTTAAATTTTCATTCACAAATTAAGTTTATAGATGACATCTTCGATTTCTCATACTCACAAAGGTTGTCATTGGAAACTGTTGCTAAGCAACATACACTACTGTCTTATGCTTGTATGTGGATCATGATATTTAAAAAAATGGTAATGTACTGCATTGTACTTAAGTCTGACATTTGATGAACAAAAATTTGGGGCTTCTGCACTATTCCTAACCATTGCTCACTTCATTGTGGACTGAAGTAAAAATGCATTCACTTTTCATCGTATTTTATTATTCATTGAATGTGTCTTATAAATACCATTTTTAACACTTCTCATTTCATCTCAATTTCAAAGCCATCTAATGCAAGTAACCTTTAATAGGTTTTGTGTTATCACATCATTGGCAGCCATGTTGGATGGTAGGAACAATGCAATCATTTTACTTGATAAAGCATTCAATTGCCGAGAGTAAAGAGATTCTGTTCTGCTAACATGACCGATCATATACATGTAAAACCTCTATTCACAGCTTTCCATCATCGGATCACTGGTCAAACACAAAGCATTCGAGCGAGGCTTCAAGGGAGTTTCAAAGGATTATTCAAATTTGAACCTTGCAACCTTGACCTAATGCATTTTTTTTTTTTTTTTGACAAGTGGACTGATGTATCGAAATTGGTGAGGTTTCTCTGTGTTATTTGTTTGGTATAAGTAAGTGCCTTCCTCCTTCCCTCATCCCCTCCACTCACCCCCCCCCCCCCCCCAACCCTATTAATAGTTAAGTTAAGTTATACTTTAAGGTTTATTTAAATCATTGTTATTATGATGTTGATGTTTTAATGGGTGGGTTCACTTGGGTTTAATTAACTTATTGCCATGGAAATGAAGCTAGCCACAGTGACGAAAGAAATGATAATGTTCACATCATCCCACATGGAATAGACCTCTTTAGCTTGGGCGTAATGTTTTGCCCATTTCAGACCATGTCATTGCCTTGAGTATCATTTCTTTCTTTGGGTGCGAATGAAACAATACTATTCTCAAAGGAATGGCAAGTGGTCTAAAATGGACTAAACAAAAACCTAAGCTAATAAGATATATTATTGAGCGACATGGAAGTGGCCTAACAACCACTTAGTTTTTACCTGACATAGGTTTTTGTGGGATGAATTTTATGTTGATCTCTTTGTGGTAAACTTTGAAAAAGGAATAGACCCCTTGCACTAAATCCCTACATGGGGGATCAACAACAACAAAAAGGTTTCAATCCTTAAAAGAAGGCAATTCTCAAGATGCCTATAGACCCCTTGCACTAAATCCCAACCTGGGGGTCAAAACAAAAGTACTCCTTTCTCGTGAGGATTGAAATCTTTTCTTGCTGTTGATATTTTTCATTTTTCCCCCAGGTTGGGAATACGTGCAAGGGGTCTATACTAGATTATTTCAGTTGATTATTAAAAGACATTTATAAAATCAAACTGTACGATTCTAAAAATATCCGATGGTATACCTATTTTTTCAGTCAAAAGTGTTCCTATGCTTCGATTCATTGTCAATAATCCAATACGTAAATTCTAACAAAGAAATAAACTATTTTTATCTCAAACTATATATGTGATTCGAAGCTTTATAGAATAGTTGGCCTGGCTCACGGTGCTTTGGTCCAAATGGTCGAGTCATGAGCTGGATTTGGCTTGCGCACTTTCTTTGGTTCAACGGATGTATGTGGTGATTTCCGTGCCTTGCGGCAGCGAGCTTTCAGTAAGCATTCCAGTCATACAAAACCTACCTTATTACCCGGGGGAATTCCATATAAAAAAGGGGCAGGGATTTTTAAAAAAATTAGCCGCTAAATTGGGCCACAAAAGAGATGTTTTTGGGGCGCGGTCGCGGTTAATTTTAGCCCCAAAAGATACCACTTTGAAAATGACAAGATAAATCATTTAAAACAAAAAATCAATTTATTGCAACACCGATACTGAGAGTATAATATACGGGTTTAATGTTTAGGGTCACCAAACTCGTAAGCCTAAAAAATATTTTTTTACCTTTAAAACACAGGAAGGACTTACGATTTCAACCCCTAAAAGACACGACCTTCGTTATTTAGGAGCACCCTCCGGTGCCTTTTTTATTGGAGGGGTTGGTGAGGCTAGGGGGCTTTAATTCCCCCTACCTCACCCCACACCCCCACCCCCTCTGTTTGGCGAGATTTTAAAATTTACTTATGTATATCGAAATACATAAATTCATAAACCTTGTTTCCCTAGAAAATAATGGCTGGGTCTATACTCGGCGAGATGCATATCATCTGACTCATTTGAAAGTAAATATGACGGATAATACTCCATTTTGAACAATATGTTGTAGAGTACAAGGGGTAAACGAGCAAAGGCTGGGATCGTGAGTGGGCCAACGTTCTTCCAACTAAGGCCGTACATACGCGTGTTCAAATGAAACTGGATCCTTGTAAACGGGCAGACCTCAGGCGATACCTCTCGAACCAACCACTTTGCATAATTAATCATTAATAAATATTAATAAAGAATCTTTAATTTTGAATCTACTATCAACAAAATAAACTATGAATATTTTATTTTCGACCTTCGCAGTTCATTGCTGGACTTGTTGTGGAAGTTACTAAAAAAAGATCATTTCTCCAGAGTTTTAAACGAGTACATTAAATATTTAATAAAAATATATTGTTTACAAAGAACCTTTCGAATTAGTATCACATTTGAAACAAAAGAAAACTAGCAATAGATCGAGTAAAGGCGATGTTGCCATGACGATTTAATGGCAACGGACGATTTTAAGCGTAATTTCGATTTCGGAAACACGTCAACATTGCGAGTTTTTGATCTGAAATCAAAATACCGCAAACTAGTCAAGATGACAAATTTTTCGCAGCATTGCGCGCAAAATCGTCGTTACAAATCGACTCGTGTAACATCGCCTGATTCATAAATGATGTATGGCAATGATACTTAGTAAGTACGCTTTTAAGAGCATTACAATGTACTAAAAATAGTCAAGGTATAGGAATTAATAGTGATATTGCCACAAATCAGTCACCACCTACCAAACACTGCAGACTATTTCACTTCTGCAACTCGTGCGTGGGTTTTGTAGTCGAGATCATGAGTTGGCAAGTTGTCTTGATCGTCCTTTGACCACAGCAGATGGAAGTAGATCATGTAACCGGATTTAAAGGTTTATATTATCTTGAATTTGGTCACACCGTCCTTAGACGTGGATTAATTTCTTTTTCTAGTGGCGGTTGTTACATCATTGTAGGGATCTTAAACAAATCAAAATGGTGGCAGAGTTTTGAGGGGGGGTCGAGGTGGGGATCAAATCGTGGCATTGATATCAAACTGTGTGTGTATGTTATGTATGAGGTGGGGAGGGATTAATGTGTAAAAAGAGTCGGTTGTGGCAAAATCGATTAAACATTTTAGCCTATATGTATAAATATATATGCAGTTTAAATACTCAATTTGACTAAAGTTTTTCCCCACTTCATCCCACCTTCGGTCCAAAAAAAGGAAAGAAAACACATTCTAAAAGAATGAAAAAAATCGGTTAGCAATAATTGATGATATTGGGCCAAGAACAAATTCTAAAAAACAAGATCACACAGCAAAAATATACCTTGGAAACACTTAAAGCGCAACCACAGTCATCAATCATTCATCGATAACACCCCATTTACATCCTAGAGACAATGGGAACGTAAGACGGAAGGTCATGTTGCAATACCTAGAAGTGTTTTTCTTTATTGTAAACCGTTTCATACACTTGAATCAATTTGCAGCCCATGTACTAGAAGTGGTTCGAAGTGCAGTAATCAGCCACTTGTAGGAACGTATTTGTCGTTTGTTTTGTCGTCTAATTTTGGAGAACTTAAGTCGTGCGCATGCGTATATTGAAGACAATTTAAACAATCGCATGACAGCATGAACCACGCTGGTATAAATGTTGACATTCCGTCAGTGTTCCAAGATGTTCTGCACAGCTGCATGTCAAGAAACGATTCGCTCGTTCACCTAGGCCTGAGGGACACAACATGTGTTGATAAACAACTAAACTGAGATTTGTATCTCATTTGCAAAGTACTGAGTCTTCAAATCTGGGATTTTTTAGGGATTTTGGTCAGGTCTGTGATCTTTAGGTATGTACAAGCCGAGTCTACATATATTAATTAATGATCAGATAAGGAAAAGGGAAAATATTTGGTGGATTTATGATAAGCTTCGACTGAAATAATTCTGCTCATTCATCGTCAGCGAAAGGTGAGATTATGATAAAAACTTCAGGAATCTTGCTGGCCATAACTTCACTGGCGGAATTCGAATTTGAGTTTTAACAGGTGCAGGATTCAGATCGAAGGAATCTTTGCAAATTGCATGTTGTCTTACCAAACACTCCAGAGTATCAGACTGCAGGCAAAAGTTAAGCGAAAACATTACTAAAGCTAGCACTTTTTTTTATAACAAGCTTAGAAAATCGATAGTTGACAAGTGAAAGCCTTTTCAAAGCAATTTCGTTTTGTAGTTCATTAATTGCTTTTCTGACCACGCCGTGGTGGGGTGGAAGTATTTGAGTCTGTACTACAATGCATATTGTCCAAACTTAGAGCTTTTTAGCATAATTCTGGCGGTGTTAGGCTATACAGGTGTTACATGATTCCTCTCATTTGATAGCAAACAGAGTGTGTTTGCCCGCGTGCTCAACAGTTTCGCTTCACTCTTGTTTTAACAAGAAAAAGAAAGCAACCAAAAATTTTCAAATTAAAGCTTTCCATCATTTTTTGTGTTTCCCTTGAGGTATTTGTTTATGAAATCTAAAAATGAAAGGCTGTAATGGCGACAATTTTTCATTATTGTTCACAGAAAATTACAATTAGGGATTATAATCGACATTATACATTTGGCATAAATTCCTCTCAAGAGCTGATGATAGTAGTTACTTTGTCTAGTCTTTTATTATTTTATCGTAAGACTGATTTATAGGGGCTTTTTTGGTGAGAAGAAAGAGAGAAAGAAAGAGTTTGTAATTGTTTTTACTAGCTTGCTTTGTTGTGTGAGTTTTTGTTTGTACGTTTGCTTGTACACGAAGTTTTCAATTCAGTTCTGAGCTTAACGTTCACCAGCCTTCAATTTGACCCATCAGTTTCGTACATTAGTGCATCACAAAGTTAATCAAATCATCTTGCCATGAAAGCTGCACCAACCATACCAACACCTTCCATATCAAGCCCCAAGACAATTTCCAATCAACATAAATGACATTTTCCAAGCGTCCCGCGTTTAGGAATTTCTCTTTTTTTAAATAAATTTATGTGTGAACAATAGAATCACCATTGCGCGTTCCTATTGGCTACTGTAAAGGCGCGTTACCCGTTCCCGCTGAGTCAGATGATCGCGACATTCACTCGTCAGTGTTTTTACTTTATATAATGAGTAGAGTGACGAGGATTCGACGCTAATTTGGTTGTGTACAAACCTAATGAATCGAGAAAATATTTATCATCTTCCAAGGCAAAATATGGGGAAAAGCTAGCATGAATATGAGAGAATCTGGCTCGCTATCTCTACTTCCTGTAAGTAAAGTTAATCTAGAATTGTTTGCATATTATACGCCTTCAGACGCTTTATGATTTAGTTCCAAAAAAGAAATTGAATACTTCAACTTTTAGGAGAATGCATCAAGACAGGTTGTAAACTTTATTCCTGGGTTCAACTAAGCATTTGAATTCTAGGTATAGAATAGTATTGATACTTCGCTTGAGCTATATATTTCACGTCTGTGTGTATTCGCGACATTCCTAAAGTGTTTTCAAAAAGTTTTTAATTCCGGCGTTTAGTTTTGAAACTACCGAATAAACTGAAGATGTTTTAATTCTACAGGAGAAAAAAGGGCTTAGTAAAACCTATAAAGCTAGTTCTATTTCTGATGCGAAATCATTTCCCATGGTATAAATAATTCTCGAGCATTCAATTATGAGACGAACTCCATTGATTAACCAAATTCGAGAGACTCTTGCGGGCTATTCAATGCTGGTTTCACCAAATCCAGATGTCAAAACACTTGACTGATAAACATTTTCAAGGCTTTTAAACCTAGAGACTAGCTTCTAAATATCAACAATAATACGTCACCATCTTTCATACAAACTAATATCTACTTTGGGTTACAATCCGATTCACTTTAAAAATCATGTTTTCAAAAATACGTTAGTAGAGCAAGCCAAGTTAGCTCATGCTCATGAAGCAGCTACGTTGGCTCTTTAATTCTACCTGATACTCCAATCTTTTGGTATTTAAAAAGAATTTTTCCAGTCAAACAGTCAAGGTGAGATTTCTTCAAATACTGCTGAAGTCGTAAAGGTAAAGTTTTCCCACATTTTTTTCTGTCAGTTTCCGGCGTTTAAAGATAATTTTCTTCCCTAAACTGACAGGTGTAAAACTAAATGTTTTGGTCTAATAATAAGACGGTCAAGCTAATTACAATACAATTCCAAATGTTAAAATTACTGTACATAGGACGTTAGGTCAATCCGGTTTTACTGTAAAAGAACTCCCGCAAAGCTGATAACCTAGAAATTTATCATTCTCTACATTCATTATCTTGTACAACTGGTGCGTTTGTTTGTTTACTGTGATAGTTTTTCTAGTTATTCTTTGCTCTAAACTTTCTTTACTCTCAGTATTAATTACGTAAGACAGTTGCAGAATATTCAAAAATATTGTAGGATACCAGTTTAAAGTACAAAATTTTTTCATACAAAATTTCTAGATTTAGAAACATTTTAAAAACTCACTTTAACAAGTACGAGTCTGTAATCAGCATATCTATATCGTATATCTATTGGTTTCTCTTGCTCGACTCAACCACCCAGGTGCCAGCTTTAATTTTGCATAAATTCCAAACGTTTTCCACAATAGTTTAGAGCCACATTTCTCGAAAATTATGAAAAATTTTGGAAAAGATTTATTGTCAAAATTTTTATAAATCAGAAGAAAGTTTTCCAAACGATTTATAATCTAAAAACCTGCAATATTTCAGTACATTTTTAGTAAAGAAATTATTTTGCTAATATTCAAAACATAAGGTATCTGAATTATTTATGTGCGAGGTATAGCATTAATATCTTTGGAAGAAGTTTACGGGTGGTGGCGTGGAGAGTCGCATGGGATGGGAGGTACTGCATATTTGGAAAAGTTTTGATATCTCTGCAACAAAAAGAGATATCAAAAAACTGCAAACGCTATTCTGACACATTTTTAAACAGCACTTCCATGTTAGCGCTAAAACTTGAAGGAATTCTTTTTGTTTCATATAAATTTTGATAAAGTTTATCCATCTAGTAGAGAGTGTGACGTGCCTCTCCCCGACCACCATTTTGTGACACCCACCCCTAAATCTGTTTAGTATGCCCCAACGAACATTTGTGTCAAGTTTGGTGCTTGTACTCAAAAGTGCACGATCTTTTCGCTAACAGACCTGACTATAGCGATTATCAAATTCTGCACAATTCAAGACCTGTATTTGAGATATACAATAGTCCTTGACTTTTGTTGAATATTTTATCTGTAGTAAAATGAATATAGAACCCTTTTAGAATTGTTTACACATGTTTTGCAATTGCACTAAAGTTATTTCCCACCAAATAGCAGATAAAGTTGTTATGATTTCAAAAGTTGATCAACAACGATAAAAAAGTGATAAAACGGACTGTTGTACATTGTGGTAATCAGGTAATGTACCAATGTTTATCTTAAAAGAGTAGTTTTACAAGTTTATAAATCTTGCATGAAAACCTCGTTTCATAATCCAATTTTACATTTTTATCAGCTCTAGCTAAACTTATTTTCTATCATAGTCGGTTAATTCTATTCATACTTTAGTCATACTGAATTTCCCTCATTATAAGACCACACAAATTCACCTATATATATTGTTATTCATTTTGTTCATAAGTATTCGAACTTTTATTTATTTTGCAAATTTTTACTCATAAAATTTTAATGAAAATGTATTCCCGAATGACGCCACCATACCAGTTGTATGGCGGGAAGTCAATAGTCTATGTATTCAACAGTATTGACTACGGCCAATAAGAAAGAATTTTCTGCTTCAACGATTAGCATATCCGAGTTTTTAATATTCGCACGATCAAAACATATATGTATAATCTCCCAGCCATGATTTCAATCAAATATCGTACTGCTTTTGGTTTTTTTCCTGATAGTTGGTAGCCCATTCACATGAATTTGACCAGTTGATGTTCTGGGGCAAATTACATAAACAGCCTGCCAATTAGAGCGCCAGCATAGCCTAGGTTTGAGAGAAAACCGCACCGCAATTTGAGGATATAAGTTTAAAAATTCTTACACAAATGAGCTTTTTTAGTCGCTTTGCGTTATTTAACACCATTGCTTCCAATGCGGAGAATCTTTTCTCGTCTTTCTCCAACACCATCCAGGTAAGACAAAAAAATAAAATCGAACGGGTTGTAACTAGCTACATGTAGATCGTTTTCTGAAAACATAATGTTAATTCAAATATGGTTTTATTTTGTTCTATATACACAGGAAATGGCAGAGCCATCGGAGCTGGAACAGTTGTCTAGCAACGCTAGAGCAAAACTCCAGCGTCGGAACCTTCCAAAGTATCTAATTCTACACAATTCTAAATTTAAAGCTACTTGGGACTGGTTTGTTCTAGCCTTGGTTATTTACACAGCCATTGAAATTCCCTATACGGCAGCGTTTGGGCAGCTCGACAAAGGCCAAAAAATTTCCCCCGTAGGACAACTGAAAAATGGACGTTACCTTGCCATATCAAATATCGTGGTTGACTGCTTATTTATTGTCGATATCTTGATTAATTTTCGCTCGACCTACACAAGGAAGGGAACAGACGAACTGGTTATAGATCCGAGAATGATCGCCTGTAACTACCTTAAGACTTGGTTTGTCATCGATCTTCTTGCTGCAATTCCATTTGAATTCTTCGTCAGCCAAGGAACTGAAGGAGTAAGTTTATTTTTACTCATCTTTCACACACATATCTGTTATATTTTTATACATTAGCAGATACTGATAGGTGATTACATTGATAATTATTGTACACATATTGCTGTTTTTCATGTAAAAATCCATGCGAAAACGATCGACTTCTAGGTTCAAATTGACTTATGTCCACAAATTGCATTTCTTTTTAGAGGCTATTTAGCCGAACCAATTGAAGCAAAATAATTATTTCAAATTCCATTTGCAAACATTTTATTCAGAACAAAAACACCGCGAGAAGTTTCCCCAGGTAACTGACAACGAAACGAAAAGAAAAGAGCGGTCTTTCAGGAGATCTTCTTGTTACTGTAATCCTTCGAATACCTTGAATATCATAAAGCACAAGACGAACTGGATATTATTCGGATGAAATCCTTCAAAAAACCTATTACAGTCTGTTTTAACTAACCAATGACAGTAGCTAACAGTGGTCATCAATCGACTCGAATACGTAATCAAATCGAGAGAATGTTAAGCCATGAGTTTGAAGGCGATATTATATTGCCCGTCGAAATTCCCTAACTCTACAGAATGGTTTCGCGGGGAGTTAAGATAACAAAATCGACTGGCGAAGTTTTGAAATGCTTGAAGGACAAGTTTAATTCATGTGGCGAAAGCATTACTTGTAAAAATCATATTATGTGTTTTGGGGGATTCTTGTTCGTGATTGGTCGAGACTCAGACTCGGGTATTCAAATAATACTTCGTTGTTCTACATACCAAAACAGCTGTCTTCCCGGCTCCTCAAAAGAATATTTTTTTCGTTTATTTTCTTCAATCTAGCCTAAAGCCTTCATTGCTAATTTGTTAGAGAAGAGAAGCACAATACCTAATTTATATTCACCTCTTTAAATGGGCTTTTCTATAATTTAATGATCAATTCCTGTTCTCCTCGACTTTAGAGCCTAAAAAATTCATAATACTTTTGTCTTTCTAAAACCGACTGAAGAAAACAAAACTGAAAATGATGCTTGAAATTAGCTTTCTCATTCTTCATCCGATATACCGCGGCGCGACTTTGTAAGATTTTGTCAAACCACGCTTAAAACTCAGGTTTACCGCTTTAAAATCAAAAACTTCAGCATTTGTATTTTCGTATTTTAAACCATGCAAAGGACCGGTAGAGCTTTCCTGGGCTCGAGATTTTTTCAGTTTACCGTCTGCGAGTAAAGATTTTTTTCTACCCCGCTACGGGATTAGAAATTTTTTTTGGCTTAAACTTATGCGGAACTCTCAAAAATGAAAGAGAAATTTTCAACTTCTACAGTTTATTTTTTTAATTTTTAGGCATATGTCTAACATAAGTCATGTTTTATTCATCCTATAGCTGCAGGCAATTTTGTAGGTAAATTACCGTAAGTGAAAACCTTCATAATATGCTGCTAATGACTTTTTACATCATTTCCAATAAAAATGAACTTGTCGATCATTTGCTTCGTCTACATTAATTTGTGTCAATAAAACTGTCTTGTTTCGATCCCACCAAATTATTCGATAATTTGAGTGAAGCTGAAGCTGAAGACTTTCTATGAAATGTCCATAAGATATCATGATAACAAGCACGTTTAACGTTTATGGACTGGACGTTCGAACGGTTCAAAATAGTCTCATTGCGAAGATGTTTATGCGAGTATAACTGAAGTTTTTTAGCTTCCAAAAACGTTATCAAATACATAATTGCGGTAGTATGAGGAAAGATTGTAAACACGCGGTCGATTCTTGAAGTGGAAAAATATCGTCCACTAACAGGTGTGTTTTCATTTCACGCAAACGCAAACGACCCAGGCTGGTTTCACCTTTGCAGCCAGTTAGACAGGCCCATCGAGACCCGAAGGAGTGAATAATGCTCCCCCATATTTCCCGAGGTTTAACTTCTAATTTTCCTTTGTTTCCAGACCGCTTCTCTTGCTGGGCTATTAAAATCCGCGCGTCTTTTGCGCCTGGTACGAGTCTCACGGAAACTCGACCGATATTCCGAATATGGGCTCGCTGTGGTGGTACTGTTGACATGCCTTTTCACTCTTGTCGCTCATTGGCTGGCTTGTATATGGCATGCTATTGGTATATCTCAGATTAGGCTACCTCATGGATGGATAACTGTTCTGAGCAAGCAGATGAATAGTTCTTATGACTCTTCTTATTTTCCTCTTCCTGACTTGACAACACGGTACGTTTCGTCTCTTTATTTCACCTTGACGAGTTTAACAAGTATCGGATTTGGAAACGTATCGCCAAATACTAATTCTGAGAAGATATTTGCAGTAGTAATGATGTTAGTTGGAGGTGAGTGTCTTGGCTTATGATCAAAAAGGAAAAAAATAATTACTCCCCTTCTGTCTGTCTGTCTGTCTGTCTGTCTGTCTGTCTGTCTGTCTGTCTGTCTGTCTGTCTGTCTGTCTGTCTGTCTGTCTGTCTGCCTGTCTGTCTGTCTTTCTGTCTGTCTGTCTGTCTGTCTGTCTGTCTGTCTGTCTGTCTGTCTGTCTGTCTGTCTGTCTGTCTGTCTGTCTGTCTGTATAACATCAGTATCTACCTCTTGTTTTTTGTTTCATTTGTTTGTTTGTTTTTCTTTGTTGTTGTTGTTTGTTGTTGTTTGTTCTTTTATTTTTCAATGTTCATTTTTGTTCCATTCATTCTTATTTCGCTTAATGCAGCTTATTTCAAGTTTGGCCGTTTAGTTATTCAGTTAACCATATCAATCATTCTTTTTCCTCTCTTCCCAGCTCTCATGTACGCCGCCATATTTGGTAACATGACCGCAATCATCCAGAGACTTTACACAAGAACTGCTCGTTACCATAGAGACATGAAAGTTATCAAGGAATTTATTCGTTTCCATAATATTCCCGAAGCCCTTCAGGGGACATTAACAGAGTATTTCACCCATGAATGGTCAGCTCAAAAGGAACAACAGCTGAATCAGGTCAGTATAATTGAACCTGATCATGATGCAGAGACCACAAGTCACCATTACATTTTTCTTATAGAGCTAGCTGTTGTGACGTATTTTATGGGTCCAACTGCTCACAAAAAAAGCTAAAATAAAGCGAAAGATTTTCTCAATGATTCAATCTCCACCTAAACTAATTAGAACTTTGGACAACAAATCCTGTCATGAAGAAAAAGTAAGAAAAATCGTTATAGGACTGCTTTTTGTTTTGGACCCGGAAGTCGTTTTTCCATACGCAGGGCCGTAGCTACGATGAGGCAAAATTGACATAACTTTAATGCAATGAATATATCGCAGATGCCTCTCAAGACGCTGGAAATCCGAGGGTCTGAATTTCAAAATTTTTCGGGGAAGCATTCCCCCCAACCCCCTAGTTGCTCCCACCTACAGCAGTCGATTGCCTCGGTAAACATTTCAGTCTGGCTACTGCCCTGATACCTTTGACGTTACACTTAGAAGCTCTTATAGATGTCATTTTCGGGCATTTGAGAAATGTTTGCTAGTTGAATGGGTGTAAAGAGCATTGCTTAACCATCATTTTATGTAAGTTACTGGCGGATAAAAAAAGTATCCTATTGATTGGTGTTTGTTTTGCAGGTACTCCAAAGATTCCCAGAAAGCCTGCAAGCAGACATTTGCGTTCAGATTCATAGAGAGGTGTTCACCAGATGCCCAATGTTCGAGAGTATGAGTGAGGGATGTCTTAGGGCTCTCTCTGTTAAGTTTGACATAATGAACTACCTTCCAAGCTATTTTATAATAAAAGAAGGGGACTTAGCTAAATATATCTACTTCTTTGCTTTGGGGACCGTGGATATCATTAAAGATGGAGGATCGGTATCTATTTTAGGTAAGTGTTACTGAAAACCAAAAGAATAATTCTCAAGAGAATGAGAAAAAATTAAGCCAGTTTACTTAATCTTTAAGTGCAGACACGGCGCAACATTGCGCGCAATATTGCAGGCAATGTCACTGAGGTAGGGTCGTTTCCTACTTCAACAACATTACGTGCAACAAATTGCGTCGTGTGAAATGGCATGCAGCATTGATTGCCTGTAGTATTGCGCGCGATATTGTACTCTGCCGTCCGTAGCTTTAGTACATTACTGACACACTGTTGTATTCTGAAGGTCAAGGTGACAGCGTGGGCGGTGACTACATGTCAATCAAATCCAAAGGAAACGTCAAAGCAGACGCCACCCTAATGGCGCGGACATTCACTGAAGTTCATTACGTTGCATGGTCCGACGTGTTTGAAGTGGCCGAGGCTTTCCCAGAGATTGAAGAGCTGATATGCAATTTTTTATACACCTTTGATATTGGTCGCTGTAATCCGGTAAGTAATTCATGTCTGGGGTCGCCGCTTCGATTCTTTTCAAAAAAAGGTTGGTGAAGGTTTTGTTGCATGTTGCTTGTTGCATATCGCTTGTTGCATGTTGCATGTTGCTTTTTGCATGTTGCATGTTGCTTGTTGCATGTTGCATATCGCTTGTTGCATGTTGCATGTTGCTTGTTGCATGTTGTTTACTAAGCTAGAAATGTATTATATTTATAAGTAAATAATGACAACACCGAAGAAAATATGCTGGGAATACCTGAAGACGAAGTTTGGTAAAATACCGTATTGTTTTGGCCTTTTGCTCATTGAATTCACATTACCCATACTGCATTTCGGGCTTAGAATGCAACATGCAACGTGCAACAAAACATTCACCAACCTATTTTTGAAATAACTATTATTTATGCTAGTTGAGTTGAATTATTGTTTGAATTATTGTTCTCTACCTTGCCACGTCCATTTTCTCAATCTTTTCATGATCTTTTTATCAATCACTAGGAATGAAACTTCTCATTCCGACACTTCCCCCCCCCCCCCCCAAAAAAAAAAAAACCTTCTCACATTTGATTGTGAACTTTGTACTGCTCCTGTCAAGAAATGGTAACTGTGATTTAAAACCGCGGGAAACTTGAAGAAACACTTCCTCCTCCCACATCCATCTGTCTGTCTGTCTGTCTGTCTATCTGTCTGTCTTACTGTCTCCTCTCTTTTTATCCAATTTGATTGGATGCTTGTAGAAAGGTGGTGGACTCATTGGACACGGGCCATGGTCAGCACTTGCTCTTGGTGCGCCAATAGGAATCTCACACGTAAATATTGATCTCATGTCCACCCAAAGTAATACAAAAGAGCTAGAAGTCGAAGCTGATGAAAACAAAAATTCCTGTCGAAGTTCCCCAAGGCTTACAAACCCGGCCTCTTGTATGAACGGGAGCATTGGGGAGACTCATTCTCAGGCTCTATCGGATAAAAATTTGGCCTGGACACTGAATGCTTGTCAGAGGATTGAAACATTGGAAAAGCGATTAGTGAGTGTTGAAAGCAAAATACAAGACATTCTTGATATCCTGAGAGAAAATCGTGCCCAAGATGGAAGAAGAAAAGAATCAAAACACAAAACGACGTATTTATAACTTCGTTATCCAAACTCAGAATTTGGAATTCATTTTTTTTATTCAAGAAAATCCTTTTGTATTTTAAGAACATGCTGCAATGTGTTATGATTTTTCGCTGATGAATTCTTTTATATAATACAGACCTTGACATGCGAATTTGATTTTAAAATTAGAGTTCAATTTTAAAATTTAACATTCAGCTAGAACCCATTATTTATATTATTATGATATCATTTATATTATTATGATATTATTTGTATTATTATGATATTATTTATATTATTATGATATTATTTATATTATTATGATATTATTTATATTATTATGATAGTATTTATATTATTATGATATTATTTGTATTATTATGATATTATTTATATTATTATGATATTATTTATATTATTATGATATTATTTATATTATTATGATATTATTATGATATTTATATTATTATGATATCATTTATATTATTATGATATTATTATGATATTTATATTATTATGATATCACTTATATTATTATGATATCATTTATATTATTATGATATTATTATGATATTTATATTATTATGATATCATTTATATTATTATGATATTATTATGATATTTATATTATTATGATATCATTGATATTATTATGATATTATTATGATATTTATATTATTATGATATCATTTATATTATTATGATATTATTATGATATTTATATTATTATGATATCATTTATATTATTATGATATTATTATGATATTTATATTATTATGATATTATCTATATTATTATGATATTATATTATTATGATATTATTTATATTATTATATTATTAATCAATTATTTATCATATTATTTATTATATCATTTTGTACATTATTCACTATGTTTATTTCCTAATGCAAGAAGGTTGTCACATGAAAATAACAAATAATAAATAACAAATAGGAATTAATTCGAAATATTTTCCTTTATTTTGATTCTAAGGTCCCCCCCCCCCCCCCCTAGATTAATGAGAATAACTGTTTAGTAATAAACCAACAAGATTATCTCAAAAATATCAGTCTATACCTTCAAAACAGTGAAATAATTTCGTCTGTTTTGCAAAAAAAATAATAATTCCTATTAACTTTCTAATTTTTAAATGACAACGTTCTTGTAATTCGGTGTGAATAAATGAATATATATAAATACATTTTTATTTAAAATACACGCACAAAAATATATGAAATACACTTACTTTGTTATTAAAAACAAAGCAAAATATAAAACAACTGTAGCAAGACGACATCTTATAACAAAGACGACAACAACAACAACACTGATCAACAATCAACACAGATTATGTGAGCAGCAAAAATAATTTTGCAGGTATTCTGGCGTTAAAAGCACATGGAGAAAGCATATATACAAATAATGTTGTCAGCAGAGAATTGCATATGACAACTCACGCATGAAAATCATTTTTTAAAAACTCGGCAATATAATTCGCCATTAACAAAAAATCTGAATAAAGGAAGGAAGCAGGTATAATCCCCTTGCACGTGACGTCAAAGCAGCCCAATTTGGAGGTCAAAACAAGAGAATTTCAATCTCCTGAGAATTGGAAGCTATTGTTTTCCTCACGTCACTGAAGTGAGCTGCATTCCGACGTGCTGCAAGGGATCTATAGTAGGTAAAAGTTCGATATGCATGTCGGGAACAACATTGGCTTCAAATGTCACCTCATAATATTATATTATATAAAAAAGCTCAATGCAAAAAGAGTAGGTCGTGTGTGGGCAAAGATACGTAACAAATCAGTTTGATGAAACTATAAAAAAATTTGAGTGCAAAATTGAGTGTTTTCTTTTGATCCGAGATGACATCAATGTCAGTAGATAATATTTTATAATGAAGCCAAGAACCAAAATAAGAAACAATATTGGAGGTAAAACTATAAGTAAAGGACCTTATCTTAAATGTTTTATATATTAGATTTGATTTGTGTTGATAGTATGCTGTCGTATGATATATACTATAATGTGTTTATGTGTTGGCCTTCGGTAATTGCAACCAACGCAGCTAGTGTGATTGTGTGACATCATATAGACCCCTGCCAGCACGTCAGAATGTAGCTCAACTTTGAGGACAAAGCAATTGGTTTCAATAGAGCTGTTAAGTTGTGACGTATTTCCGGCGGGGTCCAACTGCTCACAAAGACATTAAAATAAAGCGGAAAACGTACTCAATGATTTAACCTCCTCCTGAAACAGTTAGAACTTTGGACAACAAATCCTGTCATGAAGAAAAAGTATGAAAAATCTACTATAGAACTGCGCGCTTTTCGTTTTGATCCCGGAAGTGTTTTCCCATACGTCAGTTACGTCACACTAAAAAGCTCTATTCTTGGAGGTTGGAATTCTTTTGTTTTGTTCTCCAAATTGAGCTGCTTTGACGTCACGTGCAAGGGGCCTATTGTTGACATGTGACGTCATTATTGCAAACTAGATGACCAATTTAGGACAATCTTTCTGAGTTCAACTCAGAGCAGGGCTGGTTTAACTGCTTCAAGGCTTAATTCACCCGTGCGCGTGCACTTCATCTTTTGTATATTTTTATGCATTTTATTAAAAATTGCGCTTTTTTGTCGACCTAAATTTTTTGTATATTATTTATATGATCGAGAAACGCTTAATTAAAAGTAAAATAATGATACCACTAAGAAACTAACTATTCTAGGTAGCTTTTGACATCATTATTATCTTAAAAGCCAAAGAAACCTTGAAATAAAATCTTGTAAAGTTAGAGAACAATTTGACAAAAAACCTCACATATAAAAATAAGTCTGTTAATCAGTTCTTTGTATTAAAATTAACGGAGTTGTCTTCTTTTGTTCTTTTCTGCCCTTCTGTTTTGTTTTATCATTAGTCAAGTGTCTGTCCACGACTTTGCTTGTTTGTCTGTCTGTCCATATCTGTTTGTTTACTATATGTCTGTCTGTCCATGTGTATCAGCGTTTGTTCATTGCAATATGTTTATCTGTCTGATTGTCTATCCATAACTGTTGTTTTTCATCTGTCTTTCTGTCCACGTCCATTTGTGTTCAGTCATCAACTGTCTGTCCATCCACCATTTTTCTTCTTTTCTATCTGTTTGTCTGTCAGTCATAAGTATGTTTGTTTATCATCTATTTTTCTGTCCACGTCCATTTGTGTTCAGTCATCAACTGTCTGTCCATCCACCATTTTTCTTCTTTACTATCTGTCTGTCTGTCAGTCATAAGTATGTTTGTTTATCATCTATTTTTCTGTCCACGTCCATTTGTGTTCAGTCATCAACTGTCTGTCCATCCACCATTTTTCTTCTTTTCTATCTGTTTGTCTGTCTGTCTGTCTGTCTGTCTGTCTGTCTGTTTGTCTGTCTGTTTGTCTGTCTGTCTGTCTGTCTGTCTGTCTGTCTGTCTGTCTGTCTGTCTGTCTGTCTGTCTGTCTGTCAGTCAAAGTATGTTTGTTTATCATTTGTCTGCCTGTTTCTATTCACATTTTTCGGCAGTCCTTGAATTATCCAAACCCAAACAGGAATGGACTAGAAACGAATGACAGTTATACAAAAGTACCCGTCGCTGATATTATCCCTTACAGGTGCCACGAGGTTACCATGGTTACCATACCAAACATCAGCAAGCAGCTGCATTTGTCATTTGACTGTAAACACGCTCTTCCATCTTTGCACCTTTGGGTTGCTGTTTTGCAAAGTCTACAAACCTTGTTTACTAATAACGAAGCATTTATATACATCCAAGGTACAATGAACTAATTAAGTCATGGGTTGATTTCACTATGTGTATCATTTAATATCAATTTCTGTGAAGAATTCTTTCATGCCATACTAACTAGCTGTAATGATTAGCGAAAGGGAGCTCATCAAAACCTTTTAATTTGCATTGTTTCTTGCATTGTGCCTCAAAAAGAGAATGTTCATGATTCAATTGCTCCCTCCCAATCCCCTTCCCTCGACCAATATGGGAAATTTCCTGTAGTGGGGTAGGTTGTGGGAGCTTTTGTCAACTCAACTAAACTGGCAACGAAAATACCGGCAGCATGGAAACCATAGACCTCTAACCAACCTCCCTCCCCCATCTCACACCTCCCCACCTCCCAACCTCACCAATTTTCGAGAAGAAGTATGTTCTAGAAAACTAATGTCAATAGAAAAAATAACAGACCTATACTGTAAAATATTTTCATAACAAAAATAGCAGCAGCAGCTTTATTTCCACAGTTCTTTCACAAAATTTATTATGCGGAAGTTCAATACGAAAGCTGAATAAATTTAGATTACGCAATCAGTATAGCCTAGGGATAGGTCTAGCCTGGGTAGCTAATCTAGCTGAGGCTCTTCATAAACTGTACATTTTTTCATCGGATTATTTCAAGATTCACTTGTCTTTGAAGGTTTGGCTGTCAATCAAGAATGCTGCTCGTTCCTTATTGGCTCGCTGTAGCTACCTTGGGTTTTCTGTCACAAGGTAAGATATTTGTTTCATTATGATTAATTCCTCAAAAAGACGAAAAGACACTAATATGATTGGTCGCGTGATCTGGATACAAGAATGGGAATGACAAGAATACAAGCGTGTGAGGAATCTATAGTTTAACTAAAATATGGCGGCTATGCAAATGTTACAAGGCAAGCAGCCAAAGCAACGCATTTTTAGGCGGGAGGCGGTGGAGTGGAGAAACTAGTACTCCAGTTACGAGTTTTCTGTTGCTCAGCAGGGTGGTAGTAAACTCCTGTCCAAGTAGCAAGAGAACCACAATAGAAGACAATACAATACATACAATAGATAGAACAATGCACTACACTACCATACGTCAGTCACATCATACAGTCCTTCTCAGGACTACATCCACCCGGATGATCATAATACAAAAAATACTTCGATAACTTTGAAGTGGCATACATGTATATTGTATTCCACTTGTACATAAATTCATAACCAAAAGTGCCTCATTTTTGTGTAGAACATCCCATGTGTTCCAGTGAAGATCTGTGTAATTTCAAAGTGTTTGTATTGTGGAAGTTGTGCATTCTTTACTTTACCGTTGGTATTTGCATAGTAAATCAAAAGCGAGCCACAGTTTTGTGTAGAACATCCCATGTGTTCCAGTGAAGATCTGTGTAATTTCAAAGTGTTTGTATTGTGGAAGTTGTGCATTCTTTCTTGTGCATCGTAAATCAAAAGTGAGCCTCAGATTGTGTAGGAAATTCCATGTGCTCCCGGCAGTGAAAGTCTGTGGAATTTTAAAGTGTTTGTATTGTGGAAGTTCTGCATTCTTTCTTTACCGTTGGTATTTGTAAATATTCTGATGCTGAAATGAGGCTTTCTTTAAGTAAACGAGTCCTTTTAAAATCAAGGAGTACAGCGGTCATTACAAGGAAAACCTCACCAGGCTTCATTGATTTGTTTCCATAGTTTCTTCCAGGAACATCCATGAATACCAACTTCGAGCAAAGCTTTTTACAAACTACAGCAAACTTGTTCCACCACAACCAATTAACACACCTGTGAATGTATCGTTAAACATCGCCTTTGCCAGTCTCAAGAATATGGTAAGCAGTGCATGTTGATTAGGTAAAGTATACTTCGAACTCTACTGATAAAACGACTACCTTCGGTGAATTGTAAAGTGATAGTTAAAAACAGATATAGATGACTGAATAAAATCTTTAGTACAAATTAATAATTGGCAGCTAAATAAACGCTGGTTGCTTTATAGAACCCTTGCACGTGACGTCAGAATGCAGCTCAATTTGGAGGGCAAAACAAAAGAATTTTCTGAGAATTGGAACCTATTGTTTTGCCCTCCAAATTGAGCTGCATTCTGCGTGCTGCAAGGGGTCTATAGAAGTATGTATTGCTTAGTTTACAAATCCTCTTTGGGAATTTGATAACTGGCCGCTAATTAACAGGTTGGCCACTTAATAAGTGTTCGCATAAATATCTAGAACCATTTAGTGAAATCAAATAAATAAATATGTCCAACAGGATGTGAAGAAAGAAGAAATAAGCATCCACATATGGCAGCGTCAGGTGAGTCAGTCATGCAATATTGATGTTATAATTGCGACCTCAGTCGGGTTTGGTTGAGGGACCGCTCGTTATTAATCGCCGGGGAAGGGGAAGGGGAAGGGGAAGGGGAAGGGGAATATGGTAAGGCTATACATTGACAGGCATCAAAGAGGATGATTAGACAAAAATTAGAAAGTAGCAATCACTAGTAAGGGGGGAGTAATAAAAAAGATATATTGTGCCTCTTGAGGGGATCAGTTAATCTTAATGTTGTTTCAACAAAAACCCTCTGATGCCCCCCCCCCCCCTCCTCCTCCCGCCAATCCCATCTCCGTAATAATTAGATCGTTGATAATTTGATGGACTATCGGTAAGAAAATGTGCCTATATATAGCTCGTACCTTGTCAACTCAGCAAAACCAACACCATGAGCACTACACCGATCCTGGCGGTTGCTTGAGTAGCCAACCGAATAATGGGTATAGTTAACGTTCAGTTCCCAATGGGCTTTTGTCACACAGTGCTTCATAACAATCCAAACAAAGGGTCTAGCTCTCAAGGGATAAACATGGCCCCCTTGTGATAAAGGTCCATGGAACATAGAATGTCCGACAATCTTGAATTCAGAAGTTTTTTAGTAGTTATGAATATTTTTGTTAATGTACCTCTAGAGTACATTGGGGTCTCACTCATTCATGTTGTATATCAAAAATACATTTTAGCTTGTCTGGTATAGCAACAGTAACTAGGGAGGTGCAACAATAAATTCGGAATCGGTCTATTTGCTGTATTGTTAAAAACAAGTTGTTTTTTTTATTGACAGTACTGGCATGACGACAGACTGGCATGGAACTCCTCCAAGAATGGAAATATTACACAATTAACCTACTTTTTGAAAGAAATCTGGACACCAGATATTTATCTGTATTATTCGTAAGTGAATGATTGAGATATATGATAGAGAAACTCTTAATCAAAGGTGGTGTAGCAGTCGGTATAACTGCCTCTCACCTCTGTCGCCTCGGGTTCAATTCCTGGATTCTCGGCATATCACAAATGTCAGAGTAAAGATTGTTAGGTCTCTTCCTTGATTTGAGGGTTTTTCTCCAGGTTCTCCAACGAATTCTTGGATTGCAATCAAGGAAGGAAATAACAAAAGTCATGTCCGTCATTTTGAAAGATATAACAAAAGAATTCATTAAAAAATCTCTTGTCAAATACTTCCAACATGTCCGCTATGACGTCATGTGCAAACGAAGAATTGCCCTGACTCATACAGTTTAGTCCATGTATAGGTTGTTTCAGGGTTCCACAAAATTTGAATAAGGTTTGAAGGTTTGGAGAGCAGACTTCACTAAAATATAAAGCAATGCACCTGAACTGAGACGTTGACTTGTCCCAGTATTTTGATTGGATGGTCAGATCACGTGCGAGCTGTGATTGGTTCAGCAGATATCGTCAATCCCGTGCCGTGACATTTACAATAATTTTTTTCAGCTAGTTATACCAAGTCTCCCTATCACTGACTTAAACTCACAAAAACACGTGACATAACTGTGGCGAATAGATTGTGTGACATCGAGTATAGCGTGACATGACATAACACCCGACTCACTCAGTTACCTTATACCAAGAAATCAGCTATATTTTCTTTGTAGGTCAGGTAACATCAGCAAGTTTGGAAAGAACATTCCAGGTAGCCTTCCATTTAGTGCAATAGTTTATAGTAATGGAAACTTGTTATTCTCTCAACCAACAACAATCTACGCGCCTTGTGAGGTGGACGTAGGGTTCTACCCCTTTGATGATCAGATCTGTAAACTAACATTCGGCACCTGGTCACAAGATATCTCTGACGTTCGCATGCTCCTGAACAAGGGAGGCATTGACTTATCATCTTACCAAAACCACAACGAGTGGGAGATCGTGTCCGTCAAACCAAGCATACAAACGGTGCAGCTCAAATCTCAGTCCAAGAATGCTCACTCAACGGTAGTTTACACGATACATCTGAGGCGTCACGCGTTATTCTACATGATCAATTACATTCTACCATCCATTATTATCGCTATTCTTTCATTGCTTCTCTTTCTGATTCCTCCGGAGGTTGGAAAGAGGATGGGTGAGTATATAAGTACCAATTTTTCTATTTATACTGCACTTCATAAATCTTGCCATTTTTCAAAAATTAGTAATTATTTTTATCTGCCATCTAACATGGTCGGTGACATGTATTCATGGAAACCCTCTATACATCCACAACCAACGACGGACAAATATAATAATCTATATTATATTATTGCTGTCCCTGCAGAGGCTGGCATCAACCTTCTTTTGTGTCTGTCTGTCTACCTAATGTTGGTCAATTCTAAAATGCCTTTATCATCCAAGTCATTTCCTTTGCTCACCAAGTTTTATGGCTGCACCATCATGATCCTCGTGGTCTCGTTGTGCTGTTCCTGCTGGGTTTACAGTTATTACTTCATGAATCCCTCGGGATGGGACGTTTACCACATGCCTTCTCTGTTAGAGGTAAGGGGGTATCATTACTTCTTAGAACCAGGGGAGGGTGCACCTTTTTCAGGAAGGACGGGGGGTGCACGGTCAAAAAGTGTTGGAAAGGTGGGGCTCGTTGTACGTGTGTGTGTGTGTGGGGGGGGGGGGGGGAGGGACTGAAATGTTTGCCCGCCATGGAGAGGAATGTATTATAAAAGCATACCAAATAATTTTTGCCGAACCCCCCTGCCCAAATCACCTTGAGAATCATCCCAAGAATCTCTTTGATGTTCAATTCCAGAAAGTCATTTTCAACTGTCTTGGTCCAGCGTTAAACTTGCCTTGCAATAGCCTGCTCTTGCAGCGATCTTCTAATCCTCGCACCATAAACGTGAAGGAATATGAGAATCAAGCACTTGATGAAGACCAGGATAATGGTCTGCAACACAAAGAAGCTACAGAATCAAGCACAGATCAATCAAAAAACGGAATGATTATAACTCAAAGAAGTGGTTCCTTGGTTGATGGAGTTGTTTCAATCCAAGTCCAGGAAGCTTCCGCAGAAGCAAGCACAGATCAATCCAAAAACGAAATTTTAAGTCAAAAAGGTAATTCCTTAATTGATGAAGCTGTTTTAGTCGGTGAAAGAGAAAAGGGAGGAGATTTAAGAGAAGAAGAGAATGGCTCAACTATTGCTTGTGACTCAAATCAAGCTGAGGAAGAAGCTGGTAGCAACTTGGTTGATGAAGCTATTCCAATTGTTAGTAGCAAAAAAAGAGGAGATCTAAAAGAAGAAGAGGAAAGTGTACCTGTAAAGGATGATGCTTGTGATTCAGGCCACGGTGGAGAAGAAGTTGGGAAAAGCTCGAATACATCAAAGAAGAAGAAGAAGAAGAAAAAGAAAAAGGCATCAAAGCTCATTCGAAAGACAATTGCAGTCCAGAGAATTGCAAAGAGTTTTGAACAGCAAATCCAAGAATCATCTCGTGGCCAGGATGATGGGGGTGACAATACTGGTCATGATATGAGCCTCCAAGGAGGAGAAAACGTTAATGGTATGAAGCAAATCCAAGAATCATCCCCTGGCCAGGATGATGGGGGTGACAATACTGGTCATGATATGAGCCTCCAAGAAGAAGAAAACCACAATTGTATGAAGCAAATCCAAGAATCATCCCGTGGCCAGGATGATGGGGGTGACAATACTGGTCATGATATGAGCCTCCAAGAAGAAGAAAATGTCAATGGTATGAAGGAAATCCAAGAATCATCTCGTGGCCAGGATGATGGGGGTGACAACTGTGACAATAGTCATGACAACAGCCTTCGAGTTGAAGAACATGTTAATGGTATTTAGAATTTGTGTGCCTTCTTACAATAGTTTTTTATTAGCTTGTCTTTTAGTCTTTTTGTTATTACTTTTGTTGCTTGTTTATCTTTATATTTTGTTCTGTCTCTGGTTGGTTTTCGTTCATTGCTTTCTTACTTGCTTGTCTGCTTGTTTGTTTGATTGTCTGCTTGAGCTAGTTAGTTTGTTTGCTTGCTTGCTTGCTTCATTCCTTTCGTTCTTTCTTGTTTTTACTCCTTTGTTTGTTTGCTTTCTTGTTTGCTTGTTTGTTTGTTTGTTTGCTTGCTTGCTTGTTTGCTTGCTTGCTTGCTTGTTTGTTTGCTTGCTTGCTTGTTTGCTTGCTTGTTTGCTTGTTTGCTTGTTTGCTTGTTTGCTTGTTTGCTTGTTTGCTTGTTTGCTTGTTTGCTTGTTTGCTTGTTTGCTTGTTTGCTTGTTTGCTTGTTTGCTTGTTTGCTTGTTTGCTTGTTTGCTTGTTTGCTTGTTTGCTTGTTTGCTTGTTTGCTTGTTTGCTTGTTTGCTTGTTTGCTTGTTTGCTTGTTTGCTTGTTTGCTTGTTTGCTTGTTTGCTTGTTTGCTTGTTTGCTTGTTTGCTTGTTTGCTTGTTTGCTTGTTTGCTTGTTTGCTTGTTTGCTTGTTTGCTTGTTTGCTTGTTTGCTTGTTTGCTTGTTTGCTTGTTTGCTTGTTTGCTTGTTTGCTTGTTTGCTTGTTTGCTTGTTTGCTTGTTTGCTTGTTTGCTTGTTTGCTTGTTTGCTTGTTTGCTTGTTTGCTTGTTTGCTTGTTTGCTTGTTTGCTTGTTTGCTTGTTTGCTTGTTTGCTTGTTTGCTTGTTTGCTTGTTTGCTTGTTTGCTTGTTTGCTTGTTTGCTTGTTTGCTTGTTTGCTTGTTTGCTTGTTTGCTTGTTTGCTTGTTTGCTTGTTTGTTTGCTTGCTTGCTTGCTTGCTTGTTTGTTTGTTTGTTTGTTTGTTTGCTTGCTTGCTTGCTTGTTTGTTTGTTTGTTTGTTTGTTTGTTCGTTCGTTCGTTCGTTCGTTCGTTCGTTTGTTTGTTTGTTTGTTTGTTTGTTTCCTTGTCTACTCTTGTGTTTGTTTGTTGTTTGCTGCTTGCTTGTTTTTGCTTGCTTGCTTACACTATTTGACCTATACTTTCTTTCATTCTTTTACCAGAAACTTCAGTCAGTGAACTTACAACGGCAACTGCTGTTTCTTCAGATTCAGTTCTATCCAATCAGAACCGTCACTTGCTTTACCTGGCTCAATCTTCACAGCAAAAGGATCAAAAATTTGAGAACAGCGAGAGATGGAAATTAGCCGCCATGATCCTCGATCGTCTATTCATCATCCTTCTTGTTCTAAGCATCGTAGTCTCATTCCTAGCATGTTTCCTAAGCTCTCCAAGAGTGAGAAAGGGCTTAATCTAGCCAATATTCGCTTTATTCAGCAGTCAATATAATCCAGAACTGGACCCACTTTCCTCAGTAACTGATTAATTCATTTCGCAAAAATAGAATAAAAAACAGCGCGCGCACGAAATACAGAATACTTTTATCTTTACGATTCTTACCAGTCTCCTTCCACTATTCCGTTCGTTCTTGTCGCGCGCACATCGATAAAAGTGAGTCCAGCTCTGGATTACAGTCAATATTGACACCTGTACGTGCTTTGGTTGCAACCGACTGAATTTTGGATTACCAGTTGGTGTCATGTAAAATAGTAATGATTTGAGATGCGGCCAGCGTCAGTCATTCCAGATATAGTCTCGTTTTGTGATGTATATAGTATATAAGCTGGTGGATTTCAAGTACCATCCACGGATCTTTTGCATTTCTAAAATTTTCACTTTAATTAATCACCGTTTATTTACGAAGTTTATGATCGACAGTTTCATCTAAGGTGTTCTTTTAATATTTAAGCGAATTTTCTCTAATGAATGATCAATCAAAAAAAATAACGCCTGCCTATACATAAACTAAAAGCGAAACGAAGGTAATATCACATTCGTTTGGATTTTCACATATAAAAACTTAATATAAGCACAAAGAATAGAGGCGTATCCTTCAATTAAAATCCGCTATACATACAAATTATGTTCATAATATAATTGGCACGTACCCAGGGTGCTTGTGTTCGGCATGAGCCTTATTAGATGGACGAGCTGTTGAGGTTAGAGATAGTGACCCCTAAATTCCCCTACCCTGGATACGCCCCTGTTGTATAGACGAACTATAATCCCTATGTGAATGTGGTCCTTATAAGTAGTTTCTCTCATGCATGAGCCTAATTATTATTCTAATAAGTACTGATGTATCAGTAAAAATAATCAGCAGAATAAAAGCAAATGGTGTGTATACTCATTTGATCAAGGTGTATGAGGGCAACTGGCTATGATTAGTGTTCCTCTAAAGTAACTTCTCTGAGCTAGATAGCGAACTTGGTGTATTGTGGTGTAGTTTCGGTAGTAGTATATTTTGTTCATTATGCCTTACATGGTGTTGGTTATCAATTCAGCAAGAGTCTATGGAGTCTGCTGAATGACAAGACTTTTTTTATAATTTCCAACATCAATGAGGATCACTAAATTCTCCCAAAATCTATTATTATTGTTCTTTCAAAATCCTTCGCTCAAAACTCCAAGTCCCTTATTCGTTAACCAAGTAGCTTGTTTTGTTCAGTCAAAATCTTCGAGTTACGCAGTTTTTTTTTTCATGGAAACCCTTCGTAAGCGGTTGCTATTGGTAACACACAATTTACGTCAGTGTATGCGCACTATTCTGAAAAATATCTGTTGGTACTTTTTGGGTTTGTTTTATTTTATTTTAATATTTCTATTTTTGTTTATCTGTTAAATTGATCGCAGAAAAAATTAAATTACAAGTTGAAAAGCTTGCCGCACGTATGGCGAGGCATTGTGGCACTTAGCAGGATGAGTAGCCTTTCAAATTCTCAGTGTAGAACTTAACAATAGCTCGCTTTGCGCGCGTCATAATGACGTCCTTGGATTGCGAACTGCGCATGCTTTGTATTGGAGAGCGACAGATTTCCTTCTTTTCGCGGGACCTCTCAGGTACTCTCTGCCAGACGTTATTTCTTGGTTAAGCAAGGCGAAGAGAACTTCCAAGTTAAAACAAAGCGAAGAATACAGTAAGGAAAGGTAAGAACAGTTTATGTAGAAATGATAATGTTAGTAGATACGTTGGGCCCATGCTTCACAAGACTTTTGGAATTTGTCGAATAGATCGACTTCTTCTCAGTTTCCTGCGCCATCTTGAAAGGTAGCTGTGCATTTGCGTTGAAGCGAGACGAACGGTGAGCTTGCAATGATAGAGACCCTTTTTTAACATCTTGAACAATTATTCACATGTCTCCATCATTGCAAACTTACCTTTCGTCTCGCTTCGATACAAAGGCACAGCTACCTTCCAAGATGGCGCAGGGATCTGTGAAGGGGATTATTTTCATCTTGGACATCAAATACGACACACCATAAATTGTGCAACCCAATCAAATATAGACAGTTGCATGTTTAATATTCATAGTTAGATGTATAATGAACGTAAAACGCAAGTTTTTAAGTTTGATTCATAGTTCCTATGATAATCGTGCTAACTCCTTCAGTGCCTGGGTCGACCGACAAACTGTATTCCCCGTACATAAAAGGCCCATTTTTTCTTTTCTAAATAACGGCTCGCTGCACTGGTTTTGTTATTTTACCTATAGCTTTACTTATTCTTTTTTATTGCCATAAAATTCGGGTTATTTTTGCTGGAGTACGCTGTTCCGTTTCTCGGCATAGGAAAAAAACATGCGTCATAATTATGGACGAAATGATCAAAAGGATTAAAAAAATCAGTGCAAATGAACGAAATTCTTCTTTACTTGAGACAGACTTTACCTCATTTTAATTATGGACCGTGAAATTTGTTTCCATCTGACGGGGATCACCGTGGTTATGTAGTGAATATATAAAGCAAATCTTTAAAGCCATCACAGGTTGTACTTTAATATTATAATATTCAATTACAATACTGAAACCTTCTACAATCTCTCTCCTAGTTTTAACAAAGCAAGTTCTCTTTTCATTAAGATAAAAACTGTTTATTTTACATTGAAAAATTTGCCTCAACTTTATTTGTTGCTTTTTCTTAGGCTTTGACACAAGATTTACTTGACTACCTGCCAAAAATGATCATCGTCAGCTTTGCTGTCTCCGTCGTTGTCATGGCGATGGGTCTCCTTGGCAACATCGGCGTGCTGGTCGTCTCCATGGCTACGCGGTTCTTTAAGTCTCCATATGTCATTAACATGATTGTATTTGACTTTCTTTCTGTCATGATTGGTCCAGGATTGTCCTTTCTCTCCTTCTTCATTAAGCCCAGTTGGTTCGCATCGAACTTTGTACTCTGTAATGCCTTAGGTTTCTTACAGAATGCAACCGTCTTTTGCTCCTTTTTCGGTTTGTTTCCATTGGTGTGCTATGGCCGCCAGCTCCATCGATTCTTCCCTAGCGCTAAATTCCTCCACTCTTTCTTAATAGGTTCATGGGTTTGGTCCATAGCAGTTGCATCCCTGCCACTTCTTGGCTGGAATTCATACTCTTATCAGCCCATCATAAAAGTTTGTTCCTATTCAACTCAAAAATTGAATTCGGGATATAGTTATTCCTATTTTGTAGCGGCTCTGTCGTTAAGCTTACATGGCGTGGCTGTTCTTTGCAGCTACTTGTCGATCAGGGCTCAGAGAAGTTACCGCATGAAACTCCAATGGCAAAGGCACAAGAAAGAACTTTATCTCAACGATCCTGAACGCACAACATTCGCTAGTTCTCAATCAGAGATGAGTGTCAGTAACTCCATTGAGATACTTCTTGCCACGCTTGCCAACACCAAGCTCCATTCAAAGATTGAAGAAGAAGCAAGTTCTTTCCACTCTAGAGCCATCAACGAGTTGGATGACACCAAGGTGGAGTCACAACATTTCACTTCAAAAAGACCAACACATCCAGATGAAATTGAGAAGAGAGAATTCTCGAAAGGTGATGGCTCAAAGCTGGTACTCTCACAGAATTCAGCTCAAGCTAGAGACGACCATCGCAGAAACGAATTGGTCATCGATCCTGTTCAAGACAGAGAGAAAATGCTGGGGCGCCCGTGTCCTGCAGCTTACACAATAAGTCTTAATGATACCAAGTTCCACACTAAAAAGCTGCGGAAATTCAAGGGTACCATCTCCTTGGAGGAATTCAGTGAAAAGGAAGATCGAATGAGGGCGCAGTTCATACGAATGTTGTTGGTCCTTAGCTGTGTTTCTCTGATTGGCTGGTGTCCTTATTACGTAGTGACGATCCTAAACCTAATCAATATCAGCGTACCCAAGTCACTCTGGCTGGTTGCTTACTGGATGCGTTTCATAAGGCCAGTTTTGTGTCCTGTTTTGTACCCCATTTGTTGCGACGAATACAAGCAAGCTATTATGTCTGGTGCGCGTAAGATCAGGAAGGCTGTTTGTCCGTGTTTTGATGATCTAAGAGAAAAGAAACACAGCTCTATAGAACTTGACAGGGTTGGCACAAATGACGAACAGTCAAGTGAAAATAAACAAGCCGTTTTAACAAAAACGGTTTTGTTTCCTTCTTAAAAGTGAACTTAACTGTGCATGCGTTGCTATCAACTTCCTGGTCACCGCCGCTGACAAGTCAACTATTCCATCAGAATAGACGTATTTCGATATTTCTAATGCAATATATACTCATATATACTTATTTCAATAAACTGATTAGACACCTGAAAAGCTACAAAGCTGAGACCGACAAGGATTATGGGTAGATACATTTTACATGTTTCGACCGCTTGATAACAATTGATGGACTTGAGCACTTCTAGTTTTACCAGTTATAGTTTTAGTCTCCTACTGCGAGCATCCTCAAGCTGAAATTTTTATCAAAAGCTTTAGTTGTTTGATATTAAGTATTTCCTACGATCTTCAGCTATCTCAGATTTCTAGGACTTTGGTGACCAAATTTTGAACAAGTATTATACAGCTTTTTGCAAAAATTATGGCCGTTTCAAGTATATATACAAGTATATCAAAAGTATATTAAAAATTATGGGATATCATTCCTGATATTTTTTTCAGAAAGCACTAGTGATAGGCAACCCCAAAAAAATATCAGGGATGATATCCGATAATTTCTGATATACTTCTGATATACTTGTATATATACTTGAAGCGGCCATAATTTTTGCAAAAGGCTGTATATATATATATATATATATATAAAGTTTTAGATTTACATGCACATGTATATATGGTTTATATATGATTATTACTTCAGTCAAAAGTACAATGTGATAGTATATACTTATGTAATTTCAGTTGAATGACGTAGTTCGGTTGCTTGGCAACCACTAATTGTTTGAAAATAAACTTTTGATTAACGTTAACACGTGTGTTGATTGCTTTTTGATTTTGATTAAAAGTGCAAACCAACCTCACGTTCATACACGGAAAAACCGATACACCTTTTTTGGAAATTTTCCAAATGTGCTTATTTACTGGTCACGTATGCGCGTTGCCATGAAAAATAAGAGATATTTCTTCAATATATGAATATATTGCCCAATCTCAAATATCTAGATAACGCGCTGTAGATTGTGTTCTAAGTGGTTAACTGACTAGCCTTTCTACCAAAATGTTTGGGAATAGTGTTGTCATCAAGTCAGAATTTTGAAGGGACTGTCTACGGTGCCCGGCTCAAAACAACAACAATAACAACAACAACAACGACGACAACAACAACCACAACAACAACAACAACGACAGCAAAGCTCTTCTTGCATGCATAGAAGGGAAATTAAGAAATGGTGTCCCAGGCTCGTTCTCGAGATATTCGAGATTGCGTATTTACAGATGGAGGAATTTTGAAATGAAAAAAAAAAAAAAAAAAAAAAAAAATGGCGGAAACCATGGTTCATAAATGAATAATTCTCAACTCAAAATCTGACAAAACAATCGGTTTTCATTCATGCATTTCCACAGAACAGCTACTACGAAATATTGTTATTCTTTTTCGGAATATATTCACGGAAATAATTAAGGTGATGTCGACTTTATCCTTTTCAAGTAAGATATGTATTATTCCTGAATAATCTTTGGAAGGTTGCCATGGCAATTCAGTGGCACAATCAATTTTGACTTATTAAACCTCTTGACATAAGAACGATATCTTAATTTTAACTTAATTGTCAGGATACGCCTCGCAACGGTGGTAAATTCAGCAGCTGTTTTTCTTAACAACGCCTAGCAACCGTAAGTAGAAATGGCATCAAAGTGAGGCAATGACGTCAAAACGCGGTCAGACTCGAGTTGGGTGGTGTTCAAATGAAGCGATTATGTTGTTTCATTCTACAGTGGCGATACGAGCGAAAGGACACATTCAAGACATTAACAAAGGTGACAATTGTATTCAGTTGAAGTTACCAAAATTACTAGATATGTTACTCTTCTTATCCTTTGAATTTCCTTTCCCGGGCTTAAATCGACAATCAGGCCTGTAGGAAACTTTTGAAACAGTTTTAAAATATTCAATATTAGTATAAATACAAAGGTGATTATACGAAATCGCGCGATCTGATTGGTTTTCTATCTCGGATTATCAGCCGATAATCACCTTTTCGGACAAAATGGCTGTCAGCAGTCGTTTTGTCACAGTAAGCGAAGAGGAAATTTCTTTTTTGAGATAATCACCTTTTTATTTATACTAAAACAATTATTCACCTCAGGCTCAGTGATTATCGATGAATATTTACCTCGCAGCTCGAAGACTCGCCGCTCGGTAAATATTCATCGATAATCACTTCGCCTTCGGCGAATAACTGCTAATTAATTTAGGGTCAAGTTGGTCAATAAGTACTGACCACTAGGGAATCGTATTCTTGTTTAAGTGAATGTTGTTAATGTTTATATTTCGAAGCATTTATGGTAAAAATTGCAATAGTATTCTTAAGGGAATGCATGGCCTTTGAGCAACAAAAATAACACTTTAGTGACATGTATAAAACTAGAAAAACATTATCTCGAAATCAAATGATCTGTTCGTACCCTTCCCTTTCTTTAATTACCAATAGATTCAGATGTTTATAGTTTTATTTGCTATTTCATAGACACTAGAGAAAAATGTTTGCGCATGCGTGCCATTCAGCACGCTTTCCAAGAAATTATAGAGTTTTAGTGAGAAAATAAATGCTTGTTTTCTCCGAGTATACACAAAATTTCGTGGGTATACTTTTGTGAGACCAAGATAATGTGTTAATAAAGACAATATGAAAGAATTAGCCTTAAGTTTCAAGAACTGATCTTAAGTTTTGGCATTTTGTAAAGACTATTCTTCAGGCAAGTGTGAAAGTCAAATTTGAATATTTTTACAATAGCACGAAGACGTTTTCGACTAATTTGCATACGGACTTAGAGCATGCGCAGACGTTTTTCACGCGTGTCTATTTCATATCTTTTATATTTTATTGCATTGTAATTTTATTTTATTTTGATCACTGAATTTTCTTATATTTATTTATTTATTTATTTAGTTTTATGTTATACAGAGCCCCGCTGAAAAGCACTTCTTGTGATGTAGGCCTTATGTTAAAAGATTATTATTATTATTATTATTATTATTATTATTATTATTATTATTATTATTATTATTATTATTATTATTATTATTATTATTATTATTATTATTATTATTAGAAGGTATGAAACTTCTGGGAGTTCGAATTTTAAGAATATGATTTGACACGGTAAAAATGAACTGGCATGATCATCAATCATCTGCGTTTATTTTCCTTTTCCATTTAGTAATCGTGGTCTCATCAAAATATGGATCCTTTGTACCTTACACAAGTGGTATTTGCTTGCCTGTTAGCCCTTTGTAGTTGCCTTGGAAACACAACAGCCTGCATAACAATGACGTTGTCCTCCGTGCGCAAGTGCCCTTACTTCATAAATCTGATGTTCTTAGAGCTAGTGGCTATTATTTTTGGTCCTGTGGCATACCTTGTGGCAGTATTTTTTGAACCCAGCTGGTTGAGAGAAGGGACGTTCACTTGCATGGGTGCCATAGTTTTGCAGAAATTTTCCCTCATTGGTTCGCTGTTATCTTTGACGTTTTTGGCCTGGTTTCACTGTCACAAGCGAGAGCTCCCTCAGAGGAAGATAGTTTTGGTTTTTTCCATACTATCCTCGTGGTTCTTGCCCGCTATTATATTGTCAAGTGCGTTTCTTGCACAGAAATCCCAGTTTCTAGACATCCCATGGTTCATGTGCTCAACCACAACCACCCTCCAAGGATATTCATGGCTTGGCATCATTATTGTTGTCATTGCAATCTCTGTTCACTCCTTTTCCCTTTGGCTTTCTTTCTCAAGCAGCATGTCCAAAAACACCTACTACTTGCAGGACCATTGGAAAAGGCACAGGAGAGAAGTGACCGTCAATGACCCAGAGTGTTCCACATTTCACATGTCGTACTCAGAGTCGACAAGCGTGTCCTTGGATAAAATCTTCAACGTCCTTCCTGGCAAGAAAACCTCCGTTGGGCAGATTTCTTTCTTTAATGCAAACAGAAACTGGGCATTAAATCACCAACCAGAAATCCCGAAGACCGGCGAGGGAAAAACAGAAAAGGCTCCCAAAACGAATAGCGATTCAAATGATGTTTTCTATGACAACGACCTGAAAATTGAAACCTCCAAGGCTGCTTTGGGATACGGTGTTGAGAAAGAGAGACACAGTACTGGATGCGACAGTGTGTTTATAGATCCATCAGAGGCTTGTATTCCTACTGAACAGTCCTCCGACTACAAATCGTCAGTAGAAAGCATGAAATCAGTGTCTTCCACTGATGAAAGTTCTTCAAGAACACCTTGTTCTATTGAACTTGTTATTGCACGTGCACCTACATGTAGTGATGTATCACCAAGCGGACATGGTACAGATGGAACTGATGCAATGTCAAACTCGTCAATTGCGACCAAAATTTCAGCTCATTCTTCAGTAAACCACAGCCCTTCAGCAACAGCAGAAACCCATTTTTCAAACACGTATTCCCGAGTAAAACACCCTGCAATGTCACCATTTCCTTCAGCATCTTCAAGAAGCGATTATTCACCGACCAACAACAGGATGACATCAATTTCACCTTCTAGACAAACGCCTCTATCTGCAGGGAGCCACAACATACATTCCTGCTACTCTCCAGTCCTGAACACTTCACCATGGTACTACACAATATCCCCCCGCAGTCCTAATCTATCAACTCTAGGCTTTGGCGATATAAGAAAGTACAAAAGAGCAAAATTCATCAGTCCGACAACTCTAGATTTTGCCAAGACTGATCGCACAATAAACGAATTCAAGAAAATAGTTTTGATAGTTACGTGCCTTTCAATGATTGGCTGTTTGCTATTTTCTATTGTTTTTATCCTGAGGACCGTAGGATTGGTCTTGCCTGAGGAGGTATTGCGATTTAGCACGATGGTCCTGTTCGTCAAGTCGGCCATGACACCTGTCCTCTACGGAGTCTGCTTTACACGGCATCGTCTGGCATGCAAGAAGTATATCAAGTCTAAGCTGCCACTAAATCCAGAAGCAGAAAAAAAATGTTCTTACAACGTGAATGATGCAGCTGTTATCGGAGTATACCTGGCTCAAGATGATTGTGGCGTCCAGTTAGAAAAATACTCTGTTCTATCATACTGAAGCTAGATAGGTTCCCTAGAACTCTAGAATCTGGCATTTCTCATCGTTTCTAATTGTTTATCGTGGTCCAAAAGACTGGCATATATATCATCTTGAGAAACTTGATATCCTAACAGATTAGATGTAATGAAGTCTTGGGATAGCTGTGGAATCAGGGGGTGGTAGTTGTTCACTAGCATCTAGGTCTTAATGGAAAAGGGGAGAACATAACATCAAACAAACGTTGCACTGTCTGCAGGAATCGAACCAGGGGCCCACCTGTAGGACTCACATTACGAACTGAGCAAAGGTTGATCAAGTAACACTTAACTTGCATAAAGAAATTTCATCAGCCCATTTCATCAACAATTTTATCAATTTTATATATTTATTAAGTTCATATCGGTTACATTTATAACAATTTTCAATACATATTCATTTTATTGTTCACTGTTTATTGCATGGACCAGCCAGTGCAATCATTTTTCTGTCAACTACCTCTACATATCATGCCATCAGCAGGCCGGTACGTTTGGCCAATTGTCATCATCAAAACCTTTTCAAAAAACATGCTGCCATTTCCAATAATTTGAGATAAAACTACGTGTACATTTTCTAACTGCAAAATGTTCGACTGATTTGTAGTCAGATAAACTTCTTGGAGTTAGAAAGTCATTTCTGATTGTTCAACGAACAATAAACGATTTCTGAAATATTTCTGGGTGCCCACGCCTTTTCGATTCAAACTGTAATCAACATTAAGGTCTTGTTCTCTTAGTAACGTTCTCAGTACCACTCTTAATACACTGTTCACGAGGCATTCAATCAGATGGTGCACGATGCAACAGTATTGCTGATTTGTATAAGGCCAGTGAAAAAGCGTACTTCAAGTAGTCAGTGATAACTGATCTTTGTCTTCCAGGGGATCACAAGATCTTATCTTTTATCATAAAAATAAGTTATTCTAGTAGTTTTCTGGCATGTTGCTTGAATATTACATAATGTATGCTATGGACTTTGAGAGGAAATCGATCAGTACTGATAGAACCAAGCAACTCAGTCTTGATGACATTGTACTGAAGTTTCTTCGCTTCCATGAGTCAAATTGAAAAAAAATTAGATTGTCGTTGATTTTCATTAAAACTATAGAAAACACTCTGATCCAACTTCAAAATTGATCGTAGGGACATTTAATAGAGAAGCTTCACATATTTTTAGGGAAAAAATTGTTTTCAGAATGGAATTAACGGAAGCCAAACAAAGCGTCATGAACAGTGAAAAATGTGAATAGTTTTATCAAACAGTTGTTGTCGTTCGCTCGGGATCCCTGTGTTTTTTAAAAGTTGTTTGGTCTTCCTTTGTCAAATGCCAGGTTACTCTTCTAAATTCAAGATGGTGGACAAACCGAAAAGTTTATCGCTACAATATTTGCAAGTTTGCCTTCAAATTTTTGACGATTTAAAGCTTTGAATAGCGGGAAAATCACCAAAAAGGATCTACATTCACTATAAAATAAGGTAAGCTTTCCAAATATGGATATAGAGTCGATGGCTATAAGAACAACAATTTTATATGAGGAAAAGTAGTGAGTTTTTTCAACATGGCCGCTTTCATAGAAGCTCATGAGCGCTGACCAGCACTACTGATATCTCACAGAGTTCATAGCCAAACATTTCATTTCCAGCGGTACAGAACAAAGGTTGTGATTGGATGGCGGGTTAAAATAGCAAAGACTTGGCGAAGCAAAACAAAGAACAATGGACATTGTTCAGTATTATCTGCCGTTACCTTGTGTTTGTTATTTTATTATTATCCAACCATTCTATTGTTATTGGACGACTCTCGAGCAATGGGGTCCCTAATAAATTATTAATATTATTAATATTATTGATATTAGTATTGAGTAATAAATAGACAAAAGTATATCTTACAAGTTATCGATACGTGGATTCCGCATAAGCAATACTGATTTCTTTTCTTCAAAATATAGATGTCTTGTGTGTTTTTAGCTTATAAGTTATAATGTGTCTGACTCGGCTGCCTTTGGGATTTTCTGGCAGTGGGGGGGTGTTTAAAACCATTGGAGATTTGTCTTGTATTATACAATTTCTCTCGTATTATTTGACCAGGGAAAGAAAACAACTAAAGTAATGTGTCAGGAAAAAGATAAACACTAACTTTCAACGAACGGCCTTAATTCTAAAGATTTACCAAGCGCTGGTAAATCTCCAATGGGTTTCTTCAGTAAACACGACGAACTTCCGAGCATGCGTGATGCATTTTTTACCCGTGTCGGGACGCGCCGTACCGTGATCGTGACGATACCATGTCCCAGCATTTTCATTTGATTAATGATCGTACGCTGGTTCAAAGGATGACGTCACTTCCGTTTTGTTTTCGTGCCGTTTTGCATACCAAATCTACTCTATATGGTTAATGAAAACATCCATTTCTTAAGTAGGCCGATATAGGGAATGATTAAATTTAAAAGTCAGTTTTCGCAAATGAACGGTTTCAATTCCCTTATGCCCATCACGTGATTTTTATCATCCATGTTGGATGACAAGTGCAGCCGTGAAGGAAAAAGGTTTGAGTTTGTCGATATAAGACTGTTCAAAAGAAGAACAGTGATGAAAAGTGAGGTCATTTGTGAGCTAAATATAGGTGACTTAATTTATCATCCAATTAGGAGTCGAATTATCACGTGACATGCTTGCTGGTAAAACTTAGTATCAAATGTATACTTGTTTTCCAATAGATCCAGAAAACTGTTTTTTGGCTTATTATTTCCCTTAATTTCTTTCCTGATTTGGATTCTCATTTTATTGTTGTGGAGGAAAATCGGCGGAATTAGAAATCACAGTAATCTTTTTCAGGGCGTTTCCCCTCCCTCTTCGCAAGTTTTGTACACAGAAGATAGAAAAATTCAAATCTACGAACGTTAATTCCAATAATCTTCGTTTCTTCAACTACAGCTCCTTGTAATAAAAACTTGATTTCAGTTCGGTTTACTTAAGTTGAATTTCCAAAATATTTTTTATTCAGATGTCCTTTGCCATTTGAAGTGCAAGTCATGGCACAGGTGTCTTGTGTTAAAAAAGAATAAAGAAGCAATATAGTTTTCTTACAAACACTTATCTTCAGCCATAAAAATAGCTTAACATTCCACGTCCTCTGTTAGTCTATTCCTCGCCGCTGTTTCTTGTGTCATTCTCTTGATAAAAGGCAAAATTCTGCTCATCATATCCGAGAACTTCCTATCAATTTCGTCCATCTTCAGCTCCAGTTTATCGATTTTGTTCTCTATGGTGGAGAGGTCAGGTACACGCGCTGAGCTGGTTTTTGGTGTTCTGTTCCTTTGGCGCAGAGGTTTCATCTCGATGTGGTTGAGTTCAACGATACCAGGACTCGCATCTGAGGTCAAATACTCATCATCCTGAAAGAAAATAATTGTTAGGAAACGTTTTAAAGGCAAATGAATATATCACCGTCAACAGACGACGGCGCAGACACACGGTGCAACATTGCGCGCAATAATGCAGACAATACTGCTGAAGTAGCTAGGATCGTTTCTATTTCAACAACATTGCATACAACAAATTGCGTCGTGTGACAAGTAAGGCTCGCAACATCGATTGCCAGCAACCTTGCACGCAATACTGCACGGTGTGGTGTGTCCATAGCGTAAGATTACCTCTTCTACATTGCCAAGATTGTAAGCTAACTTTAAATGATGTGTAAAGTTTTCGCGGAAGTCTGAGTAGACCTTGAGCACAGCCAGTACGTCTTGCCAGTCTACCACGTGGATTTGACAAAACGTTTGAACCAATAGGCTCGCGTTAGCTTTAGCAGGGACAAATGTAGTGCACGAGCCATATTCACAGCTAATCACGTCTCCTTTCCCTGGAAAAATGATTTGTTAGGGACATTTAGTTTTTCATTTTGATTAGAAATATATTTTAAAAACCTGTGTAGATGAAAAAAAATTGAGCCCAACGAAAATCCGTACCCCACCCTCCTAATCCAAAATCAAATGGTCCATCCCTTGGGAAGATTCTCATGTTTCTTGTGTATAAAGTGATTGCCCAGGGAAGTAGAAAGAATGTCGTTCGGTTGTGAGTGACCCTTTGACAATCTGCGAGCAATCGTCGCAAAGTCCCTCTTATCAACAAGATGATCACACGATCACAAAATACACGATCCTGAGTTTAAACCATTCACTTCATAGGCAAATGTTGTATTCAAGAGCGATTATTATTGTCTATTGTTATGTTTCTTTGTCAAGAGTATAATGTTTGGAATAGTTTCGTGCATGTATTCGTGCAAGGTTTTAATATATTCATCTTAGATTACTTTTGCTAAGCCTAATATTCGGTCAGTTGCAGCTTGTACCAGTTATAACAAGGTCCTGCATGTTTCTGTAGAACATTTTGGCTCCCTTGATAAGCAAATGTATTTGTAAGTATTGCCTTTCTTCGTTTCTCGTCACATGTCAGTAGTATTGAATATATATTGTCTTGTTAGGAAATAGCGTTTAGCGTTTCACCATGTTCAAATATATTTAAAATATCGTAAACCAACTTGGAGTCGCGCGGGGGGGGGGGGGGGGGGGGGGTGGGTGGAGGGGAGCGAGGTGGATTGCAGGGTGGCGTAGTAGTAGTGCACTCGCCTCTCATCTCTGGGGTTTCGGGTTCGAGTTTATTAGGTCTCTCCGTTGATTTTTTACTCGGGTTCTCCTGTTTTCTTCTCTCCGCAATACCTAACACTAAATTCAAATTCAATTTGTGAGTTAGCCATGCCCTGTCTTTGATTAGCCCAGAGTTTGTTTCAGGGTTTGATCTGTGAGTTGGCCATACCCTGACTTTGGTCAGCCTGGAGGTTGTTTCAGGGTTCAACCTGTGAGTTAGCCTTACCCTGACTTTGATCAGCCCAGAGTTTGTTTAAGAGCTTGATCTGTGAGTTAGACGTGCCTTGACTTTGGTCAGCCCAGAGGTTGTTTCAGGGAAGCGAAATTTTTTTTTAAATCTGTGGTGGGGTTGGAGGTGGCGTGAAGGTTGGAGAAGTTTCAGAGAAAAGATCTTACCGAGCACGAGTATGATTTTCCCATCACGTATAACTTCCATAAAACCTTTCGCTATGAAATACAGCTTCTTGACTTCATCGCCTTGTTTGATGAGGTACTGTCCTGGAAGGAGTCTCCGGATGTCGAACCGTCTCGACAGAGCGCGAAGACATCCTTCGCTTGCACCACGAAAAGCAGAACACTCAGCGAAGAGTTTCTTGTGAAGATGTACACAGATGTCAGCTTGTAGAGATTCGGGAAATCGATTTAGTACCTAAGATAACAATATGAATAATAAGTTATTGGTAATTAAGAATATCTCTTAGTTAACTAACATTACTTGATGACATCATGCAGACATGAGTCGTATGCCTGGCGGCTGCCGAAGGCGCCTTCGTATGCCTTCGACTCGAGCTGCGTCCTTCGTAATTCAAGCAAGCAAGGATGATTAGCCACTCCAATTTATTTATTTATCATCTATATTCATTCACTTTGGTATCACGCAGATTCATTCAGTATATGGATGGTTTTTTAAGGACAGGGTATAGTTTCAAAGGATTCAGTCAAACTAAATAGTTAAATGAAACCCTTTTACCTTAGGCGTAAGGTTTCCCCATTTCAGACCACGTTTCATTCTCTTGAGAATGAAGTTCTTTGTTAGTTGTATCAATATTCAAGTGTCTTCTCACGCACAACCGTTAAACAAAGAAATGTCTGAAATTGGAAAACACTACACCCAAGCTAAAAGGGTCTGATTTGTTCCCTACAGCCTCGCTTGAATGCTTTGTGCTTGATAGGTGGACCGGTTGCAAGGAGGTGGTCAGTTATCTGAATCCTTTTTGATATATGACACACATTCTTATATTTAAGCAATGCCTTCCTTCCCCCTCACCGCCCAGTTTCATCCCAACCCTTGATGCACCCTTGATGCGCCTGGATGCTCACCGTATCGATGTCAACTCCTTTCGTATAAGACCACTCGTGTCTAAAGTACTCCTCCAAGTCATCACGAAGATTAGGCGGGATTTTATAAAACCTTATAAAGTCTCGCACAATCCTCAAGTTCCTATGATGGCGAGAGGTCTGGGAATAAAGCCTTTGGATAATGGCTGTCATGTTACCAAATATCGATGCATACATCAATGCTATAAGTAAAATAAGAAGAGGAATATCGAAAACGTTAGAGATAATCTTAGAAAGAAGAGTAGATAATGTATAAATTGATCAACATTAAATCACTTACAGCGCGACGCTCAAAAGTATGACCACATTTAATGTATTCGCATACTTCTATGCACGGGATTTTGTACTTTAAACCGACACAATTGATGCAAAGCTGTCTGGTTTTACCAAATAAGGCGTGTAAAAGCTTGTTTGGAGCAAAAAGCCCGTGTATAGAAGTATGCGAATACATTAAAAGTGGTCATACTTTTGTGCGTCGCGCTGTAGTTATGTAGAATTTTCAACCTTAACTGCGCTTCTTTCAAAGCGTTACATGTTAAATATGACGACATGGTTAACTGATCAATTATAGTTAATTATTTTGATATTTCAATGGTTTTCTGTTGCAGCTTTGCCATTTCATTCAAATGAAAATGTCTTCTATCTTTTCAGGGCAGCGACTTAAAAACAAGCCTAATTAAAGCAGCTGTTACCGAAGTTTTTGAATGAAGAGCCCAAGAAAATCCAACCTTTACAAATGGATAATTATGGAGGAAAATGTCGAGGAAAATGTCCGCGCTGAAATGCTGTAAGCAAGAGTTTTTTGAAGTGGTTTCCAGGTCAGTGAATAAAAGTAAGCTATTATCTTTAGTTTTACTATAGATGAGAGTATATTTATCCTGAAAATCAAGTTAATTCATTGTAACAGAAGAAAGTGGGGACAGTATTAGAAAACGTTTCATAAGATAACATGGGTTATGGATAAACTGTTCGCTTAGAAAAACTAGTGTATACCAGATTATATTTAACCTGAAAATCAAGTTAATTCATTGTAACAGAAGCAAGTGGGGATAGTATTAGGAAACGTTTCATAAGATAATATGCGTTGTAGATAAACTGTTCGCTTAGAAAAACTAGTGTATACTTCGAACACTGGAGTTCAAGATTGCAAAAATGTCAGAATTCATTCCAAAATACATTAAACAGATTAAACAGTCATACTTACCGCCAACAATCATCACGCAAATGGAGAAAAGTTTCTCTGCATTAGTATTTGGTGAAATGTTTCCAAATCCAACACTCGATAAACTGGTCATGGTAAAATAAAGAGCTGTAACGTAACGTGTTTCAACACTAGGGCTTTCACCAGGCATACTTGCGTTACACGGTGATCCGCTGATTTGTCGAGAGAGCCTGGTAATCCAGCCATAATCATATGTTCCGTACTCTGCTTCACCAATGGCATGCCAGATACATGCTAGCCAATGAGCGACGAGTAAGAATAAGCAAGTTAGTAATATGATGACGGCTTGACCATATTCGGAGTATCGATCGAGTTTTCGCGCCACTCGGACTAGACGAAGAAGTCGAGCTGTTTTGAGCAAACCCATTAGTGTTGTAGCCTGTGGAAAAAGAAAGAGAAGCTGAAACAACATATAGGTCCAAAGGGGAGGGGAGAGGAGAAGATAGCAGAGTAGAGGAGAGCAGAGGAGAGGAGAGCAGAGGAGAGGAGAGCAGAGCAGAGCAGAGCAGAGCAGAGCAGAGCAGAGCAGAGCAGAGCAGAGCAGAGCAGAGCAGAGCAGAGCAGAGCAGAGCAGAGCAGAGCAGAGCAGAGCAGAGCAGATGGAAAAGAATAATAGGAAAACAAATTTGTATTAACACATTCAAAATCCAATATCCAATGCTTTCTCCTCTTTGATTTCCTCAAGAGCCATTCATAGTCTAAATTCAATGCCAGACCACACACGGAGAATTGCGGAAATATAGTATGGACAAAAACTTAAGGAGTCTCTCTAAATCCGGATCTAAAATATAATTTTTAAGACTCACACATACCGTATTTGATTTCCTAAAATTCTAACTGATATGTAGAAATTTAAAAAACTATCTTGTTTTTGCGAGTAAATAAATGTTTTATCTGATTAATCATTAAGAAATATTTATATAGAGGTATAATATGGTAATATCACACCCGTCTTTTCGAACTACCTACCCCCTCTTTTTCTGTGTCAATCATAAATTCGAATGGAATGGCCGATAGCAGATCAATCATAAACCAACTCCTGAAATAATGCCATGCAATTCTTCTTGGTTGAGTAACCAGTTCCTCTGTTCCCTCGTTGATGTAAGTAGACCTAAAATTGATGGGTATGTCTACTACAAAGAGCAGATCCACACAAAGATTGCAGACAGCCAGGGGGGAGCCGTTCAGTAACGCTGCGAATCGATCCGGGGGGTGCTTCCTGGTGCGTATTTCCTCCGGAAGTAAAAATGCCGCGGAATATGGTATTTCGATTGCTGTGTAGATGACTAGCACAAGAATGAACCAATCCCATGCGGCTTTGAAGATGGCGTCATGGCGGATGATGCAACCAGAGGCGAACGCTTTGCTTGGAGCGTTGTTCCCTAGTGATGTCATGACAACCTGAAGGAGAGTCAAAAGGGAAAAAATATATATACGAAAATTCTCACAAAGATATCTGTTTTGAATTGTCTGACTTATGACCAGCTTGTACTTTCTGTAGATTTTGTCGGCAATGAACATACAGTATGCACTTAACAGTCAAGTCGTAACCGCAATACCATAGATGTCTTAAATTTCTTAGAGATTTTTTTTTTACAATTTTAAGAATTTTTTTTAGATCAAATATACATTATACATGGTGCATGTCTTAAAAATGGTTTTAAGGTTTCTAACTTAAAAGTTTCATCAAAAAGAAAAGGAAATCATGACTACTTGCGGCTCATCCAAGCCACTAGCATAAAATCGAAAGCGTTTTCCTGCGTCGCCGTAATGAGGAACGCCTGCATTACCTAGATTACTTGGCTTCTGGTTAGCAATGGCTACACCCAATACATGAATGATCCATTACCACCCACTTTAATATACCGCATAGACCTATTAGCCTCACATTCGGGAGCAGTTTATGTTTTTAAAAGGTTGGGGGAAAAAATTTAATTGAAGTCATAACTTTCGACATGCGCTTCTAATATTCGTTTTGGATCTTAGAATATTGAAATTTTAACGGTCGGTTTGATCAAAACTAGTCAAAATAGTCAGAATAGGTTACTTCAGTTGGGTCGCTCGGTAGCTGTATTGATATATACATAAATCGCCTCCGGGAAATCTTTTTGGAAAACCATCAATCACAAAAGCAGCGAGAGAGGATTCTTTTAAGATTTTAATCGTCGTGTGCAAAATAATTAAATAATATAAGAGTAGTTCTTGGTAGTAGTTCTCACCCAATGAGACATAAATCTTTGAACCTTTCGTGCGATCGGTGTCTTTACCAGCCTGTGTGATCTCTTTAAGCTTTGTCAGTCATTTGCCGACTATCGATTTATTCAGGTCCCAGAATAACCTGGTTTTTAATCTCTATTTTTTTACTATAATTTTGAAGACAACAATATTTCTGCAATTTCAGTGGTATATCTTATAAATATCTTTCTAAATGCATGAGTTTGTTTAGAACTCAAGAGCGGTTTTCAACTGAAGCATTATTGTATCAAGATACTTGGATTTGCATACCGAACGAAATTTAATGATACAGTCATTATATTAGACACTTTTTCCCGCTCGTTTAAAAACAAAGTTGGAACACTAGGTTACACTAAAAATAATTAAAAATTGATGTTCGGATATTTATTTCCTTGAATTTAAAACTTAAATAACCTATAGATATGAAAAAACAGGCTAGAGTGCTTACCTATTTCATAGCTTTGAATCTAATCTTCAAGATATCTTGAGATAAGTCCTAAAGGAAAGTCTACGGCCGTATCTAAGATTATCTATAAGAAATTAATCAACGACATGAAACACTAACCTCAGAAGAGATACCAATATCTATAGCTATAGGAGGATTCCGGTTGTAAATCATAGAAATCTTGAATTCGTTTTAAAAGATTTCTTTATATATCAGCCCGTTTGGACAATGAGGAATTGATGATATGAACATGTTAGATCATGTATGTATATATTCAGATGTATGTTACATGTATGTGTATATATCTATATATAATCATGTATATAATCATGTTTATAATCATGTATATATGCAGTGTTTTATATACTGGCTTAACACGATTCAAGGAAGTAGGAAGGCGTAGATAGGACTTCCTTTTTACTGAAGGATCACTCCCTTCCAACCTCAACTTCCCCTCCATCGCTCTTCTCACCAAAAGTCCAAAAACACATGACGGAATAGGGGAGGAGGGGGTGCACAGGAACCCCATGATTTATAATAGTAGCGCGCTCAAGAGCAATTTCCTTATTACTTATCGAAAAAAGACAAATTTTCCATCCATATTATGGCCCCTTCCATGCGTTTTCAAACGCTCCGTTTTCGTCTATCACCTAGAGCACATCAAAAGATTCGCGTGCACACTAATACGATAGGTCTCCGTTTTCAAATGTCTCCACTCTGGAGAGCGTTTTCAATGAATGCTTCAATCAATGAACCGATGTATGGAAATGGTGAATTATTTCCATCAGTTTTCGTCAACAAAAATACCCCACCCTACCCCCCTCATACCCTACAGTTCTGTCACTCTCGTTACGCCACGGAATATGATTAATAAAAGTACTTATCCAACAAGGAAAATACAGGATGCGAAACGATAGATAGTAACTGTTAGAGAGAAATTTAACGTATAATAGATATTTGATCCCTGTGAGGCAAAACTTCGCATGCAAGAATGACAGTTATTTTAATGGCTTCCAATAAAACCCATTGATGTGTTGTTAGATGTTTCAGTTCTCACCTTATTGTAAAAGTTGGTAGAATCCGTCGCTAAACAGGTGTTAACCTAGACTAAGTTTTATGTTTCATGGAATAAGTGACGTTCTCGATCCATTAGTCGCGTATCGTTTGAGTGATGCGCGATACTTAGGGTCATGGTTTGATGAGCACGACTCAGACTTCTGTCTTCGAAACCCAATCCAATGGAAAAAAAACTAGAGCCCATTAAGCAACTGAAGTCTAAGAAGCACAGTATAGTATTCGTATCCTAGGAAAATGTCTTTTCTGGCTATCAAATGTAGATTATTCAATTTAAATGTTGTTTTTTTTCCGCGCTCATCTGCAAAACAAACCACCAAAACAAACTTTTTGAATTTAAAAACCGAGATTATTTATCCTTCAGGGGTTTTTCTTTACCCACTCACTTCTTAAATCTCGAATTAATTGGAACCAAGGAACAGTGCGTGCTCATTGCCTGAGATAAAAAAAGCTACCGCTGTTAGTCCCACGCGTAAGTGCCTTCCATCAAGTCAAATTGCTGCGCATCTTTATGCCACTCAGTAAAGCCATTTCATATCAAACTATGCCGTCATGGGCTTATTTGCTGTTAACAAGGACTTTAGGTTATAATATCCAGACCAAATGACTAGGATATAGTTTGTTTTTTACGTCTTTTTTAATTTCAAATCAATCAGATTAAGCCCTTGGGATGTGCGGAAATAAGCTTTTTTTAATGTTTAAAAATTTCATCTCTATTCTCCTTAATTTCATTTTTTTCGCCTTGGGTGTTGATTTAGTCTTTTCCACGCTCATGCGCACGTGCGTAGTGCATGCGCGTTTGACTTTATTGTTCTCTTCTCATATTCGCTCATCCCGAAAATGTGCACACCTTGCCACAGGTAGCCCAAGCTCACTTTTAGTGTTGACATTTGCGATTCATTGACAGTTTTAAGTTCTACCTTGCTTTGTAATAAAATGCAATGAAACATTCACAGTGTTTTTTTTTTCTTTTGTTTTTTTGGCTTTTCTTTAACCTCTGACTGAGTTTCGGCTAATTTTCGGCTTGATTTTAATGCTTTTTCCCTCGCCACTTTTACTTTCAGTGAGTAGCATACAATGGTAAAGCGACACTAAAAAGAGAGCTTGGGCTACCTGTGTCTTTGCTTGAGCATCATGTGATTAGCATCAACCCGATGTTTTCAACTCGGTTGTTCTTCAAGCCAACAGACCATGTATTTTCTTTCTTGATCAAGTTTTTTCTTAGCCAGACGGTCTGACGAAGTTGCCGCGGTCGTCAAAAATATTACCAGCTAGCTATAAGTTCACTTTTTCTATATTCTTTATTTGTTTGTTTGTTTCTTCTTTATCAATGTTACTGACATTAGATTTCTCATTTTCATCCTTTTTTTTTTCTATTTTTGTCACCTTTTTCTTTTTTTTTTTTTTTTTTTTTTTTTTTTTTTTGTCGCTTAGTTTTTTCAATATTTTTAGGAGCTCTTACCTTCGTACTCGTTTTTTCATGCATGTCATACTTATAAGGCTTTCAACTAGGACAGTCGTCGAGTGTATCGTCGAGTGTTCCCTAATTATTCTCGGTGTCCTGAGGTCGCAAACCGTTCTCGACGTCTTTCTATCGGTTAATTTTAAGATCAACTTCCCTTAAAACGATTTTACCTATGATACACTGATCAGATATAAGAAAATTATCTTTGCCAGTAAAAAAAAAGCATACATGATTGTTTATGTTTTGATAAATCTCCTCAAGGTTTATTGAACAGACAAAACATGTCCAGGTCCTTTCGTGATTAATGTATGGTTGCTAAGTTATAGTGGTAACCATGACAACGTGCTCATACTATATGAATACACATATATGAAGTGAAAGCTGTTCGAATTATTTTTTTTTTGTCTCCGTCTTTTCTGAATGAATTCTTTATCTAAATTATTCACAGTATCTCTTATAAAAAGATACGGGAATCCTACGTGATGTTGATAAGGTTTTGTAGGTAATAAATGATAATAATGATGCTATGTAGATAACATTATTGATAACACTTTACTAGGGTGATTTTACTCATATAATAACTGCGATTGACTACTTTTTACTTACTATGAGCTACCTACTAACTACTACTAGCACTACAACTGCTACTCAAACTATACCCAACAGTACAACACCTACTATTACCAATAATAAAATTATTACCAACACCTCGACCACCACCAATAATATCAACAATTACCACTATCACTACCATTACAACTGCCAATACCATTACTATGTACCACCACCACTACCGCCAACACCAGTACTGCCACTGCCACTGCCACTGCCACAACACCTACCACTACTACTGTCACTATCACCAACACCACCACTACTACACTACAACTACAACAACACCTACCACTACCACTACCACCTCTACTGCCACTGCCACCGCCACAAGACCTACCACTACTACTACCACTACCACCAACACCACCACTACTATACTTCCTCTACCACAACACCTTCCACTACCACCACTGCCACTGCCACAGCACCTACCACTACTACTCCCACTACCACCAACACCACCACTACTACTACCACTATACCACAACACCTACCACTACCACTGCCACTACCACTGCCACTACAACTACCACTTCCACCACCCACTACTACTACTACTACTACTACTACTACTACTACTACTACTACTACTACTACTACTACTGCTGCTGCTGCTGCTGCTGCTGCTGCTGCTGCTGATTATGCTGCTGCTGCTGCTGCTACTACTACTACTACAACTACCACTTCCACCACCCACTACTACTACTACTACTACTACTACTACTACTACTGCTACTACTACTACTACTATACTACTACTACTACTACTACTACTACTACCACTACCACTACTACTACTGCTGTTACTGCTGCTACTGCTGCTGCTGCTACTACTGCTACTTCTACTCATACTACCTACTACCGACTACTACTACTATACTACGTAATACTACCACTACCACCATCACCAGAGGATTAGATCTAAAATTATAATAATACTTAACATTATTCCAGAATAATTCTAACCCAGTCTAGCTATATACCCAGCTGTTATCTGTATTGTATGAATGCAAATGGACCTTAAAATCTACCTGTCGTCCAAATGACAGTCTCATTCATCAAATACAGCACAAGATAACATGATAAACTAGACGTTAGCAATAGTCTAGCCTGTGGCTGGGCTACTCGATCATATCATTCCTGTTTGGTAAGCGAAAAAAATATGAAAAAGGCTAGCACATATAACTACCGAAATCTTTGTTCGCCTGCTAGCTAATAATATTTTTATTTTCCACCAATGCAAATAGAAATAAATTTGACAGCGATATAAAGATCAAAAACTTCGCTCTGCTGATAAAAAGGCGGAAAGCAACAGCGCTACGTGCCTTAGTTTCACTATTGCCTTCTCATTTTATCGAGAAATGATGTGAAGCGAAAATGTGTTTCCCATGTTTATCAACGCAAAAAAGATCGATTATTAATAACAACATCCACAAAAATCAATTTGAATTCCTTCTAATAAAAAAAAAAAAAAAAAAAAATAGAAAAATTTCTAAATTTCTACCGATTAATTACTAAATAAGTCTAAGTTTTCTTTTTATTGAATTATTCCAAAAATGGTTTTGTTTGTTGGTTTAAGAAACGACATAATTGGAAGTCAATTTTTATATTCATTAATTGAAAAAAAATCACCTCGAAGCTCGCTGGGATGGGTCGTCAGTATTTGAATTTTATTTCTCTGAAATGGAACAGATGTTTGATGCAGTGACGTTTGGATATAGCACAACAACGCCAGTATTCAATATCATTCGAGTATAGATGGTATACAGGATATTGATAGCACCTTCATTGAATAGGTTAATTTCTATCTGGGTTTTTTTTTCCAGGACGCAGTTTTTATCCCGACAGATTGTCTCTAAAACTGATAAATATACCAAAATCAAACCGAAATCATAGCATTAACATGCCGTAAGGGCTAAGTTCAGTTTTCGATTAAAAAAATCAATATCAAATTGATGAACATTCAGTACTCGATGCAGAACTGATTTTATATGCAAAATAATTAATTTTAAAAGGTTTTGTGAGGCTTGTACCACAGTCCATAAACTTTCAGCTGTCATTTACTCAGAACAAACAAGCTTAAAAGTTTGAATGTTAAGAGATGAAGTCTAAAGATTTTGTATGCTTTTGTAATAAATATCAAAAGAAGGACCGCTATTTTCTGTCGGATTTTTGGATTTAATAGATGTGTATAAGCCTTGTCTTTATCAGATTTAACCCAAGAATTTTGTGTAGTAACATTCAGAATTCATTTTGAAGAGGACAAGATCAATGTACCCAAGTGTCGGCCATGGAGAGGATTAGTATTTCTTAGAATAAATTACTCCGAATTCAAAAAGTGAAGAAAAACATCGGAAGTGCTTAAATACGTGTATGTTTGTCAATATTATTATATCTGGACGCGGAAAAAACCCTTAATCAACCATTTAAATTTGATTCCTTTGCGGGATATTTTTTTCCCAAAAAAATATTGAATTCTATCCGTCGATTCGTTCTGGTTTCTCGGTGAAGAAAAGAGCGACTGAACATTCAACTAAGCGCGCATGAGGATTTCCCCGACACCAAAAATAAGCGGAAATCCCCACTACAGTGAATAGCGATTTTCGAAAGCTATTTTGAATTCGATTGAGCGTTTTCTCCTCATTTTTCGTGTCTTTTTTAAAATAATCACCAGTAGAAATAAAATCTTAAAAAATTGACGGCTTCAAGTTTAGCGACTCCAGACGTCATTTTTATAGCTTAGTATAGCGTCTATCTTCTAAACAAATTTTCTTCATAATATAATATACGGCGCTGGGTTCGCTTCGACTTCTATTTCTGTAAATAAACCCCTTTGTTCAGGAAACATTTAAGACATCAGTGAGGAGAGAGAATCGAATCTGTTGCAGAAGACTGATGTGTAGATAAACGATTTGAAATTGGTAATTGCCAATGAAATACGACTACCAGGTATCGTTAGAAAGCTTCCATAGTTCGCAGAAACATTAAATATGGACGTTTGGTGTTCATGAGACGCAGCAAGTTCAGAGTCAAGCAGAGTTGATTGTTCACGCGCATAGAATAAGGCACTACCCAAGCAATTGAGAAAATAACATGAATATACTGCCAAACTGGCTGCTATCTTGAGTAAAATAATCAAGAAGCATAAATTCATGTTTTCAGCCACACACAAACATGCAAAATTTTGATCAAATTTTCTACGAATCAATTGATTTCAAAATATAGTTTTATAAACAATATCTAAAATCAATTTATTTGGTAAAAGGGAAAAAAGAAATACGCTTTAAATCGGTCACATCACTCTTCAGAAGAATCACAGTTCCTCTGATGATCGCTCGATGAAGGCAAACATAAAGCACACTATTTGCTAGAATCAAACTTACCAATCCTCGTATACCAAGGTGGGGATTGTAGGAAGGATTCCTAAGCTTGAAGCTGTGTCGATCAACTCGCGGCATTTCGATGTTATTGGTAGCGACCAGCGAGGGTAGCTGTGGTCAGTCTTATAGTTATGGTCGTCCTCGGAACGAACAACAGTACATTCTCCACAGTTTCCTGACAATAGATGTGACGATTAGAACGACATGGTGCACCTGCGACTGGAACTTCTTAGCGATACGCAGAAATAGCCGTTAAGTAGAGCTCGCTTTGATCAATAATACCGGCCTATCAAGCCACCCATCACAATAATTTGCACTTCAAAAGATCGCACCATTGACGAGAGCACGATGAACACTTAAAACGGCAACCAAGATCAAATCATTAAGGAAAACTATTTGTTGCCGTCTTATGAAGCTAGACACTGCTGCAGCTACCCAATAATCAACCATACACTTCAATCAGGCAATGTAGTTTAACAGTAGGGGACTAAACATACATTGACTATAACCCGCAGATGAGAGAGATATTTGTATTCAGATAGATAGATAGCAGTAATTCACTGGTTCCTAGACCAACTCAAATACCGGTTGGCTAATTCAAAAGGGGCGGACTGCTTGGCTAATTAATCACAGATATCAAAATATGAAACTTATAGTAGTTTTCAGGTTCTTGATAAAGGTTTATAGTATGTTAATAAGCCCCTTCTCTTTCTTATTCTCTTTTCTTTCACTTTTCTCTTCTTTTCTTTCTTTTCTTTTCTTTCCTTTTCTGTACTGTTTTTCTGTATCAGATTCTTTTCCTTGCGTATTTTTCTCTTTCTCCTTTCGTTTCGTTTCCCTTCTCTTCCCATTTTCTCTTTTCAGTTCTTTTTTCATTTCCTTTTTTTCTTTCCTTTCCTGTTCATAATTCTCTTTTTTTTTCGTCTCGTTTTCGGATGTGACTAATACATGTCATATTTCACGAATCATATTTCTTGATTGACATATATACCATATTTGTAGAAGGGCTTTAGGACCGGATGTACTTATCTTACCCTACCCTCCTTTAGCTCCTTTGGCTGTTTTGTTCCCACATTTTAATTGCATTGACAAGTTAAACGAAAAGACAAGAGGCTATTGTCCTCCAAAATCCCCCTTCTCCTCCCATAAAAAAAACATACAGAAAAAGAAAAAAGGTCATTATATTTTTTTAGATAGGTATAAAATTATTCTTATGTCGTGGAACATATGATAAAGAACCATATCTTTTCCTCATGATTCACGAGAGCCTGCACATGCGTGATGGTTGTTAGTGTATCTGCTGCTGACAGGCTTTCCCTAATAGCAAGCAGTTTCTTATTATTGGCAAACAAATTACCTCCGTCATTTTGGAGCCAGAGCGCCAGGCATTCTTCATCGCATAACAAGTTAAGAAAATAGGGATGGCTGGTGAAGTTCTGCGATAGTGTCATATAGAAGATGGAATATTCGTTTATAGTAACTGCCATGCACAGGGACGTTTCGTGTTCGTTTGTAAAGTTCGACAAATGTTGTATCGTGTTATGACTAAATCACCATGGAAACATTGGTAGCGAAGCTTTAGGGGTATAGCTAATGACATAGCTTTAAACATTAGTGCAAACAGGCAACGTATTGTATTTTTTTGTCGACATGAGTTTCTGGCAAACTTTCCCAGGTTTTCTCCATCGCTATACTCACTGGTTTGCTTACATCTAAAATCTAAGACCTCTAGCCTGAGAGACGCGATTCGACTCGCCATTTGGACAGTCAAGTGCCATTATAGAATTTAAAAATCTTAAGGAAGCGAACGGGTTCTTTCAGAAGCGCTTAAAAAATGGCAGACCTAATTATTCTGTTTACATAGGTTCGACAAATTGAATGAACTGTGACTTTTTTTAGTTCTAAGTGCACGTGTTTTATTCAAATGTTCGGCTCTCAAACAAACACTCCCCTTAGGCAACACGAAATTTCTAGTAATATTGCAATCCAGGATATACATTTCACGTTTTCCTGAGTACAATGAATTTAGCCATGTCTTATAAAACAGATAGCCGATTGCTCAGTTCTATTGCTAAAAACAAGATAGGCGAAGGATTTCTATTGGTTATTGAAGCCAAACAGACGTCAATCAACCTCGAAACCATAGCAACCAGTGACTGGCTTCCGTTGTGGTAGACAAAATTATTTGACTCAAAAACATTTGCCATAAAAATAGCTTTAAATCATGATAGTTTCTAGATCTTTTTCTAATTTTTTTTAGATGTAGACAGCTCAGTAGAGCTCATCAATGTAAACCGACGCCTGAAAATTCAAACTTATTCGAATTAATGTCTTTGCTGAATTACTTTTTAGTGACTACCAGTGACAGCGTGTTTACTAGTCAGAAGACAGTCCATTTGCCAACCATTATCTGGCATTACATTGAACATTAATAAAGATTTCATCTGACAACTATCCTTTTTTCTAGCTAGTATCGATTTATAATTTTGCGCATTAAACAACCGCGATAACCATCGATCATAGTTTCTATTTTTCTTCATCACAGCACTAACTGGCTAGAACCTTTCCTCCCTTCGCCTTCAAGGAAGTAATGATTCCTCATCTGCAGTCCTTTTTTTTCCAGTGTAATTAAATTTTTTCCGCCTCGCTTTAAAAAATAGCTTTCTCTTATTTCCTTGTTTTTACTTTACGAAAAGAGAACAAAAGAAGCGACCAAAGCAGACGAAAAAAAAAGGAAAAATAAATTCGTAAATAGAAAGGAATGAATGAGTGATTGAAAAACAAAGTAAAGCAGGCGGCATTTGTTTGTGAATTCATTTTGGGGGTTTGTCGTCTTCATGACACAATCTAGTATTTGTTTCACATCAAGCATCAAAAAAAGAAATAAAGGAAAATAGGAATAAAGGAGTAACTAGAAGCGGGAAATTATTTCGAAGAAACTGAGTGGTCCAAATATGGAAATGAGGTACGCCGTACGTGATAAATATATTTTGCAAGGCCTTTATTGTGATCTCGTCCGGCGCAATCTCATAATTTTCCTAACTCATTTTAGGTTTAGAATGAGTAAAAAGACTAAAGAAAAGAAATAACAAGAGAAAAAAGAAGTACATAAGAAAGTAATGAGGGTGGTCCCAAGATGAAAATGAGGCACTCCACATGTGATGAATGTAATTTCGCCTTTTCTAGGTTACCTTTTCAATTTGGCGCAATGATATTTTTTGCAGCTGCAGTATAGACGATGAGAAATTTTATTCTCAGAAGTAGGCAGAAATACCTAAGATTAACCCTAGGGCTGATAGTCGGTTTTTAATTACTACTGTCGTTTGAATCTACCAATCTATTTTGAAACGTAGGACATATACCTAATCAATTGTCGTTCTATGAATTACGCACATTGCACAGTGAAGGATAGGTGTTGTCAAATTATATTATTTATGAGGTAAAACAAATTGTATCGGTAATTTGTGTAGAAGTAGATTGAGTGAATTTACTACAAAGTAGGTATTTCTTTAATGGTTTGCTTACCCTAATGTTGCACCATGGAAGTTGTGATGGAAGACTTCACCCGCGATTACTCAGTTAATATCAATAAACATACATGTCCATGATATGAAACATTATGGGATAGCCTAGTCGAAATGTTTGCATACTGTTTTGACGATACGATAGGCCGGTGTCAGTTTCATCATGTTAAGGCCACCACTTATTTTGTTTCATTCAGTTTTAGGATGTTTTCACGCTACTGTCTTTCTTTCTTTTCTCTCTCTCTTTCTTTCTTTCTTTCTTTCTTTCTTTCTTTCTTTCTTTCTTTCTTTCTTTCTTTCTTTCTTTCTTTCTTCCTTCCTTTCTTTCTTTCTTTCTTTCTTTCTTTCTTTCTTTCTTTCTTTCTTTCTTTCTTTCTTTCTTTCTTTCTTTCTTTCTTTCTTTCTTTCTTTCTTTCTTTCTTTCTTTCTTTCTTTCTTTCTTTCTTTCTTTCTTTCTTTCTTTCTTTCTTTCTTTCTTTCTTTCTTTCTTTCTTTCTTTCTTTCTTTCTTTCTTTCTTTCTTTCTTTCTTTTTTTCTTTCTTTCTTTCTTCAGTTTTCCTTTTATTAATTCGGTCTTTCTTTCTTTCTTTCTTTCTTTCTTTCTTTCTTTCTTTCTTTCTTTCTTTCTTTCGTTCCTTCTTTCAAGGAACATTGTAGGGACAAATCAACCAACCTATTTATCCATCTATCCATCTTTCCATCCATCCATCTTTCCATCCCATCCATCTATCCCATCCATCCATCCATCCATCTTTTTATTCCATCTTTCCATCCCATCCATCTTTCCATCCCATCCATCCATCCAATACATTCCTTTATTGATTTATCCAATCACATCCATCCATCCATCCATCCATCCATCCATCCATCCATCCATCCATCCATCCATCCATCCATCCATCCATCCATCCATCCATCCATCCATCCATCCATCCATCCATCCATCCATCCATCCATCCATCCATCCATCCATCCATCCATCCATCCATCCATCCATCCATCCATCCATCCATCCATCCATCCATCCATCCATCCATCCATCCATCCATCCATCCATCCATCCATCCATCCATCCATCCATCCATCCATCCATCCATCCATCCATCCATCCATCCATCCATCCATCCATCCATCCATCCATCCATCCATCCATCCATCCATCCATCCATCCATCCATTCATTCAAGCAAGCATTTTCTTCTTCAACATTTTTATATCGTAAACACTTATTTCCCCCTGTCATTTAATGAGTAGAAAGGCTCAAACCTTTTAGTTAATAAGCAAAAATTCTCTTGTTTTACCCCCTGGCAAGCAAATTTGCTTCATCCCGCTTCCGTTATACACAGCGAGAAAATCAGAGACTTACATACTTAAAAGACATTCAATCTTGATAACTTATAGGTGCTTTTAGCTGTGCTTCGTATTCATTATCGGCTTAAAATTAGTTGAATGACTCTTTATCCTGACTTAGGATTACCGTTCAAGGCCAACAAATAAGTTAGATCAAATGATGATATTTGATAAGACAAGTGAGAAAGCTAAAGCTTATTCTAGATTAAAGAATGACCTAGAATGACAGGACATTACTATATGCTAGAGACTGTAGGTCACATTATATCTAATTTAAGTACGATAATCTTTATACTCTCCTTATATTCCTGACTACTGCACTCATCTAATCTAAATACGTCTTCTTACTTATCATGACAAAGTCACAAAGAGAAGAAATATTTCAGCCTTTGGCGAATAGCAGATATCAGAGTTACCCTCCAGCCCTTTAAACAATTGCTTTAAATAGCATTTGGGTCAGTTTCTATACAATTACTGTATTGTTGACCCAAATGCCTCGACTTGAAACAATTGTTTGAAGGCAATAGACTGTATATAACGCTGATATCTGGTATTTTCTTTAGCGACTGGTAGTGATCGAGTTCATCCCGCAAGGCATTATCAAGAGACAAGATGAATACTTACCGCCTTCCGCTCGTCGGTTCCTCAATTAAGACCCACAATTTCATACCAATTTCTTACCAATCTCATAGCGGTACTTCTTGGACTTGCCAAAAATATCACTATACGTATATCACTTCTAACTAGTCTTTATTGGGAAGGGTCTTAAAATATAAGGCCTTCTTGCACTTCAGAGCTACAGCTCGATTTCTTTTCCAAGTCCCATACATTCTCTGTATTTTTTTCTTATACATTTGAAAGCCTGTTTTTTTCTGAAACATGTTCAAACTTGCCAGAATTACCGAATCTTGAGATGCTTTCTCCTTTTTTTTTTTTTTTTTTTTTTTTTTACCAATTAGCTTGAAATTCAAAACTCGCCACAGTTACTTGCTCGTTTCCAAAGTTTCAAATATAAAAATAGCATGATAACATTTGGCGCCATTTGGTTTTTTTAGTGTCTTCTATCGGGATATCATGCACTAAACGAAAATTAAGCGATAGATAAACGTAGATCTAGTTACCAGGGTTAACAAATCGCTATATTCCGTAATAAATCATTCATAAAATAATCACATCCAAGGATAGACTTTCTAATAGTCCTCTGCCACCTTTTTTACTTCATGGCGACTCCGTCGCACGTAATACGCTCGCGCTCGCCAAATTCTCTTTCCATGGAAGAGAGGGGAAAAGAGAGTGGACGACTTGTAGCTAGCCTAAGTCAAGAACGGTCAAGGATTTTGCAAAATAGAAGGGATGGGGTGTAAATACTGAATCAAAGGTGACATGAGATCAAGGGTGGTCCAGATACTGGATCCTCTAAGTACAATATGCACCCCTCATATACTGCTACAAGTTAACCAAAGTAGCACTTTGATAATAGACGTCTTTAGCTTGGGCGCTAAGCTTTGCCAATTTAAGACCAGGTGTTATTCCCTTGAGTATCATTTCTTTGTTTGGATGCAAATGAAACAAAGAATCCTATTTTTAAAGGGCCCGGGAGGATCTGGGACCGAAACTAATGCCGGCTGCGAAGAAGACCAAAGCTAAAGAGGTATATCGTCGGAAGAACAAAGAAATCACTAAATATACCAAGATGCGCACACATAATAATACAAATTTATTAGCTTTTATCAAGTCAAAGTCAATTTTCTATTCTTTGCAAAGCTCACTTGAAAAAGTGACCTACAATGTCTTTTGGTATCGAAAATCAATTTACCAGGCTATTGTTGCTTTGCCTGGAACTTTTCAAAAAATTTCAGTAAAAATCAATCAGTAAAAAATTCATTAATAAGAATTGAGATCGCAAAACAAAATGTTTGCAGTAGTGATTCCTGTAGTTCCTGTAATAGGAATAGGTAAAGATAATTATTTACAGGATCTGGGAAGGTCTGTCATGTTCAGACGTTATGCTATACATATAAATATACTTAATTGTAATGTCGTATATACAGAGATATAGTGCCTTCATAAAAGATGTTTTCTAATTTATAAATAGTTGCAGACATAACAACACAATCGATGGTTGAATAATTCCGTCTTCACAAGAAATATAACTGATAGCTTTTAGTAACTATTTATATACTATATCCGTGTTGTTCGTCCATAGAAAGAAAGTAGGTTTGTAGGACTTTGAAAAACACACGGTACGGAGCGATGTGACGTGCAGTGCTTGTGACAATGACATTTCTAATCATTCTGATTGGTTGAAAAGTAGCCTTGCTAGTTGTGATTGGTTAAGGAGATGTCGTCAATAGTGACTGTATCGTAAAAAGTGTTACAAGATGTTGTAACAAGATGTTAGGCAAGATGTTGTACAGTGTAATAGGGCACGGATGTTACGTGATATACATTATGTGAGACAAGGTGATGTTATGGCAGTTATGGTGAGGGGTGCTGGAGGCAAGATGTTGTACAGTGTATTAGGGCACGGATGTTATACAGTACATTATGTTAGACAAGGTGATGTTATGGCAGTTAGAGTGAAGGGTGCTGGAGGCAAGATGATGTCAGTGTATTAGGGCACGGATGTTATATGGTACATTAATATGTTAGAGAAGGTGATGTTATTGCAGTTAGGTTGACGGGTGTATAAGGCAAGAAGATGTATATAGTAATTGCGTAACAAGCTTGCATGATCAACAACAAATCATAAAGCAATATCGAAATTATTATACACTTGTCGTACGTATCTTTCCCACGGATTTCCGAATATCTTCCTTGGGGCCTTCTTCATCTGTCTTTAGCAGTTCTATCAACTGTTCAAGTGTATCATTGAATTTATTTTCCATACATAGTAACCTTTCATCAATATTGTCTAGTTTTTTCTCGAGACGTGTTATCTGTGTGACTTTATCTTCGTTTTCTCGCTTTTTAGGTTTAGTTACAAGCGTAGGATTCGTATCCTCATTCACTTCAAAGTCTCTACTTGTGCTATCCGTTTGATATTCAAAGCCTGGGATTTTACCGTTAACGTTGGTAACCTCTATTTCATCCATCGACTCCTTCCGACTATTCGTTTGTAAAGTGGATCGTGCGTTTGATAATCGACGTGCTCTTGGCTTTGCTGGATTCTCGGTTAGAAAGAACTCCTCCTCCTGCGAGTGTGAAAAAAAATGTTTAAATTGTGATTAAGGGACATGCAGTTCAAACGTCGATCTTCTCATGAGCCGAACGCATATTGAAAACAATTTTGAACTGGGCCTCCATGATAATGAACTTTGAATTGGATACTATACATGTATTCAGTTTTAGCTTCGCTACAAACAACACCATATAAGGCATCATGATAGATAATTCTTCACTGTACTTCTAAGAAGACTTCCCCTCAGGTTGTCGAAACGTCAGTCACCAACAACAACAGTCTTTCTCAAGACTACACTCACCCGGACGATACACGAGATTAAGATTCTTTGTTCTAGTTTCATCCACATTCATTGATTTTCTTAAGCATTGTCATAAAAGAAAGGACAACACTAAAGGGAATGACACATAGCTTGGAAAGGGAAAATATTAAGATCAAGTGGATTGAAGCTATTGAGAATGAGTGCTGCTGCTCATAACATTACCTCTTCTGTTTCTCCTAGGTTGTATGCCAGCTCCAGTTCATTTAAGAAATGCTCTCTAAAGCTGGGATAAGCTTTGAGGACCACAAGAAGATCGTTCCAGGGAATGTAATGGACCTCGGTGTGTGATTGTATCAGGAGACTAGCGTTTGCTTTGGGTAAGTACGTGCTGTGCAGCGAACCATAATCACAACTTATAGTGTCACCTTTACCTAAAAATATTGACAAATATTACTATATATGATCTACTGGGTGTAAAAAAAGAAGCATTCTTGTCCATCCTATGTTGTAGAATAGTTACATATCATGGGATCCCTCAACTGAGGAACTGAGCATGTCTCAATTTTTGGTGGGTAAAAATAAAAATTAAAAAGGTATTGCGCAATCTCGGGAGCGCAATGTGGGAAACCTCATGTGAGGCAAACTTGGAGTCTACAAGTTTAGGGAAGCCAGTTATTGGTCCGCTCTTGCTAGGTTTCACTAATCCTCCCCCGGTCAAATTGGAGGTTCCCCAAACAAAGATCTTCAGCTTTGCAAGAGTGTGTGCAGGTTTCGGGGGGGGGGGGGGGGTTGAGCTCGAAGCTTTAAAATATCCAAAGTTTATCATTTTCTCACCCATCTCCCCACCCATAAATGGTGATAGGTCTTTGGTAATATTATTGAAGAAGTTTGAAGTCTTTTAGCTTACCTAACGTTAAAACTGTCATTCCATCTTTGACCACTTCCATGCTGCCTTTGACGATGAAATACAAATTGGTGACTTCGTCTCCTTGCTTGATTAAAAAATGTCCTGGCAGGAAGTGACGTATAAAGAACCGAATAGACAAGGCACGCAAGCAGCCGTCTTCTGCGCTCTCAAATGCCGAGCACTCGTTGAAAAGCTTTTTATGAAGATGATGACAGACATCGGCCCGTAGACACTCGGGGAATCGTCTGAGAACCTGAAACAGAATGATCAACAATTATGAACATGGTCATAATTACGCTACTCAGATAATCAATGTATCTTTCCAAGCGACTGATTTTTTTGTTATTCGGACAAATAAAGCTCATGAACTTGGTCCATATAATATTGCTCCGTGACGTGCCCCCTAGCTTGCCCCGCCCCGCCCGTCCGCGTATTTGCACGCATATCATGTTACAACAAACAACACTGGACCTCCGCGGGGATATGTTGATTTTAGACGAGGATGAAGGCAAAACTCATAAACCAGCATGGAAAAAATAAAGCATTCGTGGCACGTGGACTAGTAAACAACACAGCAAACAAACACATGTGACCCCATGTGGCAAGAATCAACACCGGCAAGCACTGGAGAAATAGAGAGATAGAGAGAAAGAGGAAGACCTCAAGTACCATCTTGTAAATCCTCAAATTTACCGAGGCAAACACCAGATCTGAAATTTTTGCCCGATTGTTTTCGATTGTTTTTGTTTGCGTACCTGCGGAAATTGACACATGAAGCCTTACATGCAAAAACTTGGCAATAGTTCCGAATATAAACAACAAACATCAACTGGCTTACATTTTCAATGTCGACCCCTTTGGTGTAACTCCATTCGTGTCGGAAGTACTCTTCGAGATCCTCTCGTAAACCATTCGGGATTTTATGGAATTTAGCAAACTCCTCGATGACTCTCAAATCTTTATGAAACCGCGATGTCCTGGAGTAGAGTCTCTGGATGATAGCGGTCAGGTTTCCAAAAATAGATGCGTACATTAGCGCTGTTAAAAGAAAGTTTGAAGAACCGTCATTACATTAAAGTATACCAATCAAGTAGTTAGACTGAGCTATACAAGTGAATATATACCACAATATCGACCCCTTGCAGCACGTAGGAATGCAGCTCATTTGGAGGACAAAACAATAGATTCTAATTCTCAGGAGATGGAAATTCTTTGTTTTGTCCTCCAAATTGAGTGGCTTTGACGTCACGTGCAAGGGGTCTATAGCACTCGCATAATGAGAGTCGCACAGCAAAGTTTTCCGATATCTTTATATTACTTTATGATTGATTTTTGCCTTTTCATCGAAGCGAGACGAACGGGGAGCTTGCAATGATAGAGACGTGAATAATTGTCCAAGGTGTTAAAAAGGTCTCTATCATAGCAAAGTCACCATTCGTCTCGATTCGTTGCAAAGGCATGGCTACCTTTCAAGATGGCGCAGGGAACTGTGAAGGGGAGTATCGTTAGTAAATAGGAATCGTAGGGAAATGAGTATTCAATATTAATGAACCAAATATCTACGTACCGCCAACAATCATGACACATATAGAAAAAGACTTTTCAGCATTCGTGTTGGGTGAAATGTTACCAAAACCGACGGTAGTCAGACTTGTTAGCGTAAAATACAATGCTGTGATATACCGATCGTCAAACTGAGGTCCATTACTGTTCGGATCTGAAGCGTTAAAGTTTATTCCAAGATCATTTGTCAGCGACCAAATCCATCCTTTCTGCTGGGGTAATTCAATGACTCCTATTGCGTGCCATATACATGCTAGCCAATGAGCGCAGAGAGTAAATAGACACGTGAGGAGTATGACCACCGCAAGGCCGTACTCAGAATAGCGGTCAAGTTTACGAGCCACACGGACGAGTCGGAGAAGACGTGCTGTTTTAAACAGACCAATCAGAGTTGCTGCCTGTGTGAACAAAGAACAAAACAACTTTAATCCAAGAAGGAACGAAAGCCAAATACTTTTTAACAGCAGTAAGATATTTTAATATCTTATGGTTCTTGTTAAGTAAAACGATTTTGTATGTCATAAGGAACTTGATAAAAAGTGACCTCAATATAATTTTGTGTGCACAATAACTTGCAGTTTTTGAATGCGTTTTTGAATGTCATCTGACAAATGGATTTCCAAACAAGTTATCGATGACAAACAGGTCAAATTGGCCACTAAAACGATAACGTATTAGATGTACACTAAGAAGATGAAGAAAGATAGATAGATAGGAAAAGAGAAACAATAGAAAGAAGCAACGCAGAGCAAGCAAGAAAGCAACTGCAAGCAAGAAAGAAAGAGTGAAAGAAAGAAAGAAAGGGAAAAAAAAAAAAGAAAGAAAGATACACAAACAAATAAACAACAAAGAAGTAAACAAACAAAAACAAAAGTATGGGAAAAAACGATGAAGAACACTTACCCACTAACAATTACACTGTGTGAAAACTTCACAACCGCATTTTCTAAACGTTCCATCTCTTTCGTACAAAAAATACAACTTTTTGTAGTAACTAGAATACGTTAGGCAACTTAGAGACGTTGTTTAGAAAGTGCGACCGCGGTCATGACACACAGCAGTATTTTTTTGGAATATGCTTACATTTTCACTCACCCCTTCAGCAGAGGGATTTACCATGATGTCAAATGGGATAGCTGCAAACACATCTACTATAAACCACGTCTTCAAGTAATGGAGCGCAATCCTCTTGGGTTGACTTATGACCTCATCACCATGAGGATCTATGAAAGTAGTTCGAAAATTGATCAAAATATCCACGATAAACATCATATCTACCCAGAGATTGCAGATGTGTAAAGGAGTTGCTTCGGTCATGAACCACGATGAAGTCTTTCTCTTTTTGATTTGCTGAACGAGTGTAAACGCGACAGTGTATGGAATCTCGATGGCCGTGTAAAAGACCAGAAGAAGGATCAACCAATCCCAGATGGCTTTGAAGAGAGAGTCATGTCGAATTGTCCAGGGATGGATTTTAGTCTGTCCTCCTCGTTGAGCCGTCGAGGGATTTAGGGACATAACCTGTGCAGGGGATAGAAGATATCATTATTATGATTATCATCATGATCACCAGCATCCAGCACCACCACCACCACCATCATCATCATCTCTAGCACCACTATCATCACCATTATCATCATCATCCACCATCAACATCATCAACATCATCACCAACATCATCACCACTATCATCATCACTATATAGCAGCACCATCATCACCATTATCATCACCATCAACATTATCACCACCATCAACATCATCACCATCATCACCAACATCATCATCCACCATCAACATTATCACCACCATCATCATCATCACCATCATCACCACCATCATCCACCATCAACATCATCACCATCATCACCAACATCATCATCCACCATCAACATTATCACCACCATCATCATTATCACCATCATCACCACCATCATCCACCCTCAACATCATCACCATCATCATCACCATCATTATCACCATCATCACCACCATCATCCACCCTCAACATCATCACCATCATCATCACCATCATTATCACCATCATCACCACCATCATCCACCCTCAACATCATCACCATCATGATCACCATCATTATCACCATCATCACCACCATCATCCACCCTCAACATCATCACCATCATCATCACCATCATTCGGGTCTGACGGCAATTTATAAGGCATATCCCCCCCCGTTAATGTATGGATTATGCAGTGAAATGTTCTAGCCAGCTGGCCCCTAGACCGTAGACCTAGACCATACCTACAGCTAATCCCTTGCACTATCCCGCTATACAGAACACACGTTTATTTGAAGTGGAAAATAATCTAGTCTATTTTGTGCATTGTTTTCACAGCTATTGTTGTGCTAATTTGCAGAAACCGTGGAACACAGCGGAAAAAAGCTTCAGCTTTCCAAGTTATTGAGACAAGCCCGGACCAGCAGGGTTAGTACCTAGTTTTCCCCACTTTTCTTCTTTTTTTCTTTGATTTAAAATCCTAAACACTATAGATCAAAACCTTTGGTGTTCTAGCGTGCAATCCACGATATTAATATTACCCAGTCCCCCGGTAGTGCGAAGACTAGTGCCCAGTTTCCAACTCTGTCAAGGGCAATTACACACCTGTGCACGAAGAGCAAAAATCGGTCTATGTCTTTCTTTAAAAAAAGCGACATTGTAAAAACATGCCAATCTTATATTTGATTCAACTTGATTTCAAATGAGGTCAATTCAGGTTTCTATAGCGTCCTTACATATATTCTCTTTCATTTGCTCCTTCAAGTGGCTGTTTTGTTTTGTAGTTTTATCTAAAACCAACCACTTTGAACTGGTCAGAATAATTAAGTCATGCTCTCTATAGGATAGTTAAGAGAAGACATTGTTTATCTTCCGCGTCTCAGTATCTCTATTGTCGTTACGAGCTGTTTTCTATTTCCTTCGAACACCTGTATTCCTGCATATTACTTTAGATTTTAAAAACATTTTAAAATATTGGTAGAGATTTCATGATTTTTTGGCACAAAGAAATTATTTCTTGAGTGAACAACTGTGTAGATAAAAGTGAGCTTATTCTTTAGAAATTTCACATCCATTTGCACACAAAAAAAAGCGAAACAGCCAACATAAAGCAAAATAATTTATGTCGAATGGTCCAGGGATGGACTTTACTCTCTCCTCGTCGCAAAAATAATTTATGTAAAGCGAGAAAAATATTGAAGTTTTTCGGTTAAATTCAGTCAAATCAGTACTGATATCTTCTTTTTTTGGAAACAGCTTTTTCAGCTCATCGTATAGTGATAATGTTTTCATTCAGGAAATCCCTTATCAAACAGGACTTCATGCTGGTATTGTAAGCTTAAAATCCATCCACCTTCTATACTCGATACGATAGGAAATAACATAACGGTTCGCAATGCAACTAAAAATTATTTTTTTTGTAAGATTTGAACTGTTTTTCATATATTGCATTCATGGAACTCACTCACCTAAAATCTAAGAGATAGATTTAATACCGAATCTCGTAGAGCTTTCGTATGTCTGTAGTAACTTTTCTCGGTTGTAAAATAGAGTAGAAGTAAACGTATGGAAAGAACTATACGTCTAGTAAATGCCTTCACAAAATCTTACTTAATTACTCCAGAACTTTAGTACATTAAATAAGAGAATAGATGGAAAAAATGTCAACTAGACACATGCACACAAGACGTATAAGATGGGAAAAAGCTTTGTCATATTAAATGTCGTATATAGCATGAGAGAAATGATTTTTGACAGCACACATTAACTTACAGTTTACGAATGGCTACTTTTGGCGCGGAACGTGACGGGTTGAGAAATTATATTTCAATTCACTCATGTATTAATCGAAATCTCTTTCTTAGCCCAATCCGATTCTTTCATCTCTAACCCTTAGTATTCATATATTTACGAAGGCAGACGGTTCTATTTGCTTGTCTTTGCGGTAGATTTTCCCAATTTGCTCACTAGAATCTTTAATCTGTTTTACAGTAATCTTTGATCTCGTACCTTAGATCCAGTTTCAGGCGTCAAAGTGCGTAGTTTATATGCCAATTCTTTCTACTCTATGAACTGTAGAGCTGGTTTTATCCGGAAATCGGTCGCAGTATAAAAATAATCCAGCATCAAGCCGCCAAACTTCCAAACTGATGCACTCCATTATCCGAAACCAAACAATGAATAGAGTTTTCAATACTATGACATCACACAGGGGTGATCATCCTTTCATTTTACACCTGCACTTATGTTCACTTCTACACGTTAATTCTTTCAAAAAACCTCAGATAAGTCGCTCTAATTTCTTTTATTAGCCACACTATTGGCGTTCACAGGTCGCTTTATCGTCAGTGAAGGAACTACTAGGTTAAGAAGTCGAGTTAATTAGCTAATTATTTAGCAAGGAGGAGTATTCGTTAACTCAAACAAGGCGTGGTGTGTTGTATCTTCATTTATCGATAGTCTCACGCGTGGTTTCTTGGAGATAAGTGCGTACGTGTGTAAATTCCAAAACACTGATGCTTAAAACGTACATGAAGCCCAAGCCATGGTCTTCTTTTGCCTAGTTCGGTTCACTGAAAAACGAAATGTGTGTGACATTTTCTTACATACAGGACAAGAACATGACAAGAACATGACATGGGCTTCCTGTGTCTACTGACTGGTATTTCAATACATGCAGTCATAGTTAATAAATTATTAACTATGATGCAGTACATAAATATAGTAACACATCTATTCTGGATGTATCAGGTCATGATTTATATATGATGTGACGCGGGAACTTTGTTATATTAATGCAGATTTGTTTTGAACATGGTAGACAGTTTGGTCTACGTTAGTCATTTAGACCTCTGCTATGTCCTTCATCAACATCATTGTAGATTTGTGGAATCTAAGTTTTTTTAGATACTGCAAATATAAAATGGTAGTTTTAATTCCAAAGTGAAAAGAGGTGAATAATCCGACCGTTTAACACCGACCAACTGTCCGAATGACTGAATGAAATACTAACCGACCGAGGGGGCTCGTCTGGCCGACCGATTTACCAAACAAACCTATGAATGACTCGCATGAGGATCGTAGGCTAAAATGCTTCAACAAGAAACAAAACATATTTTGAATAAGATTCATAGCAACATTATTTTGACCTCGTATATGTTGTCATGGGATATAGTAGAAACATTTTAAAACTAAACAGTTGTTGACATTGGCTTCCCTTGGCGACGTGCAAGTAAGGATGCTCGACTATCGACCAGCTAGGTTCTTTCACGTATTATTATAACTATTATATCCTACTAAGCCTCCTAAGCCTACTGTGTCAATCTAAATGATATCTCCATGATTAAAAGTCCTAAAAGTGTTCTAATCCGATTATATCTAACAGCTTCAATGTTATATATGAGATGAAATATTCATTAAATATCTTGATCATAAACAAGGAAAACATATATTTGATAAAGAATGTGTTCATATACAGCAATATATACTTATATGGAATCACTCTCAGGGCGGCTTCTTGTGTCGTATTGAGTCTGGTATCAATAACCCCTTCTATCTGGGCAGCTGATATCCTGGGCACTTGGAGAGGGTTTGTATATACGTACACGTACATGAAGAGTGACAAAATGCTTAGTTCAGTAACTCATTTGGAGAGGGTTTGTATACATACACGTACATGAAGAGTGACAAAATGCTTAGTTCAGTAACTCATTTGGAGAGGGTTTGTATACATACACGTGCATGAAGAGTGACAAAATGCCCTGTTTGCCTCAGTAACTTGAATCAATGTTCGAGAGCTGCAAAACTGGAATATTGATGCATGATATTAGCCGCATTAACTATTTACCCAGAACTCCCTTCGGTCTTAGCTTCAATGATTGAACCTTTTCGAACCCAACAACGATTTTTGAATCATCAATTCATGAAGTGTCAGGTAGGAACAAGAAATAGAGAGTCTGATATAGGATTATCTTTTACTAAAATGCATGACAGCATGTGGAGAATATTTGTATAGAAATTATAAATATATTTAGAATAAATATCAGCGAAAAAATAGTAAAATAAATAAAACCATATTTATAGCTTAAAAATATCTTTTTTTGAAGCGCTTCGTGCAAGAATTTTTTTCTTCGATGGCTGGAAAAAATACTATAGTTTGGCTTGTTAGAAGAGTTACCAAGGTTGGTTATAAAATGCGAGCTAGAATTCGAATTTAACGAGAATGGTTTGAAAAAACTGAATAGGAGTGTAAAATATAATAGTTCAGAATATTGAATTATTCGAAATTCAAACTAATTATTTCTCAAAATGTCAGGGACAATTTCTTGGTGTGCATCATCTAACGAGATTTAAATTGGTTTTTTGACATTTGCTAATGGCGCAGTGAAGGCAGGGAGAAAAGGACTTAAAATCCTTTAAATAATTCCCTCATTCCATATTATTTAATTGCTTATAGGTTTATTGGTTTTTAGCTATTATTTTTGCTATCAATTATATCCCTATCTCGATCATAATCCTAAAAGACCCTATTTTTGACACCGCAATGCATGTTCTAAATGGACTCCGTAGATCACCAACACACGTTAATATTTAAGATCCTAATATCATCAGTGTTTGCTATGATATTTGGCCTTTTTACTTGCTGACTTCGTGATGCCGATATTTCCTTTTGGCCGGACTAATATAATGATATAACTGTAAATGCTTAACAATTTTACGCCTTGTGAACCATTTAAATCTTCTAGAAGAGATTCGCGCTGTGTGAACTAGCGACAATTATTCTCAAAAGTCTCGGCGGTTTTTGGTGTAAGTCATTAGCAGCTAAGTCGATAGGCCTTATCACGCAACTATTGAAATGACTTCAGTAAGCTACTCGCTCTTGTCAAATTTTGGCTCGGCTTTTCTCAAGTATGAAAGAGATTTGACTTGACTTAACCACAACTTTACATTCGATCAGAAAAGGAACAAAAAGCTGATAGCATACGGGTCTGTTTTGATATACTGCTATTGCTAGGGACCGGCCAGGCTTTGTGTTTTATTCCGCAGGATACTACATGCCGAAAATAAAAGAATTAGTCTTAGCAGTAGGGTTCATTATCTTTCGTGTATTTACTTCTAAATAAGTGGAAAATATATTTTTTCTTTCTTTCTTTCTTTAACTTTTATTTTTTGACTTTCCATTCGTTTCTTTCTTTCTTTTCTGTTCTAGCATTTTTTCTTCCTCTATCCTTTGCTTTGCTTTGCTTTGCTTTGCTTTGCTTTGCTTTGCTTTGCTTTGCTTTGCTTTGCTTTGCTTTGCTTTGCTTTGCTTTGCTTTGCTTTGCTTTGCTTTGCTTTGCTTTGCTTTGCTTTGCTTTGCTTTGCTTTGCTTTGCTTTGCTTTGCTTTGCTTTGCTTTGCTTTGCTTTGCTTTGCTTTGCTTTGCTTTGCTTTGCTTTGCTTTGCTTTTCGTTTGTTTCCCTTCCTTTCCTTTCCTTTCCTTTCCTTTCCTTTCCTTTCCTTTCCTTTCCTTTCCTTTCCTTTCCTTTCCTTTCCTTTCCTTTCCTTTCCTTTCCTTTCCTTTCCTTTCCTTTCCTTTCCTTTCCTTTCCTTTCCTTTCCTTTCCTTTCTTTTCCATTCCTTTCCCTTCCTCTCCTCTGCTCTCCTCTGCTCTCCTCTCCCTTTCTTTCGTTCTTTCTTCCATTCTTTTAGATACAAGTCCATACCAACTAGCCCACCAGGTGACGTGGGCAGACAGTAAAAGCCTACACAATCCTTATCATAAAGCAAGTGTAATCCGCTGAAATGTAAGCAAATGGATGATCGGTAAGCCTCTTGATATCATGAGTGCACAACGTAACAAAATGGACTTCGCGGTCAAAACGTCCGCTTGTAAATATTTCAACGCTTGCTTCACATGTCAGTTCTACACCGTTTTTTTTATAGCCAGTGTTGGACTGCTTAAAATTTTGCCAGAAATAATTACATCTTAAATCACTTTTGAAATACAACTATTAATAAAAATGCAAAAACAACTGACAGAATTTTCTGCTTTAAGATAGATTTTCCCCCAAAAAATAGTAGTATCCTAGATAGTTCCGATCGGATACAATCATGATGGATGGGGTCTGATTTATGAAGGGATTTTAGCGACTCGGCGAATGGCTTTTAGCTTAAATACCAAGCAAGAATAGCTCATTTGAATTGAATATTCAGAGCCAAATCATGAGAAAATACCAATGAGAAAGTAACTCAATATCCTCGAGCATTCGCGTCTAAATTCTCTGGAAACACTCGTTTCATGATCAGTCGCAGTTGCATGTAACAAATAGGGATAGAAAACCCTAATAAATCAAGGAAAATAACGCTTCATCGCCTTTTTGAGAATTTATTAGGAATTGAGTGGAGAGAATATGATTAGGAGTAACATGAACGATGCGAGCAGAATATGACTGAAAAGAAAAATGCGATCTTTTGCGCGCGCGAACAGGAAAAATGAATGATATATACTAAGAGACAGATTCTAAACAAGAATAGATTATATGAAATTAAACTTACGAGTCCGCGTATTCCGACTTCTGGTGCTGAAACGCTCACTCGAGTGTGGAGTTTAGCTGTCATTTTTTTGTGAAAAGATATGTGGAAGTGTTCCTCAAATAATCATGTTGCCATGTCAAAAAATAAGAAACTGCCTGGAGCGAGTTTGACCGATTGTTGTTGCCGGTATGAATAAATACCAATTAATGAATATCAAAATACATGGAATATGTTGAAGAAAAGCCTGACAACATGGCCAGGTTTGCAGTGACTTAGTCGACTATAATGTTCTTAATCAAATAAGACATGATCGAGCTCACCAGGCCTAGACTTTGATGTGTCTGGCTGGTTGATTGAACAGGCTGTCAGTCTCTGAATTTTTAATAAAACAGCCGTAAATATTTCTATCTGGATTGAGTTTCGGCATACTTGATTTCCATACTTTTGAACGAGGCGTCACTGATCTTACAGATACACTGCGCCCAAGATTGAACAGCTGAAAACGAAAGACCCAACCATGCCTAGCTTGATAGATATTAGTCTAATGGTGTAGCTCAGGCAGGTTGTCTTGATAATCCGATCTAATTGATTGAATATTCATAGACAAAAGAAGGGGTAATAAAGAATGAAGAGAAGTCAAGTAAGGATACGAATAGTGATCTTTACATAGCAGGATACATAAAGACTTTTGTGCCTTCTGCTCTCTAAGGCTCTACCTGTTTCTCTGTCTGTGTGTGTGTGTGTTTCTCTCTCTCTCTCTCTCTCTCTCTCTCTCTCTCTCTCTCTCTCTCTCTCTCTCTCTCTCTCTCTCTCTCTCTCTCTCTCTCTCTCTCTCTCTCTCTCTCTCTCTCTCTCTCTCTCTCTCTCTCTCTCTCTCTCTCTCTCTCTCTCTCTCTCTCTTCTCTCTTTCTCTCTCCTCCCGTCTCTCAGACTGATATGGAATAAAAAATGAATGAATTCAAACATGAAAGACAACATTAATATTAGCGGGGGAGAGGCAGGTAAATCCTAGTAAATTTTCAATCATCGCCGGAGGAAAATTTTCAAATACAAAATATCCTAGCAAAAAAAAAAAAAAAAAAAAAAAAAAAAACATCCCCTCACATCCCTTCCCCTGTACATACTTTTTAGGTCCTCGTCATGTCGCTGCAGTACGATGCATATATGTGTTTACAAAGTACAGATCCCTAGACATGAATCAGTCAATCTCACTTTTGCCAGCAATGAGTTGGCCACACTTAGTACACAGTGCTTTTTCACTATCAGCACCAGATTTATCTCGATGATAAGCCTGGAGCTCTTACAACCATAGACACAGCAAACTAAGAACATGCCGTTAAACATAGCAACAGGAGATCAATTTAGTAAGGATATTTGCTGATTAACCATGAAAAGTACAGGTCATTTTACTGTTACTTCCGGGTAGTCTTTGATACTTCTTCCCTTTCTCTTCCGACTTCCATGTTGCGAATCTCTCTGAATTACTTGATTCTTGGTTTCGATTTTCTTTTCTTGCATAAAATTTCTTATTTATTAATTTTCCACTTTAGTTTCTTTGAATTTCTCATATTTTTTTTTCCTTAATCCATTTCTCTTATTTTTCTTTTTTTCTTCTTTCCCACATTCCTATCCTCCGTCTTTTGTCATTCTTCATTCTATCGTTAGATACATCCTATAGTTAAAATTCACAAAGCATAGCGACATTTCTATTATTTTCTTATTGCATTAATCATTTTATTCATTCTCTTTAACCTCCTTTTCCTCGCACCTAATATCTATGTCCAATTCATTCAATTGTTCTTAAATTTTCGATTCTCACTTTCCTTTTCTCCTGTTTCATTTCATTTCTTCTTTCACATCAAATCATTTTCATTGGGCTTCCGCCAAATAAAGTCTTCAAAAATTTGCAACAAAATGCGTTCAATTACAAAAAACATTCCTCGATATAGAATGACATTTATTGCAAACTATCGAACACTATACCAGTTATCTAAAATTTAAAAGCATCAGTTAGGAAATACATGTCAAAACTTTGTGATATTGTGTATGAAGCGAACACTATTCCCCTATTAATTATACATTCAACGCGAGTTGCATAGCATATTTCTAAACGTGGGATATATTTCTCGTTAATGAAAGACTACTGGAATAAATAATCAGTTAGTGGAATAAATATAATCCCCAAACTAGAGAAGATTCTTGCCGTAATAATCATAATACATAGAAAGATCCGATATTAAATGAAAGTCTCGGCATTCTTACAAACCTATCTTTGTTTTTCATATAGTATAGTTTGATTTTGAGAGCCTTGAGCCTTGAAATTTGTTTCTTATTTATGTTAAAGTAAAAGAGCAAGTAGGCGATGGATATTTTCCAAGGTACTAGGTTTCTAGGGAACTTAGCTGTTCAAAGACATAAATGCTCTTAATTATAAACAGGATTTGGCAAACTAGATGTTTATTTTTGCTGTTTTTCGCCGGCTAAGACTGTTTTCAGTTTTCTTATGTGATTAGATGAAATATAAATCTTATTCATTTCAGCCCTGTATAGAAAACGAAATGAAAGGGAATGAATAGAGTTGTATTCAAGTAAGATATACCCTGAGGAGCTGGCTTTGAGTTGAAACAAATAGATTGAGCTGAATGGAGTCGAGCGAAAAACAATACAGGCGACAAGCTTGGCGGGAAAAAACTGAGGACACTTCCCATCGATTATTATCCTGACATTATCTAGCTTCTATGGAGAAACATTCAATGGATTTATCATAACAGATTCAATAGATGCATGGTTTATGTATCGAGGCGATGGCAAGATTATCATTGTAGCAACCGATAGTTGCTCAATAAAAGCGTATAGAGAAAATGAACTGTAAGCCAGACAAATACCAACTACGGTAGTTATCCAAGCTATTTCAGTGTTATTACTTTTAACGGCGTATCATAAAACACTCCGAGTGTCCTATGAGAACCACTTATAGCACTTCTAGCGGCCGTCATCTTAACGGCTCTTCGCCGGCACCAATTGTTTTTTGTTTTCTGGTGCGCGGGCTCCAGGTACGGTGAATCATTGAAAATCGAGGCAAAAAAAGAAAAAAGAAAAAAGAAAGAAGATCAAATGATGGAAGGTTTTTGGTTTACCTCACCAGCCGGAGTACGACAAAGTTTCACCGCGCAGCCCATGATTTTGAAGGTAGCAATGTGTTATCTTCTCGTGTCCTCCGTATTGTTTGATCTATGGATTAGATCTTAGATGCCCTTTGGCTGGTTAAAGATGGTTTGATAACAGCTAGGTATGAGGTCTTTAATGGACGAAGTATATGCCTTGTTTGTCACTCATGAACCAACCTGATTGATACCTCAGTCGAGTGAGCCAATAAGACTCAAGTATTAATCAAGCAGGTGCTGATAGAAGCCTAATCCTTTTGAATCATTTATTCATTATCGACAATCGATGCTGAGGAAAACGAGAACGTTTCAGCTACAAGACACTTTTACCATTAAACCGTTTAAAAGTCGACATTCGCTTGTAGTATTCCGCACTCTTACTATCATAAGCAGCTGGCTTAAGTGACAGAAACGAAACAGTTGGTTGAGTGATAAAAACGAAATGACATTCTGAATATTCATTTAATTGCGCAATCTTCCCAAACAATACATTAAAGATATATGAGCTTAACAAGCTTTCTCCTTAATCGATGGCCGCGGGGGGGGGGGGGGGGGGTGGTTGATTTTAAGGAGTGTGGGGTAAGAATATTTTGGGACATTCAAAATACATTTAGTAATATAAAATACCTTTACCTTTAGTAAATGTTCAGTAAAAGAAGCATTGCATCTTATACGTCTTAAATTTTTCGGGGTAAGGGGTAAGGGGGGGGGGGGGGTGGGCAAATATTACGTTTTTAAAGGGTTAACAGAAAGATGTTTAGCCAATCATACACATTAGAGTGCACTTGGATGTGATGTAGAATTAGCTAATGCTGTCACACATGTACAAAAGACAATGACACTACTCAAAGATGTATGGCATGGAACATGTTATGAGAAAATATATCTAAAAGGATAATAGTTTTTTTTAAATTTTGTTTTCAGTCTTTTGCATCTGTCAGCCATTTAAACACAGATGAATATATCAATAATATATGAATAGAACACAGAAGGCAAACGTTCCAATTAACAGTTAAGTTTGAGTACGAAAAAAAAATAAATAAAGGTATTGGTCATAGTACTGAGACCCCTTTTCAAAGTTATCTTTAATGCAAGGCTAAATTAGAAATACAAAAGGAAGCATGACTTGTTTTGGATAGAATTCCTAGCATTTCCTCTTTATCTTCTGTGTGGAAAGGCTCTCTATAGTTATACATGACTTTCAGTACATTTCATGATTTATGATACCAATATTAATTTTGGAGTGATTAGGTAAGGATTCATTAGCAGTTTTTGTGAGAGTACATGTACAAGTACTGGGTTGTCAAAATGGAGGTTCGAGATCAGATATAAATTATAGTAATGAAAATAAATTTCTACGAGCAAATTTTTCTTGGAAGAAAAATGTTTTTACGAGAAACATTTCCTTATAGGAACACAATTTTATGGATAATAATTTACCAAGGTAATAAAAAAACACCAAATATTTACACGAGATATAAATTATTAAACAAACATGTGAGGTCTTGCACAAAAGAAGAAAATATCAACACACAAAAATTGTTCTTGGACTTGGTACACAGTTAAACTAAAATATATAAACTTAGATAGAAGGCAATTGTCCAAAATAAATATCATGTTTATAATTAATGTAATACCAGGCCAAAAAAGTCAGAATCTGAACAAATATGTCCAAGTTAACTATCAAAGGTACACGTGAAACCTACTTTATTGCATGGCGTTTCGAGTATATTTTGAATTTAGGAAGATAATCTTATTTCAATAAGCTAGAGTGTGCTAAATTTGACTCTAATATGGTTTCCATAGTAACGACAGAACTTCACATAACATGAGAACGACCACTGAATGGATTTAAATCAACTGAGCCTTACTGTTTCAGGGTATTTTTTGTTGGTTTACTTGTTGAGTACTTTTTGTTCACCATCAACATCATTGTCATCATGATCATGATCATCGTCATTGTCATCACCATCATAATCATTATGATCATCACCACTGTCATCATCATCACAGTCATCATCACCGCCGGTCACCATCATACTCCCAGTCATAATCATCATCGTCATCACAGTCATCATTATCATCACCATCGTCATCATCACCATCGTCATCACTGATCATCGTCATCACAGTCATCACCATCACAGTCATCATCATCACCATCGTCATCATCGTCATCACAGTCCGGCATCATTATCATCACCATCGTCATCATCGTCATCATCGCAGTCATCATCATCATCACCATCATCCCTGACCGTCATCATCACCGTCACCATCATCACCGACGTGATAACTCTTTTCAGGGTTACTAAAGTAAAGGTGCTCTTTCAAGTGCGGATATAGAATAGTTCACTTCACTTTATTTTTATCTCAGTTTCAATTTGTGGTCGCCATTTTGGACTGAGCCGGAAAAGTCTATTTACGGAAGCCACTGAAAACCCAGACGTCTTGATCTGTATAGGTCAAGCGTTCATTATGTGACAACGCTTAGCATACATATACAAATATACCGACACTGAAATTTCACAGATCTCCGGGAAAACAAACATTAGGAAAATACTTTTACTGCGGAAAACACGGTGAATTGAATTTTTAGAATGTTTAGTCTAAGTGTAGGAAATCAAGCTTTCATGATTTGTGATTGCTTTTCGAATTAGAACGAATTGGTTCAATGAAACCAATAAAGCATAAAAGCACTTGTATAAACTGAAAACAGATAAAATGGGCACTGATAGCTTGGTTAACCGCTGTGGGTTGTGCTAAAGTACTGGCAAATTTAACGTACTCTAAATACCTCGACAAAACGAGGACAAAACCGCACAGCTGAGCTTGTACCTTTGAAAATAATAATTCACATCTACCTTTCTAATATATAATTTCCTACTTTTTTTTAGGAGTTCCCAAAATATTTAATTTTAAAATTGTGCTTTTTTTGGTATACATTTGCAAGTCATATTTAATTCTGTTCAATATTCAATATTCAATTCATACTTTTTACTGGTTTGTTTGTTTATCTTTGTATTATTTGTGATATTTTGTTTTTATAAGTTTTCATCATGTCGCAAATTTAGTTATTTCGTAAAAGCTTTGAGAGAAAATTTATAAACGAAAGATTCGTAAACAAAGTCAAAATTGGATAATATTAAAAACTGTAAATCAGTCTTATTGTTTTGGTGTCTTTTATCCTTCCTCTACTGATCAATCTTCTTGTAGAAAAGCTTTGAAAAAAGAATAACAATCGCAAAGAAAAATTCATTAAAAAATCTATTTAAAAAAAAATTAATAACTGGAAAGTCAACATTCATCGCCGACTTAAAAACTGCACATTACCATAACAAGATATTTTCGTATTTTAGTTTTCTTTGTCTATGTAATGTCTGCTTTCCTACTTTTTTCAATGAAGCTGATTTTACTGGGTAAATTTAATGAAAAACACCAAAAAAATTCAAGAAAAAATTTGATTCAATAAAAGTGTATTTCTTCATGGATCAACAACTTGTTCTTCAGACTAAGTATTTCCTCTTTGCGTACTTTTACTTTACCATTATTTGTGCTTGCTCTTTATTGATGAATATTCTTATATACCAGCTGGAGGCCACCAATAACATCAAATGAAGTCAAATTTGAGTTTTACGAAGTAGTAGTGGCTTCGCAAATTATTCATCGACTCGAGGTGCAAGAATATTGTCAGTGAGGATTTTTTTTCTCGGTTGAACGTTTTCCTGAACGAGGTGATATCTTGAATTTTTTTTATGTTGAAGAATTTAAACAGTAATTTTAAGTATTTGTGCATCGTTTTTGCATGTAAGAGAAGTTGTAGTAACAGATTTGTATTTGTTTGTTTGGAAGTTGATTCAGTCGAAAATTAGCCTCAAAAACACGTTGGTTTTCAGTGGCTGCATTCTTCTGTTGTGTGGGCTACCTGTTTATACCTGAAGGTTGGTTCCAGTACCGTAATTGTGAGCAAAAAACAAAAAAACAATGCCAAAAATACAAAGAGAGAAAAAAGACTGATAACCTTAGCTACCTACCACTTCTAGAGTGGGTCGCCTCATTTGTGAGCGCCGAGTCATTGGTGCAGAGAGCCGTGCCATTCGAAGGAGTGAATTCCTAAGAACAGTTCCAGTAACTACGATTCAAATTCACCAGGGTAGGTAGGGGTTATTTAACCGTCCGCCAGCGTATATCGCCGTTAAAACACCAAGAATGACTCCTTAAGTGCAGTCTTTGAAAAACGCTTGGCAAATTTCAATTCATCCACCTTGAGCAGCTGTCTGGATTATAGATTCACCTCGTTTCAATACAGATGTTTGAATCGATAATTCGATGTGGAGATACGAATTAAGTTAAAGTAAAGTTGAGCCAATAGCTAGTCAAGCAAGGCTATCGTTATGAGAAACCAACCGGAATCGTAACCTCTAAAATGGTTACTCGACTATTTTGTATTTAGATTCTAACTGTTGATTGGACGAGCTAGTTTATTGGCCCTGCAAGACATTTCTTGGGTCTATTGCTGCAGATGTATGTGAGGTTTTTTTTTTTTAGTGAATTTGGCGGTAAATATTTCATTCATGAACAGGTGGTAAGACTGACCACGCTAATAAATATAAATTCGAATCAAGCTCACTTGACGGCTTGCCACCGACCCTACTATTATATTCTAGAAGTTTGGCTGTTCGAATACTGATCTTGGGAGATTGCTAGCTTTATCTTGCTGTAGTTCTTGTTAAAAAAGATATCAGTTTTTCCGCACTGTTACTGTTTATTATTCTTATCTCAAGGGTGAGAACAACAATTAACACTTTTAAAAACGATATGCACGAGAGCTTTGTTGATCATATCCTTGAGCATTTTACTCATTTCCTAAAATATCACACCTGATATATTTCAGTCAAACATGTATTTTCAATGTTATTGTCAATTAAAGTTAGGGAAAAATATGTGAAAGTAATACCAAGACATGTTAAGTTTATTAGAATTTGCCACATACAGAAAACACAAAAATATTTTTTTACTATTACAAGAAAGTAAGTTAAATTTGAGGGGGGAAAATGGAGAAGAAGAAAAAAGTTGAGAGAGTTGGAGAAGAAAATCAGGGTGGTATCCCCAATTTAAATTCAATCCCTGAATGTATTTTCAATGTTGTTGTCAATTAAAGCTAGGGAAAAATATGGGAAAGTAATACCAAGACATGTTGAATGTGTTTTCAATGTTGTTGTCAATTAAAGTTAGGAAAAATATGGACATGTTGAATAAGAAAAGTTGTAATTAGACTTATATCGTAGAAGGCAAGTTAACACAATACCGACTGTGACTGTTTAGACGAGCCTAATGAGTTCTTGGCAATAGATATATTTAATGAAGATTTCTTCGTTTTTTTATTGGTTCAAATTTAAAAAGATCAATGTCGGAGTGAGATGACTGATCTTCGTCTTGCTATTCCAGTCATAAAAAGCGGCTTTCCTCACCTCGAAGTGTGTTCAGGGGTTTATTCTCAAGTACCCTTTACGGTCATTTAAAAACTCAATTTTACATCCATATTTAAAAGCTTCTAGGTTAACTAAAATCAATTTCTCAGACATATTTTAAATTTTTAGAAAACTCGAGCAAAATGAGCATCAATTCCGTCTAATTTTCAGCGTTTAACTTGAGAACATCCCACAGAAAGGTTAAGAGAGAAGCCATTTGCATGTTTTGTTTTTATAGTAACGGACTTTCTAACGCTACAACAATATTCTTAAGAGTTGTCAGTAATCCAGGACCTAAATAGCTGGTCTGAATTACAGGATATAAATATCGCACACAATCAATTTTATTCCGCTAAAAACAATCCCAAAATCAAACAACAGATGGATAAGATAAAGGCTATTTCTACTCAGTTTTGACATAATTTTTTAAGCTATTCATGCAGCACAGATCTTGCGCCAAAATAACCCGTCACTGACAGACAACGATTGAACTCTAAGTCAACACTCTTATCCTCAACATACATGCATTTACATAGGTACAAACGATAAAAAGGTTTCTACAAAGCCCTAGCTAGGTTTATTCAGTCAGGCGATGATCGGTATCGAAGCACACTAAGCCAGTACAGTCAGACCTGTCTATACTCCATAACACGAACCATAGTTAATGGAACAGCGCCATAGCTTAGTCCTATATATCCGTTAAATACTTCTATATTATTGGATTATAATAAAGATACTATAAAATAGATACATCTAGCAATAACAAAATGTTACCTTTGTGTGAAGAAATTTCGCGTATAGCAGAGAGTAGTTAACAGCCGTTACATGCTACCATAACACTAGTAGTAAACTCAAACGTCAAGAATGAAGCACGATTAAAAAACTGTCATGATATTTAGTGTCATTAATCCAGGGTTCAACTGCGCAAGACCTTTGTATTTAATTGAATTACTGCGCACGCTATTTTGACGTTAATCAAGTATTCATGATCCACGTCCCACTCTCAAGTCAAGTTCAAGGGTTTGTCTGATATTCTCTTTTACGAAATCTTTTTTTTGCTAATTACAGGTGAGTAATCTCGTATAGGAGACCCGTTCTTCGTGTGTTTCTTCCTTTCTTCCTTTCTTCCTTTCTTCCTTTCTTCCTTTCTTCCTTTCTTCCTTTCTTCCTTTCTTCCTTTCTTCCTTTCTTCCTTTCTTCCTTTCTTCCTTTCTTCCTTTCTTCCTTCTTCCTTCTTCCTTCTTTCCTTCCTTCTTTCTTTCTTTCCTCCATCACTACCCATTCCTTCCCGCTACTTTTCGTCCTTCTATTCCTTCTTTCCTCTAGGTAATTTCTTCTCATATCATGACTCTGATGACTTTGTCCAAGGAACATTGTAGGGACAAATCAACCAACCTAGGCCCAGTTTGAAGCCCTCAATATTAATTAGGGCCGGTTCACCCCTATCCCCGGCTATAATTCCCAGACAGTAAACCATCCATTATCTAAAGTAACACTCAAGACCGTTATCTCTAAGAGCTTATTTTCAACTATTCGTCAAAAGATAATTCACCATTTATGACCTAAAGTTATTTTCTCGAGCGGTTATCCCTCGTCCCAACTAAAATAATAGTTTCCTGTTATCCTTTCCTGTTTACATCTTTCCTACCCCCTAACAGGAATAGACCGCGGTTAAAAATAATAGAAAACTAATAATAAACTCTATTTATATAGCGCTAAATCCACTAGTTGCCCAAAGCGCTTTATATAATTATTTAATAAGTATAAAATATATTTGAAAATTATAAGACTAACATAAGCTATAAGAAAACGAACAGAGAAAGACGAAACAATCCTAGTTCTAATAAATAATACTGAAAAATATGATATAAAAATGTGTTAAAATATTATATGAATATACCTATATGAAACATGTATCTACTTAACAATTAGAAGACGAACTCGAGATTTCTATCGGCTGATAGGAGCCCCGAGTCAACTATCAAAGCCGATAGCAATCGAGAGTGAGTCTTCTAATTGTTTTAGTAAAATTCTCAACGAAACTATACAATTGCAAACAAGAGGTTTTTTTACGAAACTTCACAAAATCGCGAAGGGAAAGCCGCCATTTTTTTCGAAACAAAGCCGGCTTTCTCTACCCACTATCTATCGGCTGATAGATAGTGAGTACGTTAGCCAATCAGAATGCAGGATTTGCAATAGTATAGTAGTAGAATTTTACTAATAAGAATTATAAGCTCCTTGAATTAAACAACTTTTAAGCTCTTTCTTAAAAGCTAAGTATTGACATTAGGCGCGTGTCTTATGGAAAGTGGTATGCTATTCCATGATTTGGGTGCAGCAACAGAAAACCGAAATCCGAAGGCGTTACTAGGGGATCCTAGGGTGGCGTTGAGCCCCCTTAATTTGTAAGAAAGGAAGTGATAAATTATGAAACAATGTAGCTGTAGCGATTTAAAACTAACGGGAATTTAAATGTACAGAAGAATCTCCAGAATCTCCAGCCTCTCCTTTTTTTTTATCTTGGATACACTCACGCTGAATCTATTTGTGTTTTGACAACGACCATGGCAAAACTTTTCCCATTAAAAAAAACCGGTAACATAGGCCACTCCAAGAAGTCGTAGGTGGGCTTAAAAATCGCTTGAACATGACCACTGAACAGAGACGATGTTTTTTCTTCTGTGTACTCATGATCATAAGCAATAATAAATTAATAAATATGGTGTGGTCATAAACAATTCCACCTTTTCTGGTTCTATTATCATTGTGCCAAGGCTGATCAAACCTTCATCTGATATCAATCAATTATTTAGTCATATTAAGGCTTCATAGCCCAAAACATATCCTATATTATCTCAAAATAACGGGCGTATTTGTCGCGTCGCCCTCTTATTAAATACCTTTTCCGTCGTAAATTCATTGGTGCTTGAACATTCAGCGCTAGAAAGTTGGAGTCGTTGAGTCGATGCTCTGAAAACGCAAAACAAATTGGATTAATTTTCTGCTTTTTCTGGCAGCACCTGCTTGGTTTAATTCTTCACATTGGCATTCAATATGGGTTAAATTGCCCTAATTTCATGAGCTGATGTCGAGTTTTCTGCCGGTTGACTTAGTTGTTGCTTAATTTACTTATATTGCCTTTTTCTTTATCGCTTAATTTAACAGTGCTATTCAACAGATTCAAGGTCAGATTGATCACGTATCCATCAGTTCTGGCTCTGTGATCAGTAGTAAAAATAACCTGCAAATTGTATCGATACTCTGAACATTAACGTTCATTAGTCTATCCAGTTTCATCCGCGTAAGCTTGGTGTGTAGCAACTAAACCGGTAGAAAATAGACTGAAAGTTTACAAGGATAGCCGGAAATAATCGAAACAAGTGAATATGCTAAATCCTGTTGATCGAACTACTTTAGTCGGTGGTCAGCCGCGCGCTTGATCAAAACTTGCAAGCTTACTTGGGATCGTACCGCGCATGCTCCGACTAATTAAGGGTATAAAGGATACTGAGATTAGTGTTTCCTGATCAAAAATTTATCTTTTCATCATCTATTTTTAAGACCTGCTACAGTACCCTAGGGCCGAAGGGTTCTTTCGGCTCCAGTGCTAAAAGAGCGAGAGGCCGGGAGTTCTCGTCCCCAAACCCTATACCGGTTGAGGAGTCAGGACAAGCAGGCTGAAAAAAGAGCCGCGCGCATGCGCCAAAACGTCCATGAAATTAATGAAATGGTCGTTTGAAAATTTCGCCTCTATCACGTAAATTGGTCAATTAAGGTTTTCAGGGGAAACCTGAAAGTACCCGTTAGTGCAAACATTCAAAACGTACTTAGAATAGAAAGGCATTGGTAAATAGATTGAAATGAAGAAATCTCATTTAACCTTTTAAAAATGAGCTTATCCTCAGCACTTTTGTAGCTCGGCAGATTTTGGTTCATTCTTCAAGTCTTTCGCACAGTTCTGAAAGATTACGAATTGCCCATTTCAGGAATTTCATGCATGTTCTTAAACACACGAAATACTCATGAAAGTGTTCTTTGGACTCGCTTTTCATCGTCTTTCAGGGACATGAAATTTTGTGTTTCGTCCTGTGTCGGTGTCCTAAAGTCTCAAAGTGCAGTTATCACTTTCCAGTAACAAACGGCAGTATTTCATGAAGCAGTTTATTCCGATTAGCAACATTATACTTTCCTCATTTTTCAGTTATTTTCATTAGAGTCATTAAAAAATGATAGGTCAATCAGAAATTGAACTTTAATAGTTATAATATTAATAAATAATGCCATTTTAGGTTTTACTATTACTATCAATATTTTTTTTGTTAGTTAGTCATCCGTCGCGTCCTCAGTTATTTCTTTATTGGAATCTTGAGTGACATCATTTTGTCTGCCAACGTGTAAAATATATAATTTTGTCTCTATATTTCTCAAGCCACGCATGCTCACAAGATATAAATTCCTCTGTAGTCGATCGATTCAAGCCCGAAATGCATTGAAACTAGCTAGAACCTAGCTTAATTCTCGTGATTGTTTCGAGATTTTCAGGATGATCGTTGTGGTTGTTTAACAATTTGGGTTCTACTCTGGCATGTATCATCATTAGGATTCTTCGAGATTTGAAAGTTTGTATTTCTCCGCAGTAAGAAGGGTATAGATAGTGAGTTTAAAAAAAGTAAAAAAAGAAATACATTTGTTCAGCGTTTCTTGAAGAAAATTTAATACCAATGTTAAGGGAAGAACCTTGTTCACGCCGATATCCAAAAACAAAACTATGCGGCACTTGGCGACGTATGGCTATTTTCTTCTGCCCACAGCTGACCTTCGTACCTACCTACCTACCTTGGGTTCAAGCCAAGCAATTGTTTCTCCATATTCATCCCATATACTCCAATTTACTTCTTTTTTCTAACAGTCCCAGATGAGTGCTTAGAAGAGCCGAGGATGTGAAGACTTTAGTGTGTTCAGTAAACGTGTGCTGTCCTTGCCAAACATTGTTCTTATCTATTCATTTATCTTGATCGAGTTTAGTCCCGGAGCCGTGAGTTCTGAAAGCATTTTTATTTGAAGGAACAAGCCGACCAGAAACCGCAAACCTTCTTTTATAGGTTAAGGCTCCACCAATTGAGTGCCTTAGACAAGTATTTCATCTTCTAACTTGACAAACTTCACCTCATAATGACAAGACCATGTGCATTTGTCGAGCTTCGCTTGAACTAGTACTTCTGGTATATATGTACTCAAACTCAAATGCTACCGCAAAAACTATACAAGAAGAATGAAAAAGGCAATTTTCCGTTTATCAATTTTTGTTTTTATTTTTCAGTCTTCTTTCTGTTTCTTTTAATTGCTTTTTCCTCCTTGCAGATGGGATTTACTCGTTCGCTTCTTACATAAAACACCTTCCCATTCAACTGATTTTTTTTCGTTTTATCTTGTGTTTTTATCGTAACTATCTGTTTTCATATGCCATGCTAATAATAATATATGTACACACAAATTACAGGCGTACAGCTCGAGGGTTAAAGAGATAGGCATGCGCAAACGCAATACCAAGGAGATTTCACTGAACTCAGCTGTAATTTTACATGTGATAAGCTGCAGTCAGTTCTTTGTACATTATCAGTGAAAAGCCTAGTACTCTTACTTAGTAACTGGTGATTACAGATTACAACCTGAAATGATAACATGATGGAAAGAACTGGGGCTTTGAATTCAATTCAATTCAACTCAACTCAATCTAGAACTTTTGCCATTGCTTGAGGTTTCACTGTGTTTTCTCGAACTGAAAAGCCTAAGAGAAATAAGAAAGTCCTAGAAAAGTTGAAGGAACTGATTTGTTATCGAAATAATGCAGTTGGTCGACACAAATATACACCGGAATATGACTGAGAATTCCATTAAAAATCCTTCAAAAATTAAGACAATTAAGTACAAATATCACCCTCTCAGAACTAAAGCTGTTATCGTATCGTGTAAAAGATCCTAGCATAGTCCCACAATATAATTGCCAAAACAGACTGATAGATAGCACTTACCTTTACATGTCGCAGTGTAGTACTCATTGAACCAATCATTTCTAGCTATCGCAGACTGAGATAGATGGGATGAACACTATCACTAACAAAATCTAATTAACAATTATATACTACAGCACAAAATAAGCCACACTTATTAAAAACATCAGTATTTGACACATCTTTTACTGTTGGGAAAGTTTGATGATGATGCTCCTGACGAGACTTGTTATACCAAGTCAAATAATCCATATTTGCCTCGATAGAATACACCTTCCTTGCATGGCTATATATGAGTACAGTGGGCTGTTTCATTGTTAGGTTAGCATGGTATAATTTTTTCTGGTTTTTTTTTAAAAGACAGGTTTTCAGAAACCAAAATTGCTAAGCGCTCAATCATACTTATTCTTCCCCAGCAAAAATGTGTTGTTTTTTCCCCCCAAACATTCCGGCTCGACTCTGAGATGATGAAAAAGATAACTCTTGTACATTATATTTCAGACTTGGAAAAGGAAGATCCTTTTTATTGTTTCGGATGAGTCATGACCAACAAATATATTTTGGCCAATAATATAGAAGATATTTTTTGATCGAGTTCTTTATTATTAATGATGCTATTATTAAGTGCTTTGTGATTATATACCTCAGGTCATAGCCACAAGACTGTCAATAGCTTGTGTAGTTTCCATACTCATAGACAGGTTTGATGATTGTCGCCCACGCTTTGGATAAGACCAGTTATCGCATCAGTTTTAGTTATGCGTAAATACACAACTGCAATACAGTGATTCAGTTTATCTATTTCAGTTTCTATGAAAAAAATATTCTTCTAGACAATATTCTTCGAATGACTCTAACAGTAATCGAACGAACAAAAGTGGGGGAAAGAAAGGGAAAAGAGAGGAAAAGAAAGAAATGAAAAAGCAAGTGATTTTTTTTGTATTTTCCAAAAGACAACAAGTCAACCAGCTCAAGATTTTTTAAACTTCAGTAAAACAGAATTCTTAGTTGCCAAGGAACATGAAATTCTCCACTGAAGCAGAGCCGATAGTTAACCAAACTGATCTTTCCAATGCACACTTTTTGTGCTGTTGAAGTAAAAATGGAAAGAACATGCTTGCACTGAACAAAACCAGGAAGAATGCTACTTCAGGAAGCACACACCTTTCATCCAACTCGACCATTATACCTACTGTGGTTGTTTGAAGAACAGCATGTACAAGTCGAGATGTAAAAATTAGATAATGTACGTGACACAGGTGTCACTACGCTTGGTTGAAACATTCTGATTTTAATTCGTAGTTTGAATCCAATTATTTTCTTGTTTATTTTGCATTAAACTTTATTTAAATTCATGTCCAAATTAAACGATCTTAATTTCTTGGGCTTGGAAGTACCACAACAAATTTTTGAATCATTATTCTTATGTGTCGAAATGCAAACCTCTTCTTTTAAATTCAAAACCACAAGAAAAACCCAGTTAAGTAGAGCAAGGTCCTTGTTTGACGACCAGTTAAACTAAGTGACAACTAAAATAGGACGGTGATTGTTACTAATTCGAGTAGAAATTACTACTAACATAACACTACGTAAAAATGCCCACTACTAGTTATATGGAGGAGTACCTCGCCCACAACCGAACGCTTCAAAAGGTAGGCACAAGTATAGACAATTTTCAAACAAGGAAACGAAGAACGAAACAAAAAAAAACGGTTCTAAAATAACGAATGCATAATGAAATCATCTTACAGACTGGATTCTTTTAGATAGTACAAACTCGGTACACAGATATTACTTGCGCGTGTGGCCCACAAGCACCCGCATATTTTAGAAAATAAAGCAATGGAGTAAAACAGAATGACAATGAATATACCAAGACTGCAATGCATTATGGACCTTCGAGTTCTTTTTCTAGGCGAAATACTAAAAAATCTAAAATTAATTCCTAGACACTTTTTCCAGGACGACGGTTGAGTTTGGGTAACGGGATTGTTTGCTACTTTCAAACTGATGTTTTGTTCATGTACTCACAAATAATTACCCATAATGCTTTTCGTTATGGCATGCGCTGCCTTGCCCCATTTGCAGCACGTCGGAATGCAGCCCAATTTGGAGGGGGGGTAAAGGGTCCAATTCTTAGGAATTCGAAATCCCCCCCCCCCCCCAAAGTTGAGAAGCTTTGACGTCATGGGGTCTATTCTGACTAAAGAAAAGAAAGCGACTCACATACATTACAAAGGATTTATTGTTTTAAACAATTAGATTTCATACTAATATAATTTCGAATCTATTCCTTGGTATTGCAGGAGAAGAAAATAAAAAAATACAACCAAAAACACAACAAAAAAACAAATAAAGATATAAAGATAATTCGTAGGTACAGCGTACCAGTTTTTAATGTCTCTCAACACCATGCTAGAGTCGAATCTCTGGTATTTCGTTTCGTTATACGTGGAAATACAATCAAAAATATATAATTTTTCAACTTCCTTTCCTTCAACACAGTCATTTTTAACTGCAATTTCAGGCTCACTTCGATTCGTCTAATGATTTCAAACGTTTTGCTGATGGAGGTGCAGTGGGGTCTTCCGGAAATTCGACTAATTTGTTATGCACATCCATAAGACCCTTGAAATACTTCACTGTTCTGACTTTGAGCTCCATAGTGGCATCTTCATCGCACACGAAGATGGTGTGGGGATGAAGCTGGAATGCTGACACAGTGAACATGTGATTGACACCTCGTTCTATGCTGCTATGGAGAGCATAAGCTTTGTTAACCCCTGTGATCAGAATCATCACCTATGAAGAAACAGAATGAACATCAGAAAGGATGGTCAAGTGGCATTCTTGTTTATCCCCAACTATTGCAAATTAAGCCCCTTGCTTAGCACTTTGGTGAACGTGGATTCCAAAGATTTTAAAATGTTTCAATAATGGCCCTCGCATGAAAACCAAAGAAAGAAAGTTGGTCTTAGTTTCTTAGTGAAAACTCCATTTCTAAAAGCTTGGGATGGCATTGATAATGTGGCCCTTGTTCTTGAATTTCATTGAACACCCTCGCCCTATTCACTAAGCCTGAGGTGAACAATTGTTTTAGTATAATTTTGGACTTGAATATCAGAGAAATGAAGAAATTCAGGATAAGAGAAACATTTCAGAATTACTTCTGCTCTATGAAACTTTGGCAAACTTCATAATCACTGCTCAAGCAGCGAATAAAGTCTCGTGATCACTGGTAACTGGACCAATCATAGTGCACGAAACTCTATATTCAACTCTGAAATGATATCAAACTGTATTATCATATACCTCATGAGCATCCATTACTGTCTGAACACCAACCGTCAGGGCCATAGTTGGAACTTTACTGATGTCATTGCCAAAGAAGCGTGCATTGGCTACTATAGTTTCTTTGGCAAGACTTTTGACACGAGTTCTGGACTTCATGGATGAACCTGGTTCATTGAATGCAATATGGCCATCTGGTCCAATCCCTATACATACACAAGAACAAATGTTATATTCACTGGCAGGGGCAGATTTAGGGGTGGGCTGACTGTACTGATTTGGGGGGCTGACTACTGATTTGAGGGGACCAACTGTACTGATGTAGCTGGCTGACTGCACTGATTGGGTGGTTAACCAAGCTAACTGATTTGGTCCTATACTTACCGCCAACAAACAGGTCAACTCCCCCAGCTTCCTTGATCTTTTTTTCATAATCGTCACACTCTTTAACCAGGTCCTTGGCATTTCCATCCAGAATATTAACATTTTCTGGATCAATATCAATATGTTTGAAGAGGTTTTCCCACATGTAGGAGTGGTAGCTCTCTGGGTGATCTCTCGGCAATGCAACATACTCATCCATGTTGAACGTTTTCACATATTTAAATGACACTTCACCCTTCTTGTAAAATTCAACAAGTTTCTTGTACATGCCCTTTGGAGTACCACCTATATTTGAAGGGGAGATATAAAATAGGTTATACCATTTCACGTGCTTGTCTTTATGTTAAAAAAGTAATCAATATAAAAACCAAACAGGTACAAGTTTTACACCAGTTGCATGGTTCTCATTCTCAGATATTCTTAGGGTTTTATGATCCCCCCTTTCTAGTGGCTGCTACTTAGTGATCCCCCTTTGATACATGTCAATTTTTAGCTGACCCCCATTCAGTTGGTAACCCCCCCCCTCACCAGGTGGTAAATAATCAGTTCTTGTTTTACCAACTAGTACACATAAGGGAGCAAGATTAAAATATGAAAGTATTTAAAAGGTGCCAAGCATTCTCTTTATAGTGATAAAATATGCTGTCATACAATCTGCTCATTAAGCCATTCCAAGTTTGAGGAAAAAGCTGGATCGCATTGGCATTACAGTGCATTGTGGACTGTTTTATGGGACGTAATCTGATGATGGATGGTGGAGACTATCCCAAATATCACCATACAATGGTCTCTAAACTTCTCATTATCTCATTAGTTACTGCAAAGTCATCTCAATCCAGATTTTTCCTGGACTTCAGAATTAATGGCTAATTCCAGCTAGATCCAGCTGCCATACTTTGCAGTGAAGTATGTACATTGTATAGAATATATATAAAATATGCATAGTCGGTGTGAAAGGCACCTTGTTCACAAGCTTGCAGCACTACTGGAACACTGTTTTAGTTAAGCTTATAAAAAGAGGTTTTATTATAAAATGATTATTAATCAATAGACTGTATACCTGTTGGAAGGCCAAGAACAAAGTAGTTATCTGGCCCAGGTTTTTTCTGTAAGATTCTGTTTCGGACAAATTTGGCAGCCCATTCAGACACATCATCGGCATGGTCCAAGATAACTAACCTCATGATGCTTGATTATATCTGCTAGGCTGTTCTGTATATGACAGGACAAGCATACATCAATATGAATCAAAGAATCTCATATTTTGATAAGATTATTTGTAGAGACACTATACCTACAACATAACCCTTATACAATACACATGGAGTACAGATTAAGGGACCAATTGATTATTATGTCGCAGGGGCGGTGATTTTAGAGAGGGGTACAATTTTCAAGATCAATTGAAAGTGGGGGAGGTTACATTTTTTGCAATTTCAAAATACTGGGGGTACAGTTTTAGCTTGTATTCCATGACAGACCCATATGACAATAACAATGTGTTTTATTGGCTCTGTATAATTAATTTTACATTGGAGTTTGTAACCAATAAAATTTACTCATATTTTTGGTTTGAATCAAGAGTTTTCACCCCTCTAACTATTTAGTAACAACTCCCCCCCCCCCCCCCCCCAATCCAAAGTAAGTCACATGTTACTACTGAACTACTAAAGAACATAGTACTATGAGGGTCGTAAGATTGTCACAATATAGCCAATTATTTGAATTAACACCTCCTATTGCTCCAAGGTGATTATAATTCGTAAAACGTTTAACAAACGTTAAGCTTTCAATTATAGTACCGGTGCCTTACACGATCGGACATTTGCATCCTTTATCATGAGAACATTGCTCAAGTCAAATTTTGTATTTTTGATAAAGTGTGATATTTCTGGCTCCATTTCAGGCAAAAAAACTCTCATCCTGAAGTAGAATAACTAATGCAGCAAAAGCACATGATCAGAGATATCAAAGTCCGCGGTATCGGAGATGTTCAACAGAGAGTAGCGAAAAGCTAAGACAACATAAGCTTACATGAACGCCAGCATGAGGACACGACAGACGATTACCAAGAGATTTTCCTTAGTTAAATTTTACAAAGATCAAATATTAGAAATATAAAGTATAATACCCACCTCGAAGGGAATTATTTTTACTATAATTTAGTGTTCCAGGGTGACAAAAAATGTCTGTTTTACTGCATCAGGTCTGCTTAGTAAAAAGGGTAAAATATCATGTACTCCTCGTGACTTTAGAGCGTTCTCATTGGCTAGTCTCACTTCAATAGATTACATATAAACATGCACCGACTCGCACCGACTAGTACCCGGAAAACGTTGACAGATTCCCGCTATATGAGTAAGAAAATAGAGAATACTTTTGGTTTCTAACAAAATCTTCTGAAATTTTGGATATTATGAAAGCGATTTCAGTTATCCGAATATTTTTTTGCTCGGGAACCCTGTATTTGAGCGCGTGATGATTTCCCGCTAAAAACAAAAGCGAGCCTTTTATTATGATACATATACTAGTGGTACATGTATATATAAAAGCTTTGTCCATTTCCTGTATTTTTTTTTTTTTTTTTTAATTACTTATTCAAAAATAAAATTAAAGGAATGCGAATGGCTAGATTTTTTGGCAGTGTGGGATCCCTGTGTGTCAACACATGATCCCGTATTTAGCAAAATATGTCTTAGTAAAAAACCTTTAAACGCAATAAAGTTATGCCATATGCAAAGGCGATGTCTTTTTCTATGATTCTATCTCTCATTCAAATATGAAATTAAATGAATAGAAAGGAATAAAATGATGACTAGTTTTGGTAACTGGGCTCCCTGTGTGATATTCAGCGGGTTTCCCCATGAGAGTCTAGACGAGCGCCAAAGCATCGCGCCAAAGTAAAAGTTCAAAACACGTTTTACAAACAGCAGACGATGGGTGTCCGAGCTGCTACCTTCCCTGTCGTCTTTGGTGGTGCTTTAGCTCTTCTAACCCTTGCTTTTTACAACAGGCATCGATTTGTGACGAAGCCCGAAGAACAGCTAAATCGCTGGGACAAGAGCCAACAGCAAGCTAAAGATTTTCAACTGAAGATCAAGAATAGTATTGAAGAAAGAAAGTCTGATAAGTAGCTCTTGTTATTGTGAACTGTGTGGATCTCTTGGCTGTTTATTGTCCTTATAATACAGGAAAGAAAAGCTTGAATGGTTATCGTCATATCTATATAAAAAAAGAATTATCTTGCAGCATTAAAATTCTTGATTCACATATGCTGTAGATGTGTTGTAAATATTTTTAGGGCTTGAACATTTACACTGTTATTCAAGCCTGGCTTAGGTTGTAATTGTGGTGCTGATAATTGTTGTACATAAACTGTGGGGACATAAGCTATGCATAAAAGTCCACTAGATGAAGCGAAAACTTAAGTCTAAAGCACCTTTATCAAGAAGAAAAGCACAGGACCAAGGTCCTGCACAAGATGACAGTGAATTGAATGCTAGGGTTGAGAATGATGGAGTAGAAGTTACTAAAACTGCTATAAGCCCAAAGTCAAAGTGCTATAACAAAAAACGTCAAGTAGGAAGAAAGAAACATAGTACAGCAGCTTCGTCCAGTAATGATGACCAAAGCCAAGCATCAGCATTTGATTACAATTCAGATGAAGATATCTCAGTTAAAGATAGAGAAACACCTTTAGGTGTAAAAAGAAAGAGAGGATCTAGTAAGGATGAGGAGTCAACAAGTTTGGGTACTAGCAGATACAAGAAGTCACAACAGGCTTTAAATCTTATTAAGAAATCAGGTGAAAAAGAAAAGAAAAACGAGAAGAAAAGAAAAGGAAGGAAAGCTAAATCCAGCAATTCAAGTGATGAGGAAGACTTTAATCAGCCTGTTAAAAAGTCTATACGTTTTCTTGTACCTGGTATAGAACTTGTTAAATTTACATCAACTACAACTCAAGGAAAAAGCAAGAAAGCATTGCTGAATTTAAAAAAGAATAAAAGAAATGTTGGAACAGATGATCAACATAGTGAAGAAAGTAATAGAGATATCAGTGGTGATGAGTCAGGGACTGTTGATCAGAAGATTAATTCAAAATCTGCTGATTCACTAGATGATGGTGATGATGAAAGAGAGGAAGATGATGATGATGATAAAAAAGATGAAATTCACAGCCCTGAGCATCATAATAAAAGAGTAACAAGACTTGATAATGAATCTGAACAAACAAGTAAAGAAAATACAGTAAAAAGTACATCAGAAATTAAGTGTCCAGTATGTAGTAAAGTGTTTGATGAGTTAATAGAACGAAGCAAAATCAATGAACACGTCAATAGTTGTCTTGACAGTGAAGGTGCTTCTAAAAATAAAACTGAAATTCCAGAAAATGATCCAAAAAGCTCTCTGAGTATTCTACAAGACCAATTGATTGCATTTGAATACCAGAGAAAGGAAGTCCAGGGAACTGGTCAGGGATGTGACGATGCATTCGGTGGGAAGGATGGACTTTACTTTTGCCAGATATGCCAGAAAGATTTGTCCAAGATGAACTCACAGCGCAGACAGCAACATATCAATAAGTGCTGTGATGAAATGGAAAAAGCAACAGAAGAGAAGAATGTACAAGATGCAAGAAAAAATGATGTTAAGAAAAATACAATAAGCTGTCCATTGTGTAATCAGGAATTCAAATCTAGAAAGGTGAGATATTTCTATTTATCCCACAGCATAGAAAATACAACCAATCAGAATGCAGGAAAGCTGTTGTATATTCATTGGTATTTCATTCTTCCTTCCCATCATGTGCACTGAATGTGCGCTGAATCTACGCATTTTGTATTTTCTATGGTGTGGGATAAAATGGTTATAAAATGGTTTCCCATGGTATACCGTGGATATCCCACTCATCACTTGTATTTTCTTTGTATACACACTCGCCTAAAGGATTGTGTGTATACTAGAAACTACAAGTGACTCGTGGGATATACCACGGTATGCCACTCGAAGCCATTGTATAACTAGTATATACTGTATACCGGTATATTATGTGCTTACATGGTTATCGAGCAATAGAACCTTTTTGCTTGGGTGTATTGAGTGGAAAAAACCAGTAACCATTCTGTCACATTAACTAAAGAAAATTATTTGGTTCCCACACTTATTGCATCGTTTTTCAAAAAAACTGGGCCAACTGGCCTTATTTTCGTGTTAATTATGACCACCAGTCTCCCATTTTAATAGATATGAATATTTTCCACAGTTGTTTATATACACATTAAAATCACTGTATATTTTGTCTTTAAAGTCTTGGCAGCCCCACCTTAAGAAGTGTGCTCAAGAAAATAATGTTCCAGTACATCAGCTGCTTGAAATTGTGAAGCAACAAGATCAGCATCAGCAGGAGATGGAATCCACAAGCCACCAGACAGAGGAAAGGACAGAAGCTAGACCAAATGAAGATGGAAAAAAGAAAACAGGCCAGGCAAGAAAGAAACGTAAAGTTGGTAAAGACTTAAGGTAAGCTCTATTTGAAATAATCTTGTGCGAGATATCACATGTTGATGAAAGACAAGTGCATTAGACTTACTGAAACCTTGGCTGGGTGCACTTTTACTGTACATACTGTTATTTGTAGTCATTCTCTACATCCGGATGTTTAATTGTACCAGAAAATTGTGGAGGGTAACCTGGGAGACAGGTGCTTGGATGGGTATAGTCAGCTATATTCCCTGTTGTGTCCTGCTACAAAAACTACAGTAGAGATATTAAGGAACAAGCTCTATTGCCACCCCCTCCTCACCTCTCTCCCTCCTTCTCCCTCACCCCTCCCTGGGATATTCAATTTTGTTTAGAATAGGTGTTACATTACTTACATGTATGGTGGAATTTTTAAATCTATATTGAAAATTATTTATAGGGATGTTGATGAAGAAACACGGCTCGCTATGGCCTTGTCTGCATCCATGGCACCTCCACCACCTCCAGAAAATGATGGCAGAAAACCAAAAAGAAAAAGAAAAAAAGAGTAAGAAATTTTTGTGCATCCTTTGTCACATCACAATTTTCTTTTTAATGGAGCTTTTAATTGTTTTTTATTTTTAGCAATGAAGTGATTCCAGCTCTGTTATTGAGGAGTAAAGAAGAAACACAGAATGTTATTGCAGCAAGAGCAGCTCAAGTAGTTTGCAACAGGGTTTGTTGTTTTTTTTTTCCCTTTTTTTTTTCTGTCTAACCAAAATATGGGACAGTAACAGAAGCAGAGTGATGCTTCAACCTAGGAAAAACCCAAACTGCTATACTAACTATGCTTGCCATAATGAACTATGCTTGCCATAATGAACTATGCTTGCCATAATGAACTATGCTTGCCATAATGAACTATGCTTGCCATGATGAACTATGCTTGCCATAATGAACTATGCTTGCCATGATGAACTATGCTTGCCATAATGAACTATGCTTGCCATAATGAACTATGCTTGCCATAATGAACTATGCTTGCCATAATGAACTATGCTTGCCATAATGAACTATGCTTGCCATAATGAACTATGCTTGCCATAATGAACTATGCTTGCCATAATGAACTATGTTTTTCTAATATTATGTGCAGGATGATGATTCTGATGAAGATAGCATATCTTGTACTCCAGCTCTTGCACCCAGTTCCTTGGCTGAGCAGTTCCTCAAAGTAGAGCAAGTGAATGCCAAGGTATGTGCTCCATCATATCTGAGTGATTACTTCGTGATGGTATGTTTCTTTCCAAGCTGATTTTTTTTTTCAAATCATATTTCTATTCCATTTCTTTTTTTTTCTTTTTTTTTTTTTTTTTTTTTTTGCAGATTGTGAAAGAAGTAAAGTCAAATGACCAGGTAACAGAAGAAACTAAAAGTGCTCTCACAGAGAATTCAAATCAAGATAAAGAAGATCTAGCAGTAGAAGATGACTCCAGCTGCACCCCTGACACATCTAGCAAACCAATGTCTGGAGACTCGACTGTTGTATTGCTCTCTGACATGTTAGCAAGTCCAGATATGTGCAGATCTTTTCTGAGTTTCCTTGATGTTGCTGATGAAGAAGCTACAACAGAAGCAAATGAAGGATCTAATGAACAGCCAGTCCCAAGTGTAACGGTAAATTTTTTAATGCACAACTAGATTTTTTTATTTTCTTTGATTTATTCTGATCTTTTTTGATATTTTGATTTATTCTGATCTGTTTTCTTAGTAGGGTATTCATCATAAACTACATAATCATTTTACGTGAACTAATAAAAATGTCCTAGATTCATGCAAAGTGCACTTAAAATTTCATGGTGCTGATGAACAAAAATGTACATTCACATATCTGAGGAGCATACAGTATCTAGGATTTTCCATTGGGGCTGAGGGGGGGGGGGGGGGAGGGGCACTCCTTACTAACCTAAAAAAAATAATTCCTCCCAAAAAACATGTGCATGTTACAAATAATTTGCTAATGAAATGAGGTTCACAGGGACTCCCCCCCCCCCCCCTCCTCCCCCTGGATCATGCTGCTGCTGTTTATATAACAAACTTGCAAAGTTTTCTGCATGTATTTTTTTGCTTTGGTGTCTGCATGAAACTTTTAGACAGATTACAGAGTTTGCATCACATGCACATACATGAATAAATATATTGCACAATTCCTTAGGCTGGTCGCTCTGCTCCTTTGTGGTCCATGGCATCTTTAGAAGACACAGAATCATCTATCAACGACTTCTATGTGCCAGGACTGTTACCAGTTACATCACCAAAACAACCAAAGAAAACTCCAAGAAAATCCTCGAGTACAAGCCAACGTAAAGTGTCCGTACGTCCAGAGACACAAGAAGGGCTGGCTAAAAATACTGCAAAGAGAAGCGAAGACATTTGTGAAGGCAATGAAGAAGGGACCTCAGACAAACCCAATAAAACGATGTCAGAATCTGAACTAACACCAGCATCACAAGCTGCTAATCTGAATATATTACTGGAGTTAGCAGGTGATGATGATGATGATCGTGATGAATCTCAAGAGCCACCAAATAAGAGTTCTGTTGATCCTGATGATGATGATGATGATGATGAGGTGTTCCCTTCCAGTGGGTTTTGCCTTCCAGTTGGTCCTAATAATCAGACAGATAAGGTAAACTATACACTGCTATACAGTAGTCATGTTGAAGTTTTTTAAGCAGTTAGAAATTTCATGCAACTGAGCGGAAATACTCGCATAAACTGTCAAGTTGTGCGCCACAACGCTAAGGATGCCAGTGAATGGTTTATTGAAGAATGCCTTCACTTCTTGAATGGGATGTGCCATTATATAACGATCTCATACAGTACGCTTTGTTCTATTCTTCTTACTTCTTCCCTAAAGTATCACTTCTTTGTTTAATTGTTATGAGAAGACAATTGAATATAGATACAATTCGTACAAAAAATCTTATTCTCAAGAGAATGACATGGTGTCAGTAATTGGAAAACATTACGATCATGCAAAAAAAGTCTAAAAGTGTTAAGCTATAACTCTTGACCTCTTGCATTACAGGGAGACCACAACGTTCCCTCATCTTTATCAGTTTTCGTTCAAGACATGTCCAAGATGGTGGGCAACAAGATGCTCAGTGATGTTATGATGGTAACCAAGGGTAACGAGAATATTCCAGCTCACTCATTTATGTTAGCATCAAGATCACATGTATTGGCAAATGTGAGTATTCAGAAAGATTAAATAGTTTTTTCTGGTGTTTCATTCATTCGTCCTTCAATCCACTCAATCATCCAGCCCTCTGTCTGTCTGTCCGTCCGTCCATTCGGTCTCAACACTCACTCATCCATGAATACGATCATCTCAACTGACCAGGCTGTTTCCTTGAGGTCAAAGGGGGAGAAGGCTAACGATAGAGCAAATTTCGTATGAGTGTGAAAAGTCACGGCACGGTTACGGCGCGGCGCGGACACGGCACCGAATGTCGAATGTTTTCATACTTGGCACGGTACTGACACGGTCACGGCAAGGCAAGGTCCGTACCGTAGGTTTTTCATACTCTACTCTATCGACAAGGCACCGCACGTTCCGTCAAGCAGTTTTGAAATGAACTCTTTCCCTATAAACATTATCCAATGATGATCGTTTCTGTATTCTAGATGATAAGCGAAGCCCATGTCGTCGCTGATGGACAACAGTCAACAGATAAACCTATACACTTATCATTCAGTGATGTAGAAACAGACGCAGTGCGTTGCGTACTGCAGTATATCTACACCGCATCGGTTAATGTACCTCTGTCCTGCATAGATGATACTATTGGTCTAGCAGATAGGTAAGATCAGACTTCATATTGAATCAAGATGATTTATTTATTCTGATCTGTTTTCTTAGTAGGGTATTCAACATAAACTTCATTGTGGCGGGAATTGTGTCGCAAAGGGGTCTACATGTAAAGAAATGAAATAAATAAATAAAATAAATGCGAATTAACAGTGGAATCCACAGAGTGGCTCTTACTCCACTGCATTCCAATTGGAATTTAGAAGTTGAATACACAGTATAAAATATGTAATGCCATTTTTCTGAATTTTAGATTGGAGCTCTTTGAGCTGGTAAAGGCTTGCCAGGATTCCAGAACCATCCACGAAGAACAACAGGAAAAAAATGGAAGTGAAGACCCAGAAGAAGACGTCATCAGATGTTCTTTATCTGCAGAAGAGCTTTTGAATGCCATATGGCAAGATGAGACAGGGAATGTGGAAGCTAAAGAAAACAATCAGGAAGAAAGTCAAGAAGAATGGAATGAAGGCTTTGATGATGATGATATTGAAGAGGTTCGAATGTTCCAAACACAAGCTGTATGTAAGAGAACTTGTAGTGAGGAGACTCTTCAAGAACCTTTGGAAGGAATCCTTAATTTGGATGACGAAAATGAGGAAATGAAAACTGATAATATGGGAACATTGAATGATACAACAACTGATGCTGTTGATTCAGATGACAAGGTGCTAGTAATGGAAGTTGATGATGGAATCAACGGACGAGAACCATCACAGCAAAATGAAGAAAGTAAGGAAGAGAGAACAGTACCCAAAGCAACAGAAGTTATTCATTTGAAGACAGCAGCTTTGGGAAGTTGTTTGGAAGAAAAAGAAAACGAAAATTGGGTAGCAAAAAAACTGGGAGATGAGAAAGACAATATTGTTCGTAGCTACAGCAAAGATGGACGTGATGACAAGAGGCGTGAGAGCACCTATGATGACAAAGAGCGTGACTTTGGAAAGCGTGTTACTTTTGACGATCAAGAGCATGACTTCGGAAAGCGTGACACTAATGATGATCAAGAGCGTGACTCTAATTGCAGTGACATAGAGTCAGATGAATGCGACAAGCTAAATGAGAAGGAACAAGGTCCCACGAGTGACATTCAAATGACAGGCATCATGAGCTATGATGTGGATGATGACAATAATAAGCATGGTGATGATGATGATGATGTCGATGATGGTAATATTGATGTTGTTGATGATGGCAATGATAATAACATGGATCACCAGAGTGTGAGTGGTAAGGTTGATTTGACTGAAGATGAAGACGATGGGCAAGATAATGATGATGAGAATCATGGACCAGACCATGATAATAACATGAATGCCCATAGTTTGAAAGACAAAGTTGATTTGACTGAAGATGAAGACGATGAGCACAATGGTGATGATGATGATGATGTTGAGAATCATGGACCAGACCATGATAATAATATGGATCACCAGAGTGTGAGTGGTAAGGTTGATTTGACTGAAGATGAAGACGATGGACAAGATGATGATGATAAGAATCGTGGACCAGACCATGATAATAACACGAATGCCCATAGTATGAAAGGCAAAGTTGATTTGACTGAAGATAAAGACGATGGGCAAGATGATGATGATGAGAATCATGGACCAGACCATGATAATGACACGAATGCCCACAGTATGAAAGGCAAAGTTGATTTGACTGAAGATGAAGACGATGGACAAGATAATGATGATGAGAATCATGGACCAGACCATGATAATGACACGAATGCCCACAGTATGAAAGGCAAAGTTGATTTGACTGAAGATGAAGACGATGATCACAATGGTGACGATGATGATGATGATGGAAGAGAAGCAGCACGGATAACGAAACAAAACAGTCATCACTACAAAAGTATTGACGACGAAAGTGATGAAAATGACAAATACAGGAGTCTCGAAGATGAGAGTGAAGAAGAATATAGGGGTGAAGACATGACCATACTCGACCAGTCTATCAGCTTGTTAAGTGATAACAATGATTGTGAATCCCCTGAGAAGGTGCCAGTAAGTATCTGGTAAACCCAAGTTGTTTTGTCGGGTAATGCAGGGTGGCTGGGAGGAGGGGAAAGTGGCTCATGACTGAAGCAACTCAAGGTAGACTTTTCCTGGACAAAATTGTTCATTCATTTCTTCAAGGGACCACAAAACAGACTCTTGATTTTTGGGTGTCGGTGGGGGGTTGCAACTATCTTGCAGCTTTTAGGCTGTCCAACTTCTTCGCCTGAATCTTCAATTAGTAATATCAATTTTGAATGTGATGTTCTTCCAAACATTGAGACAGCTTAGATGACCACAATGACCATGTCGCATTTTGTGTATCAACTTTAGAAACAAGGGGCAAACAAAGCAAGTTCGTTAGTGCAGCCTAGTTCCCAATGTCAATTGCTATTCTCTATGTCAATGTTTCTCGTTCTTTTTTGTCTTTGTTACCAGGACAACGACTTGGTTATCCCAGAAACGCCACACGCAAAGAAAAGACAGAGATCACCTGAAGACCACCAGAGCCACAATCATTCCTCGCTGTCTATCGATCAACCATCAAATACTTCTGTCTCCTTTTCACCTCGACCCGAAGATGTCTCGTGTAACTTGTCCAATAAGGATGAACGAGACGAGATATATGCAGATGAGAATGATAAGGATAACGTGAGTGAAGACGAAGAGGCATTCCTAGAGAAACTAAAATCTAGAATAGATGCTAAAAATAAAAACGCTGGAAAAGAAAGAAAGAAACGAAAAGGAAAGGAGAAACAATCGAAAAATCGTTCAAAAAATAAAAAGGGTACCACAGAAACGCCAATGGAGTTAGGAAGTTCCAGTATTTCAAACCATTCCCGGGCCTCCTGTTCTTCAAGAGTGGCCAACTCAAGCAATGACACTCGTGTAGTTGATATATCAATGGACAATGAATTTGTAGATTTGATGTATGAAAATGAAGAGGTCGATTTGGAAGGAAATACTTCAGGGAGGGAAAATAGTGGATCCAACAAAGACGAGGAAGAATCTTGTACATCTCTTTCACCACCGAGGATGCTTTCACCACGAGTTCCTTCGCCATGCTACTCGGATTTTGACCATGACGTGTCACCACCTGCTGTCTCTCCTGTTCATTCAGATGTTGCTGTCGTAGAATCGACGTCATACGCAGACGTCAATCATTTGCCTGAAGCCACGCCCCCTGTTCGGCGACTATCTATGGAAATGCAGAATGAGAGAAGTCCTAAGGATTTGCAAGCAGAGGAAGACACGAGGGAGAGACGGGTGTCAAGGGTAGACATTCAGCAAGAAACTATTGATAGTGACCAGGAAAGTGAAATCAGCGATGAAGTAGCATTACTGCCAGTGCCAATAGCAGATAACGGTGGCAAAACTGACGACGAAGAAAAAAAAATGAATGAAATTGAAGAAGATAAAGAACAGAACAGAACATGTTCCAAGACATCTACAGGTGTAGTTAGCGCCATTAACACTAAAACTAGTTTATTTAAACGATTAGGAGCTGCTAAATATGGACTTGCAAGCACTGAAACAGAAACGTCGAGCGATGTTGAGAGTGATGTGAGTGGTTTAGACGTTACACCGAGAGAACGCCCGGGCAATAATCAGACACAATCCCAAAAATCGACCTCTACTCTGACTGTCCCAGATCAGAATGATTTCTACGATGATGGGGGATTCAACTGTGATGTTGATGACTTTGAAGCCTGTTTAGACGGTGACGATAGTTTTATGGCTCATGCTGCTGAACAGATAGAACTGATCGAAAAACAAGCTAAACCGGTTATACAAGAAAAACCTGAATATCAAGTACCACTAGGTAAGCCTCGTACACCTGCACAGGTCCAAAGGTCAGATACGAGAACACCAAGAAACAATAGAGCTCAAGATGCTTCAGTCGATTCACCCATCACTCCAATGCCAGATTACGATAATATGACCACGCCCGATCTTAAGGTAATCATCTATTTCAAAAAACCTCAGTCGGAGATCTGAAATCTGAGACCGAGGCAATCAAAGGTGGCAGCACATTCACAGCTCAGAGCCCACAATTCCTCTAGGTCTCATATTTCAGACCTCTGACCGAGGTATTTTGAAATAGTTGTATTGGCTAGTGAGAACTGACAGCAAATTCTGTAGTTGAATGTCAAAAGCTTGAAATGTAGAAATTGTAAATTAGTCGATAGATTGGGTGGAGGAGGAAAAGGGGAGGTGGGGTGAAATAATCATGTTTTTATCACAGTTTTGAATATAACTATTCCATAATTTAACGTTTTTCAGGGTGAGGTTAACAAGTTTGGTGTGCGTGCTCTTCCCAAGAAGAAGATGAAAGCGAAACTGATTGAAATATACCACTATACTCATCCAGGTAATAGTGAATGTAGTGGTAGTGTGTGTGTGTGAGAAAACGCTAGAATAAATAGACACTTAAAGAAAGACTTATTTATACTGTAACAACAGTGGTTTATAACTAATTTTTCTGTTCTACAGGTGCTGCAGTGCAAACACAACCCAACGACAATACCAAGGGAAAACCTTCAAAAAACCCTTCAAAAGGCCCTTCATTAAAGCAAGCAAAAGCTCCACCACGAACTGCAAAAGCTGCCTCAAAAACATTTGTGTCTTCTTCCCAGCCAACAAGACAACCCGCGAAGAAGAAGAAAATCCCAGCCAGTCAGATACGAGAAAGTTCTGACTCAGATGACGATGGATGTTCATCTGGCCGTTCATCATCGCAGCGTCCTGCCTCGTTCAAGCCTTCAAGCCACAGCACGAATAAAGATTCCCAGGGGATATTCCCTAGTAACATAGAGGATGGAAGCTCCAGCAGTTCCTATTCGACTCAACCTGCCCCTTCATTACGACGCTTGAAGGACGACAGAATTGAGAGTGCGAGCTCTTTGTCTGATGAAGATAAGGGTACTGGGCGTGGCAGTAATGAAAGGTACTAATTGTACGTGTAAAGATATGTTAACTTGGCAAGAAAGAAAGAAAGAAAGAAAGAAAGAAAGAAAGAAACTTGAGAAAGAAAGAAAGAAAGAAAGAAAGAAAGGAAGGAAGGAAGGAAGGAAGGAAGGAAGGAAGGAAGGAAGGAAGGAAGGAAGGAAGGAAGAAAGAAAGAAAGAAAGAAAGAAAGAAAAAAAAAGGAAATTAACAGTGGATCCAACAGAGTGACTCTTCTTCCACTAGATTAATATTATTCATTTCTTGCATTCGTTCATTGTTGTACTTTTAGTAACAACGAAGATGAAGACGAGTTTGGGGAGGTGTCCATATTGATTGATAAGGAGACAGACACTGCATCACAACAGGTACGAGAAGTCACATCAGTCCTTCATCAAGTCATTTATTTGTTCGTTCGTTCATTCACTCATTCATTAGTTCATTCATTCATTCTTTTTTCGTTCGTTAATTCCTCTAATATTTTAATGGCCAAAGTGTTTCATAGTTTTTTTCATGTTATTTCAGGTCAACAGCGATAATTTAGAAAACAAGTTACTTTCCTTCATCGAAAATAATCCTGATATATATCTAAAAGTACTAAGTTACCAGGTCAGTTCCACATGATAATTGTACCCCCCAGATTACCCCTACACCTCCCCCCACACCCATACCTATACTCCGCGGCCCCTGTTTTAACTGTTTTGTATCGTTTTTTTGTTTGTTTGTTTGTTTTGTTTTGTTTATACATTGCACCGTTACCAGCACTCAGTATATATCTCATGCTTCCGTTCCCTTTTCAGCCAATCGATTTAATGGCTTTACAGGAACAGATCAAGTTTAGTGGGATAAAATGTCCCTTGGGGCAGCTGGTAGATTTCCTCGATACCCAGGTAAAGTACTAGTACTAGTATGTTTTCTAAGCACGACCTTAGAGCCAGGGGGATATCTGAGTTAGATCAGCCCAGAGGTTGTTTCAGGGTTCGATCTGTGAGTTAGCCATGCCCTGACTTAGATCAGCCCAGAGGTTGTTTCAGGGTTCGATCTGTGAGTTAGCCATGCCCTGACTTAGATCAGCCCAGAGGTTGTTTCAGGGTTCGATCTGTGAGTTAGCCATGCCCTGACTTAGATCAGCCCAGAGGTTGTTTCAGGGTTCGATCTGTGAGTTAGCCATGCCCTGACTTAGATCAGCCCAGAGGTTGTTTCAGGGTTCGATCTGTGAGTTAGCCATGCCCTGACTTAGATCAGCCCAGAGGTTGTTTCAGGGTTCGATCTGTGAGTTAGCCATGCCCTGACTTAGATCAGCCCAGAGGTTGTTTCAGGGTTCGATCTGTGAGTTAGCCATGCCCTGACTTAGATCAGCCCAGAGGTTGTTTCAGGGTTCTATCTGTGAGTTAGCCATGCCCTGACTTAGATCAGCCCAGAGGTTGTTTCAGGGTTCTATCTGTGAGTTAGCCATGCCCTGACTTAGATCAGCCCAGAGGTTGTTTCAGGGTTCTATCTGTGAGTTAGCCATGCCCTGTCTTAGATCAGCACAGAGGTTGTTTCAGGGTTCTATCTGTGAGTTAGCCATGCCCTGACTTAGATCAGCCCAGAGGTTGTTTCAGGGTTCTATCTGTGAGTTAGCCATGCCCTGACTTAGATCAGCCCAGAGGTTGTTTCAGGGTTCTATCTGTGAGTTAGCCATGCCCTGTCTTAGATCAGCACAGAGGTTGTTTCAGGGTTCTATCTGTGAGTTAGCCATGCCCTGTCTTAGATCAGCCCAGAGGTTGTTTCAGGGTTCTATCTGTGAGTTAGCCATGCCCTGACTTAGATCAGCCCAGAGGTTGTTTCAGGGTTTGATATTATAAATATGATGGTTGTGAAAGAGTTGTTGTCTCAAATTTAAAAACTTTTTAATTTACTAGTTTTTGGATCCTCCCTTTTTCCGCAGTGTATCACGTTCACAACAGCTGGCCAAAAACCACGACAACGAAGAAAGCCCGCAAGAAAAAAGAAATAACGTTCCTCATCACATATAAATATGTTAGTTTTTTAAATTGTTTTGTTACTGATGGTTTAGATATTTAAACTGTGAATAAAATATATTACAAATCATTTCAAGCCGTTGACTTTGACTTTAAACTTTTTAATCTCAAATTCTTGGTTAGTTTATAACTAAACTTGCCTAAACCGCTGTACACGAGAGCAGGCTCATGTCCCGTTTGCGAATACCAAAACAAGACGACAATGGAATGCAGGAAAACATTTGCTTCATAGCTCCTATTTCTTTGTAATTATTAATCTTATGGTGAAACTAGGGATTCTTTTATACGCGAAGACCTTGTATGGATTATTTTGACAACTGAATGTTCTTTTCCTTGTCCAGTAACAGTTACATCAACGTGCTAGAGCGTAGAGCATCATGCAGTATACTGTACCATGCTTCTTGACCCCTTGTTGTTCGCCAACAACTTTGAGGAAGAGGTAGATTAGGGAAGCTACTTTGAAGCTGAAAACTAGGATAGGTAAATCATGGAGAGAGATCTGAAAACGCTGCGACGATCACGGGTGAGTCTGAATCATAAAATTTTAAAATCTATCAGTTACAGTGTAATTAGATAACTTACGAGAATACACTACCTTCGATCGCGGAATATGAGCATGGTATTCGAGTGGCACTTAGAATATTAGTGTAAGCTTTTGAAGAGGCGTTTTTAAAGGTATATTATTTAATACCGTTTTGCCTTTTCGATGTTCATAAATGATTCCTTCATTTTGTTTTTCCGAAAACCCCTTGAGTGTCTACCTGTGTAAACACGTTGACACGTTGGTATGACACTAAACTGGCTTTCGTATACTCGTAAAAAAATCTTTCCGATTGGATTTCTTCTCAACCAAACAGCAGCAAAACAAGTCACTCTATTACAGCTTAGTATTAAATTTGTGCATCCAAAAGTAAAGTTTGCAAAAGTATTTTTTCTCGGAAGGAAAGCGCTAAATGTTAGCAAAATTAAACATTTGTTCTGTTTGTTTTTCTTTTACTTGTTCTGTCTATGTACTTAGCAAGTAAGCAAAACAGTTGTACATGTATTTCTTTATTATTATATTAAAATATGGGTAATTGATAGGTGTGAAGTTATCGATAACCAAGCTGTTTATCATGAGGAATTTTAATTCTCAGAACTTCATTCCCGGGCCTTGACAACCAATTACAAGTGGTTGTCAGGTCGAATTTGATCAGCTTCAATGGACATCAAATTAGTCTTGATTGTTAAGGAATTTTTCCCCCTATTGATTTGAAATAATAACTTTAATGATTTTATTGTAAAAAATATATAACACTATGAAAATTATAAAGCTATGTTCCACTTCTCCTGTTAAGCATTTTATTTTTATTTATTTTTTATCTTTATTTTTCATCTTGTATCTAGAATATTTTCTGTATTCTTCTCACAGTAGAGATGTGTTTATTTGAATTTACACTGAATAGGGTTGCTCTTACCCTTTTTGTTTTTGAGAACACTTGGCTTTAATGCTAAAAAATTCTACTAGATCTGTGTTAAAAGAAAAATAATTGAAATATTGAGTATTTATTGCAGTTGATGAACTATTCAGAGTTCCGTAACATGACAACAGCTCTTGAGAGGCACCATAAAGATGTCAAAGTTGGCTTTATGACATGCAGAAAAGAGAATGACAAAGAACTGGACCTGAGGTAAGAACAAGTTTAGCAAGTTATTAAGGCTACATTTTGATGAATGTATTACAGCATGACAAGCAAAAGTATGACCACATTTAATTATAAAGTATTTGCATACTTTGATATACATGCTTTTGTATGTTACACCATTTCAATGCAAATTTGGCTGGTTTTACCAAATAAGGCCTGCATGCAGAAAGCCTGTGCATAGATATATGCAAATATAATGTGTTCATACATTTGCATGTTGTGCCGTAATAAATACTTTATTGTTTTTATTCAGGCCCTACTTGTATGATGAAGGGGACTCCTATGAAAAGCCATTTTACAACACTTTACTAAAGATGTTATATGAAGTTGCAACGTAAGTGTGAAGAATATTTAGAAGTTACTGTTGATATATGTACCTTATTGATTTTTGTTTGCAATGGATGCTACTGCACATGTCTGTTGTCAATGTTTATAGAATACAATCTTTCTTTCTTCCATTCATCCTTACATCCATTCATTTGCACATTTGATCATATTTGCATGGAATTGTGCATTATAAATAATAAATATAAATATTATAATTATTATCATTCATCCACCTGTCCATCCATACTTCCTCCCTCCTGCTATCCTTTCTTCCTTCCTTGCTTCCTTTTATTCATTTATTCATCCATCCACCCTTCCTTCCTTCCTTCCTTCCACTTAACCATCCTTTAATTCATTCCATCCACTTCTTAGATATCCCCTTCTTTAGTCATATTAGACTTCACACGTTGTGATAATCATCCACAGGTCCCACTTCCATGAAAAACAGTATGAAGATCTGAAAAAGATTTACAAATGGTACAATGCAAACAGGAAGCTGATCTCTTCACCTCCTGTAAGTCAGAACCCTAACTGATTAAATAATCCTTTGTTATACTGCCTTGAAACCTGATTGAATACATGGTGTTTGACCAGTGAACTGATGTATGGAAAATGGTGAATACTACAAGAATATGTAGAGTGTTCACACATATATAGACCCCTTGCACCTGATGTCAGAGCAGCTCAATTTGGAGGGCAAAACAAAAGAATTTTAATATCCTGAGAATTGGAACTTATTGTTTTACCCTTCAAATTGAGCTGCATTCCGACATGCTGCAAGGGGTCTATTGGAGCTTTGTGCACACTCAGTAATCAGTACATTATGTTTTCAGGTCGTGCCAATTCCTGAACCACCAAAACAAAAAGATGAAATCTCCCCCAAACCACCAGAAAATAAAGACGAGTATGAAGATGAACTAGGAGAAAAAGTGACATTCAAAGAAGTTCCCAAGCTTCACATGAGACCCAAAACAGCTCCACCAATAGAATCCAAGAGGGGTGTGCGATATGTAACATGGAATGAAGCACAAGGAAGAAATGGAGCCATTAGGAGACCTGCATCTGGGAAACCAGTGTTCAGGTACCAAAACAAGGAACACTTTGCAAGGGTAAGTGATGTAACATGACCTCTTGCCAAGAGACCAAATACCAGGGCCTGCAGAGCAAGCTTAAAAGTTGTGGGGCTATGAACATTTTTGAAGAGCAATGATGATACCATTTTTTTGAATTTCCTTAAGATTTTTACAACCTGTGGACAAAAGTGTGTTGGAGCTGATAGTCCCACCAGCCCCTCCCCTCTTGGGCCATAATTGCACACACTCAGATTGGATATTTGCACCATTAATATTGCCTCTTCTATAGAGGTTGGATGGATATTTATATGCCTAGCACAAGATCATTAAAAATGGGCTTTTGCAGTATTATCTTTAGCCTCAAAATTGAAGGAACGGGATTGAAGGTGGATAGTCCTGTTGACTCTGGTGTGGGACAAGGTGGATATTTTAAGCCATATTCCCTCTGCTATAGACTAGAGTAGTGTGCAATTCCATAAGGAGCAGTTTGATTGGTTATTTTCAGGAATATCTTGGTAAATCCCTCAAGATTAGTCAGATTGGCTACCATGGCAAAGATGGCTCACAAACAGACCGAAGTATTCATCATCCATCATTCTTTCTTAATCGGCCTGGTACTGCTCCACCTTACACAACACAGGTAATCTGCCATATGCCAATTGACTAGCCTCCATCGCAGAGATTCTTAGGGTCTTCACGTCATCATGCAACGTTTCTATCCTGGAGAAGCATTGTGTGATGACCCTAAGAGCGTCTGTGCAGGAGGCTACCAATTGACCTGCTGTCTATCAATTGTCATACTATGTAAATGCTTTCCTAGCCAAGCCAAAGGCAGCAGATTGCCTCTTTTACTCCGACAAAGGACTAATGTCTGAAATGTCAGTTTAGTTATGAACTTTTTTTACACATTGTTTAAGTTTCCTTCTTATTCACTTGTTGTATTCAACACACCTATGCAGTCCCAACTAGTAACCACTAGTCATCAGATTTAGGATGAGGCTGGATTGGGTGGCTAGCCACTCCCACCCTACATCAAATAATAGAAATATCAAAAGCTGAAAATAACAATACGAATAAAGTTGTAACCAGACATAGGACTTAAGAGTCTCCCCATCTAGACTATTGTAGTTTTTCAGTTCAGCTCACGAATTATGCATTCTATTTTAGTGTTGTTATAAATGGTAGTAAATGTGTACAATTCTTCTGTTCAGATCAAACTTAAAGAAGATGACCACATGAAGTCATTCATCCTTAAGCCATACAGCACTCCTGTACCAATGTCATCACCAATCAACTCTCCCTTGACATCACCGAGAGATTCTCCTGTCCCATTCAGGTAATATGACCAACATGTTTGTTGTTACAATCTTTCACATTTCACATTTCACAATTCCTACCTTCCATCCATCCTTCCATCCATCCTTTCTTTTATTCTTCCTTCCATCCTTCCTTCCTTCCATCTTTCCTTCCTTCCGTTATTGTTGGTGCGCTTACTTGCTTTGTTGCCTCCAGAGTTTTCTTTTGTTTATGGACCAATTTTACCAAGTCAATTTTTCATCAATCCTTTTCCATAAGTAATAAAATCCAAAGGCCCCCCACTGTCCTACTTTTGCAACTTGTCATTCTTATTATCAATTCCATCTAGATGTAAGTCACCTCAGTTGTCCATCAGTGACTTCTCGCCTGAACCAGCCAAAGAACCATCTGTCAAACTCAATATTCGAATGCCCAAAGAGAATGAGGACAAAAGTGACAGCAGATCAAAAACCTCACTCAGGCAAGATGATAATCGTAATAAAGAAGACCAAACAGATAAGAGACAGCATCCTGACTTGCCTTCTAAACTACCATCATCACAACCCATTCCTGACAACCCAACGTCTTCACAACTTGAAAACATTTTAAAGAAACAAAAACGAGAAGAAAGTTTACTCGAAGAACAGCACAACCTACTGCAAACAAAACTTCTACACGAGTACGACAGATATGCCAGGGAATGTGCCGCTAAGGAGAAGGAAAGGAAAGCTAAAGTAGAAATGGTTGAAGGACATGTTGCTTTGAATATGAACGGTGGACAACATGGGACACTTGTTCATCCTTCGCATGTTGGGACGTACGATTTGTCTTACCCAGATGCGATTCCCAGCTACAACAGAATATTTTCCAAGCCAAAAGGTTAGTTATATGTTATAAAATATATGAAACAATTGCTGTTGATGATGAGCGATGCACAACTTAGTCTTCAACACAAGTACAAGCATCAACAACATACACAGACTCAGTGCAGCTCTTCTCTAACAGTTGTGAGGAAAGACAACTGCTGTTAATGAGCAATGCACAACTGAGTCTTCAACACGAGTATAAGCATCAACAACATACACAGACTCAGTACAGATCCTCTCTAATATAACAAGTGTGAGGAAAGACAACTGCTGTATGTTACTCAGTGATGCAAGGAAAAACTAGGCCATATTATTGTCACAACATTTTCCCCTCTCTGTTCCTAGAAGCCCATTCTCGCAGCAAATCAGCAGACAGTGCACACGTGCAGTCAGGATTCAGTCCCGCTAGACATCTTAGACACACTACTGTCCCATATAACAGACCTAACGAGGTTCAGGTGGATGCAGTATTGAGTATGGTGACTCCTATCGGCTTGCAGATGGAGTATGACAGAGAAAGGGTTAGTGGCGTGTGTTACTACAAACAGAAAGGATTAAAAAAGAGATAGGAAAAGGAGTGAAGGGAAAGGATAGGGGAAAAGGATAGTGAAAGAACCTGGGAAAAGGGAAAGGTGTGAAAGGCATGGGAGATTTGCACGGATGGGAAAAATATGGATATTAATTTTGCTGGAAAAGAAGGGATGGAAATCACATGATGAAGGGCGTAAGAGGAAAGGAGAGGAAAGGGAAGCGGAGAAGTCAGGAGACGGAAAGGCCGGGTGAAGCGCCAAGGGACAAAACTAAATGGTAATATTGCGCGCAGAATTGCCAAAAACTAGATAGAAGCAGCCGATAAAGTAGTCAAGATGTTTCGTCTTGTGTTGCAGGTGAACGGTTATGTTTCCCCCGGAATGAAACAACCATCTACTCCAATACCACAACACTACATGATACCAGATGGAACTCCTGATCAACAAATGGAACACAGAGAAACATCATCAGTCAGCCAGGCATCATCTGTATGCAGCTCAAACCTAGACATGGACTCTCCCAGGTAAGATTAACACTTTAATTATGAACGCAAAATACGCTGATTGAAAGCATTTTAGTCAATGCTCAAAATACTCGGCACCTTCTTAGATGAACGTTTCGCGACTTGTTCATTTGCGATTCATCGGTGCTCGCAAATTCGCGTCACTTTAATTTCGCGATTTTAATAAATAAATCCTGAATTATTTTTTTTCCAAATAAACACATTCCTTGAGCAAAAGGACTTTTAGTATTGCAAAATACTAACAACAAAGAATATATATTTAGTGTTAGTTACTTGGTTTTATCTGGAGTAAAATAACTGCTGGAGACGCTAGTGTAGATATTATGTATACATAATTTTTTGATATTTTTCATAGTTTTGCTTAGAAACTTTTTCTATATTATTTACTCCTTTTTTTTTTTCTATTTTTTTTTTTTTTTTTTTTTTGGACATTTTATTCTTAGTTTTCTTATACATGTTTAGGCGCTTTAGGGTATTGCATATAAAGCGCTATATAAATAATAAACTTATTATTAATGCTTTGTTCTCAGTCGAAACAACGTTTTTTATCCCTGTTTTTTAATGGTCAACAATTCTTTATTTTCTCCGCGATATTTGAAGGTCACTTTATTGTTTTTGCGTCATATTTTCGTAACACTTATTTTCGCGTCACTTTAATTTCGCGAGTTTTTTGACATCGCAATATTAACGTGTCGCGTAAATCATTTCCATGTAATAAGGTAATAAAGGTCTTCATCGACATGAAATGTTTTCTCAAGTTCTTTGTCATTTCCTGTGTACATCGTGTTCCATGAACGTCATGTTTGTCTAATTATGTACATCCATCCATATCCAACACCGCTTGGATTACGTCCGGTCATTTTTGGATCTAATAACTTAACGATTTAAGAGGTTTTTTTGTATGACAATCCTTAAGGACTATTCTTTAATGCCGTCTTTTCAAAATAGCTTATAATTGTGTGGCTTTCACGTCAATTAGCTTGTAGTTACATAATAAGTCATCGGTGTGGCGTAACCCATGTACTAATAGTAATTATCAAAGGCTATTCAATTCACCATCAAGTGGTTCATCTTTTCACGTAGATAACATTGTTTTAAATATTGTCACAAAAATTCTTTCTTCAAGACTTGATTTCCGTATTTTTGTCCTATCTGTTTCGGTGTCATCATTGACTGATCATTATCAATAAAGTACAAAAAGTGATTATTGTTCATGTAGCTGTTGTTTGAGTTTAAAGTGGCGCATATCAAAAGAGAACAGCATTCCATGGTAGCCAGAGAGTGTGCTTAATGATTATTTGCATAATTTGAAAACAATATTGAACGCTCATTCTGTTCTTGTCTCGCCAATAATCCTTGTGTTTTCACAATGCCTTACAAGTAAGTCCCTAACACTTTGGGCATGCACTTTTCTAGTTTAATACTTGTACAAATCGGAGGTGATATTAATATTCTTAGCAGAGAGAAAGAATATTTCCTTATTTTTGAGGTTAAGCACAGGTTCTGCCTTGTTTGCCTAGTCTCATCATCTCATAATTAATATGTCTTGTACTGGATCTTCCAAGAAACCTATTGTGTACCTCTACAGGTCGTCCATTTCTGTACACACGCCTCTAGAACTAAAGACCAAGGAACCAGAGCTGAACGCAGAGAGGACGGACCGTGATTACAAGGTCCATTTTCACCAGGATAAAGCAGCACAGTCAGATGTGAACAAGAACTACAAGACGTCGGGTCCTGTTTGTCCGGACACCATTAGATATCAGTATGTTCATGTCACTAGTTTGTGTTTATTGTTCTAGTTTTATTGATTTTGTCGTTGTACTTTAATATCATGTTGGGTGAGTTCATAGTTGCTTGGTCGAACAACAATTTGAGGAAACTCTTTTGTGTTTCGTCGTTTATCGTTCTTCAGTTTGACAAAACATATCTCGCTAAAAGTGGTTGACTTCAACATCAGAATCAAAACCTTGTCTTGGCGTTAGACTGTTCTGTTCTGGATTCTGTATTTTTATCTCGTACCTCACAGTTCTAGATAGTGCGTGTCTGTCTTTTCGTGTCAGTCTTGCCCTTTTTAGGTATCTTATGGTGTCCCTGTCCTATCTGTTCAAGGACTTCAATGTATCTGTTTGTCTGTGTGCATGTCTTTTCAAGGGATGTGTGTTTGTCAGTACGTGTCCTGTCTGTTCTAGGGATGTGCCTGTCTGTCAGTTCTGGGGGTCTTCTAGGTATGTGTGTGTGTGTGTGTAGATTCTCTGTATGTATTTTGGTCTGTCTACCCTCTGTTCTAGGAGGAATGTGTTTGTACGTCCATTCTGGGGTCTTCTAGGTATGTGTGTGTGTGTGTAGATTCTCTGTATGTATTTTGGTCTGTTTCCCCTCTGTTGTAAGAGGAATGTGTTTGTACGTCCATTCTGGGGTCTTCTAGGTATGTGTGTGTGTGTGGATTCTCTATGTATTTTTGTCTGTCTATCCTGCCTGTTCTAGGGATGTGTCTGTCTGTCAGTTCTAGGGTCTTTTAGGTATTTTTCTGTTTATCGGCATTCCCATAGTTACCTACATATTCTGCATTGTGTCTGTCTGTCTGTCCGCTATCTTAATACCTATCTCTCTCTTGCCCTTCAGGTGGACAGACGATGGGTTTGGTAGTATGACATACATGAAAAAGTTAAAGTAAGTAGATATACCGGCGTGAGGTGTTTCTCAACGTGTGCTTTTAAATTTACAACTTTTCTTTCAAACTTCTTTCTGATCATGTTAGTCTTTAGATTATGCTCATGCATGTTCTGATCAGAATATTTAGCCAATTCACCACTTTCCATACATTGGTTCACTGGTCACAGACAAAGCATTCAGTCGAGGCTGCAAGGTTCAAATTTGAATAATCCTTTGAAACTACCTTGCAGCCTCGATTGAATGCTTTGTCTGTGACCAGTAAACCGATGTATGGACTGATGGAAACTGGTGAATAGTGTATTTATGGATTCTAACCTTTCTCTTGATTAACAGGTCAGCAGTCTCCCCTCGATCTCCGAAGAAAAAACCCAATGTATCCCAGACGTCCAAGCAGTCGCCCCCAGATCACGTGACTTTGCCATCGAGTTCTCGGTCTCTGGATAAGAGGACTTTAGCATCGCTAATGTTAGTGAAACAGCTAGGAGAAACAGATCGTAGGGATGGGTAAGGATGGATGGAATTATATGTTGGTAGAATATCATGCAATAGTATATGAAGTTTGCTTCTTTTTAATGTGGGACGCGGTGCATGGGAGAGAGAAATAGTGAGAAAACAGCGAAACAGGGAGAAAACTTTTATTTATATTTCTCTTTCTTTTCTTCATCACCCTGACTTTTTTAATTCTTTTTCTTCTCTGCCTCTTATTTCTTTTCTCGTTCCTTTTTTTGTTGTTGTTGAAATCATCCCTTTCATCCTATCTCACTTTTCTTTTTTCTCGTACGTCTCTCTTCTACTCGAAAATTCCCCCTCCTCTTCCCTAAATCCAATTCTCACCACTAAGCCCATTGACTTAACTTCTTTTTCTGTGAACTAACATGCCGTTCTAAATCCATACAATAGTCGATTTGGAGGTTGTACAGAAAGGTCTGCCACAGCTCCCCCACCAGAACATGTAGACTACAACTATAAACTAGAGTACATGTCATTCTGCCAATCCGTGGGACCAAGACTCGGTGAGTAGTTTGATCGTTGATAGGTCATGGCTGTCGTGTGTTCTCTACGAGAATTCAAAGTAGTTCTTGAACCAACAATGCCATAAAGGCGAAGAAACTATAAGTAGAAACGAATTCTACTTTTCACAACGATTGCTGCAACTTATCTCGCAACATGCGTTTTTTAAATTGCATTTACGCCATTGCGAGACAAGTTACAAAGAAAATTCCTCCATGTAATCTCGCCTTTAATTTGTTTCTTGATTACTGACTGGTTTACTCAGGATTAGACTAATGGATTTTAGCGCCAAAATGTTCACAAGAACAAAAATAAATAATGCGCAACTCCAACCACATAAACAAACATTTCACGGACTTTCACTGGAACACATGAATATTCTGCAAAAAATCGAGGCTAATCCTGAGCAACAGAGAAATCGAAACTGGTGGTTAGATAGAGAAGAGACAGTAAAGTTCTTTATCTTTAACTAAAGGGGAGACAGACAGACCATCTACAGTAGCCTGGTATTTACAAGGTGATCATGGTTTGTACAAAGAACCCAGTATGCGGTCAGACAGGTAAGATGCTTTGCATGGGCTTCATTTCAGGCTCACTTCCTTGAGTGTTATTTCTTTCTTTTTAATAAACGCTTGAACTGATAGTTTGTTCATTGCGCAGCGAGGAGATTCGCAAGAGAGACGTGCGCATCGCACAGGACAGATCATTAATGATCGAAGGGCGACATATCGGTGGGGATGCCGACCAACAAGAACCGAAGCCGATGGAGAACCCAACAGGAAATGAAGAAAATGAAAAGAAAAATAAAGAATCGAAGAAAGAAATAGAGCCCTCAACAGTCACAGCTACGAGTGATAAGGATAAGAAAGGTAGGTACGGCCCTTAGACTACTGTAATACAATTCTCTCTGTGAGGAGATTCACTCCGTTTCTCCCCGTCACTCACACGGGCACAGGATGACGGCTCGAAGAATTGAGCGCACGAGCTCAAAGGCAGCACAATAGCAGCGCACGTGCACGCCTCTTGCGCTTCCCTTGGATTAGATTTGGATTCGCCAATCAATAGGATCTTTAGGCCGGATATTTCTCGCCTTCACGAAATAGTTGGCTCACAAACTCTTCCTACAAGAATGAACACTGAGAAGGAGAGCTAGAAGGGAGGAAGGTGATGTCTGATTCTTAGTAATATTTTTTTGGTTTCATTTATCAAACAGAATTAACCAAACCATCCAGGACATCATTACGTCCTACTTCACCAAGACCAAAGCGGCCACTATCCGCCTCTAGCTGTGAACATCATCACATATCGATCCCCTATGGAAAGGGTTTTGGCACGGCGTCTAGACCATGTTCAGCACGCAGTGACAGATCTGAAAAAACCTACAACTTCTCTGTCAAACAGTTTAATCATTTTTGCTGGCCTGATGAGGTACGTTTGGTGAGGAATAGAGCAGATTTAGCATGTCAAATACCCTGGAACCGCACCTAATTACTTTGTTGCGCATGAGTTCTCAAACTTGTCAAACCTCTGTCGATACTTTTGGCGCGAATTTCGGCATATGAGAGTGTAGTGCCTTGACGATTTGCTACAGATCATTGTGTTTTCGTATCATGAATCAATCTAAAATAAGGTTCTAATTCTTCACAGGCTATTCTTTCTGATGACTATATCAGACAGAGAGAAGTTTGGGCAGCAGTCAATATACAAAGGTAAATTGCATTCAGGGGTTTAATTTATGATCCAGACCCATGGAACTGCGCATCGCCGTCCCTTATTGGTACATATCACTTTTTATTTTATTTTTGTTTTTTAACAGAATATTTCGAGGGTACATGGCACGCCAGTATTATGTTGACTTGCGTGATGCTGAAAGAGAGCGGAGACGAAGAGCTGCCCTTACTTTACAAAGGTACGTAAGGAGAATACCGAACAGCTTAACTATAGACCTCGACCTTATCTCTGTTAAGGAGGGATTACACTGAGCAGTTTCCTCCGCTGCCGTTGCGACACAAGTTGCAAGAAGGTTTACACGGTGCAGCGGAGACGCAATCGTTGCCAAAAGTAGAAACGAGTTCTAGTTTTCGCAAGGATTGCTGCACTTATCTCACAACATTTTTTAAATTGCATTTTACACTCAAAGTAAAGAGGTCCATTGTGACCTGTTTGTTCTCAAAAATTGCTAATCCTCTTTGTTTATTAATATGTTTTCGTGTTTTCAGTCATTTGCGTGGTTTTCTAACTCGAAAACGGATGGAAGTCAAAATGAGGGATTACATGCCGACCACTCGAACCAAGGAATGGGCGCGCAAATACAAGGAAGAATTGAAACAACGCGAAGCTGCGCGACTACACAAGAAAAACTTTACACTCATCAAGTAAGAATTAATTCAAATTAATAAAGTTATAAGGTATTGAAGTTGTCCTTCAGTAGCATGGTTATATAATAAATAAGTTGAGTTTTGGGGTTACTTTTAAAGTCCATCAGATGAATGTACGAACTTTAACTCCCTCTATAAAAATCAACATGTCAGTCGAGCTTTGTGTGTATGAAATAGTAAATGTAGTGGTAGTGAGTGTGAGTGAGTGATCACATCACTGAAAGCTGTCAAAATAGTCAGCCTGCTCTAACAAATAAAAGATTATTACTCAGTTATTTTAGGCTCGGAACGCCAATAACCTTTTTGCTCAGGGCGCAGTGCTTGCGCAATCAAATTTTACACACCCAAGATTAAACAAGATATTGTGGATTAATATTTCAGACTGAACAAAGACGCTGAAAAACTTGATGAAAACATCAAGCAGGTGAAAGCGCATCAGAACATCTTCGAGTAAGTCCACATTTCTTTTCTCCTATTTGGTTTTGATGTTTTTGTTGTTAATGCCATTTTTAGTGTACCTTGCAACTCCTACTCACCCCTATGTTGTTCAGCACGTCCTTGACCTTGTCTTCCAAGTGTTTCATGTATTCAATACTGACATGCGCAAACTAATTATTTCATTTGTATTAGTATTTATCATCCAGCAAGAGAAGGACCTACAAAAGCTGAAATGAAGGCCGCTGCTATCACAATACAAAGGTAAAAACAGTGACTTCTGGGTCGTTACTTCGAGGGGGTGAGGGCTTTACCATGCATTTATTTCCCTGTCTCCGCGTGTTCATGAGCAAAACAAACCTAACGCGACTTGAAACTGAAGGCAAAAGAGTGACAGTAAAGAACACGAACACATGGTGCAACTTCGCGCGCCATGCTGCAGGCAATCGATGTTCGTTGCGAGCCATGTCACACGAAGCAATGTGTTGCACGCACCATTGCTAAAGTAGAAAACAATCCTGCTTCAGCAACATTGCTTGCAATATTGCGCGCAATGTTGCACCGTGTGTTTTCGCCATAAAACTCAAAGGTTATTGATGCCTATTGCGGTCACGCAGTGAGAGGTGGTCACGCAATGCTACTGTGGACGTTTTCACTTCTCTTGATTGGTATATTCTATGGTGGTTTCTATTAACTTTTAGTTTACTGTTTCGTCTGTCTACAGATATTTCCGGGGTTGGTTTGTGAGAAAAATGTACCAGAAAGTCAAATCAAAGGTATTTTTGTCTTAGTGTATGTTAGCGTTTCCCTGATACCCGCTATGCGCTCTGCGCTCACTGAGTTACTAGCGAGCATCTCTTCTACTAAAACAGCGACTAAGACTTGGCGCAGTTCAAATGATTTCGCGGTTCGCGCTGCAAAAATAGATGTTATTGAATTTGAATTTGTTCGGGTATTACACAAGAGGCGTAGTTGAACATTGCAGCACATAGCGGCTAACATAGCATTGCTTTGCTAAAGCAATGACGTCAGTCCGTCTTCTTAAAAAAATGAAAAAATTCCCTACTGCTAATCCCTTGCACTATCTGAAACGTTGAAATATTGTCTAGTCTTTAATGCTGGTTCATTGTTTTCCATGACGGCTGTTGTTGCGCCAATAGTCCCCTTCACAGTTCCCTGTGCTATCTTGAGAGGTAGCCGGGCCTTTGCATCGAGCTTGGACAATTATACACATGTCTCTATCATTGCAAGGTAAGCTCATGTCTCACTTCGATGCAGAGGCACGGCTACCTTTCAAGATGGCGCAGGGAACTGTGAAGGGGACTATTTCGTTGCGCGGTGGTACAGTTATCCGATAATATTATTTCTTGCGATCCGCAATGTTGTAACTGTAACTGTACTTACTTTCCCAGGCTCTCAAACGCACCCTATCGTTCAACAAATTCATCAAAGGCTATCAAAGCCTTCTCTACAGAATACAGAAGAGATACGGTGTCAAGGATCCTTCAACCGACCTACAGTTTAATGAGCTAATGGAATATGTCGAACGATTGAACAGTAAGTGGTGAATCTTTGCTTAATTAATTAGCGGTTCCTGGATAAATCCGTGTAGTTAAAAATATAGTCATAGTCAGATCCATGCCTATAATAGTCTTCCCCGCAGCTGTTTTTAGGGTCGTCACGCAACGCCCCCAAAAACGGCTGCGGAGGAGACTATGCCTATAATAGGAGATTCTTTATGTGTGCCATGACCGTGATTCTTTATGTGTGCCGGGACCGTGGCTCGAAAAAGTTGGACAAACAGCAGTCTCGCGCACCGCGACTGGAGCATAGCAAGCCGGAGCATGCAGCCAGATCCGGCGCGCACCATCGTTCAGTAATACTGCTTACAAGGTTGCGCAACTCTGTTCGAACGTTTTTCAAGGCCCTTAGTGTCTAGTGGTGCAGTCGAATTATGATATGAAAATAAATATATCATTTCGTTATTTTCAGAGTATGAAATAGCTTTCGAGAAATTTGCAGTAAATGGTGTTCTCAGCTACAATGATATCAAGGAATACTTCAAAGCTGTTGGTCACATGCCATCGCAGAAAGAGATTGACGAAGCCATCGAAATTGTTACTAAAAGTAAGTTTTATGTGTGGTGGTTACAAGAGTGCTGTTTTAAGCAAATTATGTAAAGTCTAGAGACCGTGGTCTCTTGGTAAAGTCGTTTTCAAGGCTTGCAAGCCGAGCGTCGAGGCATTAAGGCAACTGCGTTGACTTACGTTTTCTTTTAGAGTTACAGCTGAGCTTTTTAGATATGTTTTCTTCTATTTACATCATCGAAAAGGAGATTTTTTGAGCTTGTTAACCTGACGTTAAACTCTAAGAGAATCGAAAAAAACTTTTTTTTTTGTCGCGAAAAAAAAATCAACATTTTCAAGAGTCGGTTGCGCTGTTTCTCTTTTTATAATCAACAAACAATCCTTTCAACTTTACTATTGTTTTGTGATTTCCTGTACTAAAATTAGCTCATAATTTATTATCTTTCAGTGTCAGCGCAAGGCAGAAGTCTAACCAAAGCAGAGGCAGTTGAGATTCTATTTCAAATCTACGTTCCACGAGGCACAGGAATGAAACTATCAGATGTGCGCAAATCAACATGGTTGAACCCACTGAATGATGGACAAGACATCATGCAGCTACTCTCCAAGAAAGACCTTGAGGCAACAAACCTTGCCAAATGTCTCTCACTGGTAGCTAATGCAGGGAAAGAGAATGAAGAGATACAGGACTTGCTCAGACCTTCCTCAGCTAAATCAAGCAAGAAGACTGAGAATAAAAAGGGCAAATCACGTGATAAAGAGCGACACGTGACTTTAGCTCAGTATCCCATGAGGCCCTCGTCTTCTTCTTCATCACGAAGTCGTTCAAAGTCTCCCAAACCTTCAAAAAGATGAAATTTAAAGTGTTTTTATCTTAGTAATTTATACTGGTACCACAGTTATCACATGCACATGCAGATGAGGTCATGCGATGTCATTTTACAAGGAGGTCAAAGTCAAAGGCAGATCCAGGGGTAGGGTCAGGGGGGTCCAGACCCTCTGTCATACCTAAGATTCCATTTGTTGCATCCTAAAATTTAGTTTTGCCACAGGTTTGAAGTAAATTTTGCATGTTGTATACATTTGGAAACCCCTCTTACATTTGGACCCCCCTCTCAACAAATTCCTGGATCCCCCTTGAAAGTTTAACCAGATAACTTATCATTTTATGCCTCAAATGCCAGACTTTCGCAGTTAATTCACCAAAGAACTGCTATGCTCCTTTCCATAGTCTTCCCACAATCCCTTTTGATCCCAGCATGAGCTCGAGGTCAGGGTAAAATTTGCATATTTTTTATACATTTTTATGCAACTTTACACTGACCTTGACCTCATGCTCAGATCATAAGGGATTGTGGGTAGAAATAGGAAAGATGCATTACTATACATATAATTGGGAATTTGTTTCAACATAAACTGTGAAAACTCCCAAACATACCTAAAATGCAGATAATTTTGATTCTATCCTTGGTCATAAACTCGACCAAGTTAATTAATGCCCCTATTCGCTCACCCACCTCTCCCCTCGTCATCTATCATGGAGCGAGGATTTTCATCAATTTCCTACATCACTGCAATAAAGTGGTTTTATGTATTTTGCAATAGATATTACAACAGATGAGGTTAGTAGATCTGAGAGTGACGTCACTAAACCCAAGAAATAAAAATTGCTTGTTAAAATGTGATACTATCTATTTTATGGGTTTCACTCTTTTTTAATTTTTTTTGACAATAATAAGTCAAGTCACAATAATAAGTCAAGTCACTCTGCAATAAATTTGCATATTTCCAATCGCTAAATATATCTATGCCAATCGAATATTTGAAATAACTATAAAATAAAGCAAATAATATTATGTCAATGATTTGGATATATAAATGTATCTATATTAAAATATCAGTAAATTCAAAATTGTAACTTAGTTCATAATTTCACCCTCCCCTCCCCCCCATTCCACCATTCCAATTTGGAATGCTAGAATTTGCCTTGATAAATAAGTTATTTTGCAACCAGCTCTTGATTTAAGATTAAACTAATCCGGATTCCTGATTTTCTTTCTTGGGATTTGGAATCCGAGTTGTAAAATCCGCAATCCATTGTCCGTTCAGGATTTTCCTATCTGAATATGATCAATACACGAGTAAGCCTGGAGGCTATAATAACCACATGCAGCAAGACAAGAAACAAGACGAGGATTTGATCAACACTTCTGACCTAAAAAACCCTTTACTGTCCATCATGCCAAACATTAAGATCTTTGGTGGCAGTTCTCACCCTAGTTTAGCCCGTTTAGTTGTCGATAAGCTTGGTTTTGATCTTGGAAAAAGCGTCATGAAGAAGTTTTCTAACAAGGAAACCTGGTAAGTCAAGAAACGTGTTTACTTCTCTCTTACTCTCTCTTTCAGTTTGACTTTAACACTGCTAAAACTACCTGGGATTTTAGCTGAAATAGCGTCTTTAAAGAGACTGTCTGAAAACCTATAAATTAAGAAAAAATTTATACGGTTCTTGTCAGTCGCTGTGGCAAGATATAAGCTTAAGTTTATCCAAATACGTTTTGACTGCAGTTCGGTGTGTTAAGATTTTGGCAGGTTTTTTGAACTATGTTTCGTAGTATATCCCCGTTAGAGATTTGAACATTAAAAGAGCTTTGCTTATTCCTACATAAACAGTTTTATAGTCAAGATATCTAGGATAATGGTTTATTAACCTTGTATAGCAACACAGATGTTAGTCGCTCAAGGACGCCATGACCCACGTGGTTGCATGTCTCACCTTTTTTACTAGAGATGAAAATTTGGACTTTATCATTATTATTTAGGTTTTATAAATAGTATTTTGAATATTACACTCGTAGATATAAAGTTTCTATACCGGGATATTGCAAAACATCAACCCCCCTCCCCATCAAATATCATTACCACTATCCCATGGCCGTGGACTCCAGCTAAGAATTTGATGTTCTTTTGCCATGGACCCCTCGGAGTTTGATGTTCTTTTGCTATGGACCCCCTGGAATTTGATGTTCTTTTGCCATGGACCCCCTGGAATTTGATGTTCTTTTGCCATGGACCCCTCGGAGTTTGATGTTTCTTTTGCCATGGACCCCCTGGGTCAACACTTATGAAATATGGGGGCAACTATACACCCTATGCATAAAGAGTAAAGACTGGGAACAAGCACCATGAATCATCAATGATTTCAAAAATATATTTTGATTACAAGAAATCTTGAACATGTCTAAATTAGTAATTTGGTAGAGTTCTGTTGTTATATATTAAATCACTGCAGAGTTATAAGCATTTGAAATGTGCCAAAAACATGAAAACGAGGCTGGTCAGGCCTTGGTTGTTGTTTCCATACAAATCTTTCTAATTTCAAACAGCTGTAGCTTTTTATCATTTAATGTTAGTAAGCTGAAATTTTTGGAGATTACTAAGATCGATATACTCTTTACAATGAAAGCAATGGTTTTTTCAATAACTGATGAACTAAGGTATTTCCATGGCCACGCCCTTATACATAGGGTGTATGGATGCTGTTGAAAAAAATCTGTTTTACTCGTGATGCATAGCACTAGCTAGAGAGTAGTGAATATTGATAAGCTCTGAAAGTGGCTGTCGCTCTCAGTGTAGAAGGAATTGTTGGGAAAGAAAGCACTAAAAACTAAGTACTAGATCCAAACTTTACTGTGTAAGGGTATTTTTTTAGTAGAAATAAAAATTGAAAAAAAAATGATGCTCTGAAATAATGGAAGTGACATCAAAAACAGTCATTTTTGGTTTTCAAAAAAAGTTTAGATTTTTTTTCGTTATGATTCTTGGACATTTCTGCAGGGTTTTTTATTTTAAACGTTGTTCTGTTTGCTAAATCACCTGGATTTTTATGAATTATTTTCATGTGTAAGTATATTAATTTATCATTCAAATTATTTTTTCCGTCATTTTGATTGGCCGAGAGAACTGCAAATAACTGCCTACAAATAATGGTCTGCTCATGCACATTACGGTGCAGAGCCATCTTACTGCAAATAACAGTTTGCTCATGCGCAGTAATGCTGTATTTGACAATGGCTCGCTACCCTGAAAAAATGAGCTGACTTCTTTGTTATTGTTTGACTCATGCGCACTGCCCCTCAAAGATTAGAAAAAATAATTTGAATGATAAAACAATTATTGAACTCGGTAATTATTTGCACTAACAAATCACGATATTTTGCTCAACCTCGTCCAATAATTGCTTATTATTCTGATAATTGAAGTCGAGCTTGACTAACTTCCACGCTTCTATAAAATTTTCATACATTTACATAACTACTCATTCATTTCATGATCAATTAATCATCCGTGCTATCTTCTGGACTACAGTTTTGAATCACTTTCGTATATTCCTCTGCTTTGTTTTGAAATGCCAAATATCAAAATCTTTTCTGGTAACTCTAACCCTGAAATCAATGAACTAATTATAGGGAAGCTTAACTTGAAACCTGGAAAATGCTCTGTTAGAAAGTTTACTAACACTGAGTCATGGTAATATGATTGCACTTCAGAAAAGAAGTTTTGAAATTTTGACAATATTTAGTCAGCTAGCTTGATTCTTATACTCCTTTAGAACAAGACTTTGAACATCAGATTGAATACAAAGTGTAAATATTCTAAGTTCTTGCTAATTTGTTTGATTAACAGTGTTGAAATAGCCGAATCAGTCCGTGGTGAAGATGTGTATATAATTCAAAGTGGCTGCGGTGATATCAACGATAACCTGATGGAGCTTCTCATCATGATAAATGCTTGTAAAATTGCCTCTGCACAGAGAGTAACTGCTGTTATCCCATGCTTTCCTTATGCAAGACAAGATAAGAAGGACAAGGTACAGTAGGTGTTGAACTGCCGTAAATTACCTTAATAATTATTATACACAACACTGAACTTATTCAACCGACGTAAATTTTCCTCTGATATAATTGAAAAATAAGGCTCTTTTCAGAATTGGCTTCTAGACTAATAGTGTCATTATTTTTGCTTATTATCTCCTGTCTGCCTTCTTGAGAGATTAATATGAATTTGCTTGTAAACTTTTACAAGCAAGATAGGTTTAAATTATCTACCGTTGTGCAGTTGCGTGCCATATACAATACATTAATTATGGCATTATGTGTTAGAGAATCTATTGTCTTTATCACCATTATGTTATCACTTGTCACAAAGGGAATTTTATCTGCAGTTGTGTGTCTTAATGGTGACAGATTTGCTTATCAATTCCAAGGGAATATTTTTTAATAAATAATTGTTTTAGGATTTTATTTACTAAAAATTAACATTATTTCTGGATTATTTTGTTTAGAGTCGTGCACCTATATCTGCTAAGCTGGTAGCAAACATGTTATCAGTTGCAGGTGCTGATCATATCATAACAATGGACCTTCATGCTTCACAGATACAGGTATCTACTGTGTATGATAACTTTATTACATTACATTACATTACATTACATTACATTACATTTTATTTCCATTTCCTTTTTTTTCTTAATGTTTACATGTATTTCTATATTTCCATATATAAAAAAAAAGTTATATACAAATATATATTGGTATCGTAAAAGAAGATATAGTGATAATTTAGGAAATGACTAGTATAAAAATAAAACGGCAAAACGAATTACTAAAATGTACTAATACTAATTGTAATAATAAATATATGTATTCGAAACTAGCTACTATATTCTAAGTTTCTTTTAATGCTGGAGGCCATAATAAAAGTGTTTTTAAAGCGATCTGTCTTGTACTTGGGTACTGAGAAGAACCTTTTACGTCTGAGAGAATATCCTGGATTGTTTTTAGGAGGAAACAAGCTATTCAAACGGTTGTTCTCGTCTTGTAATATTTCTTTGAATGGTAGTTTATTGCAGATGGCTTCATTTTAGTTTTCAATGGTCGGAATTCAAAATAGTGCAATGTCTATTAATAAACAATAAATTATTGTTTGTATTGTTTCATTTGACAGTGCTATTTTAATATTTTCATGGTTAAAGCATTTGCACTCTGTAAGTCACGTCTATACTGTAGCTCATCTGCATGAGACTACATTAAGTTTAGCTTCAATATTTTGTATTTCCATAACATCCTTCATTGAGGGTTTGTGTTTGTTTTCAGGGTTTCTTTGACATCCCTGTCGATAATCTTTATGCTGAACCGGCTGTGTTGAAATGGATAAAAGAGAATGTGAGTGACTGGCAAGATTCTGTTATTGTATCCCCAGATGCTGGTGGGGCAAAGAGGTATGGCAAACTGAACATTATACACAGGGTTGGATACAGGAATCTGAGAAAGGGGGAGTAAATATTTGGAATTAGACAAATTTCACCACTGACCATGCAAAACCAAACCAGAGGAGGTCTGAGGGCATGCTTACAGTGAAATTCTTAAAATATGGTTTCCAGAAATGCTATATTCCTACATTCTAGAGATATTTTGGACAAAAATGGTAAAGAAAAATGAATCACAAACTAAGAGGGGGATGGGGGGCAGCCACATTGGCCTCCCTAAACCCAACCCTGATACAATTATTTCTCAGAATAGCCATTAGGAAATATGCTATATCATGGTACTTTGAGTTTCACAGTTCTTAGTAAACATCACTTGCTATTATCCATTCATATCTATCTTTTAAAATAAAATTCCATAGTCATTTTGACCCCATGTTGAAGTAGAAAAAATGAGTTCTGTATATTCGAACTACAACAGTGTCCATTTCTTTGAATCACATATCTCCAAGTTTTAAAGTTCATCATTAGTTCATTAATATAGTTCATTATTTTGATATTAATAAATGAATCCTAATTAATTGCAGAGTAACCTCAATTGCTGATCATTTGAATTGTGGCTTTGCTTTAATCCATAAAGAGGTATGATTGAAGATTCCATAACATATTTCTATTAACATCTATTATCTATTGTGTGATTCATTTCAGTGTAAAATGTATTTGGTGTCTGTGGACTACATTATTTTAGCGTGTTCTTGTATAATAATGATACCCCATTGATGATATCCCATTACTTTTTTATGACGATTACTACCCATATGGGGCTCTTCCATGAGGTTTGCTCCACACCCACTACAACTACTGTACATTCTATATTTACAACTACTCGATCACAATCAGTCCACTACAATCACTCAACTCACACTTTGATTTTCATCAAGGGAGTAGAACTCAGAGAAAAGCCTTCATGGCAAGGGAGAGACGGGCACATCAAACAAACTCAACTCACAATATGATCCAGTCCGAACCAGGGCTCAAACCTGAATCACAGCAGTCAGAGGAGAGCAGTAAACCACTATGCCACCCATGCCACATACAGTAATGTCCATGCATGCTTTGATTACAGCGTAAAATAGCTAATGAAGTAGCAGGCATGGTTTTGGTTGGTGACGTCACTGGTAGGACAGCAATTCTTGTAGATGACATGGCAGATACCTGTGGTACTCTTACTCTAGCAGCTACAAAGTAAGTCCAATATTTAACCATCAAATTCTCAGGGTTCCTACGGTCAGGGAAAAGTCAGTGAATTATAAAACTTTTTTGAGGTTAAGGAATTAATTTTGATTTTGGTCAGGGAATTTTTGCAATTTATCCAAGAGTTAGTGAAAAGTCAGGGAATTTCTGTCGGCCTTCTGTTAGGCCACAAGTATACTGTAGAATACTCCCTGCAGTAAACTTGTGGCCCTCTATTTTTAACATATTTGAAAGAGACAGAATCACCACTTTACTTGGTCAAACTAGCCACAGCAAAGGTCTAACCATTTGCAGATATTTTTAGAGCAAAGGCAGCCCTGAGTGTGGGTCTGGCTGCAGGGATTTTAACCCACTACCTCCCACACAACAGACTGGTGCTTAACCAACTGAGCCAACCAGGAGGCAGTCAAACAATCATGACGACTTATTGAGATTCTTGATGTTTAGGTTGCAACAGGCTGGTGCAGGAAGAGTTTTTGCTATATGTACACATGGTATTTTTTCTGGACCAGCAATGAAAAGGTTGGAAGCAAGCAGCATTGAGGCTGTGGCTGTCACTAACACCATCCCACAAGGAGAAAAAATACAAGCCTGTAGTAAAATAAAGGTAAACAAAGTTTTCTGTTGCCAGTATTTATGGAGAAATTGTTGGAGCAGTGTGTCTGTAGAAGAATGAGTAGTAGTAGTGCAGTGAGTCTGCAGCAGTGTGTAGTGGAGTGGATGGAGCAGTGTGTAGAAGAATGAGTAAGTAGTACAGTGAGTCTGCAGCAGTGCGTAGTGGAGTGGATGGAGCAGTGTGTAGAAGAATGAGTAGTAGTAGTACAGTGAGTCTGCAGCAGTGTGTAGTGGAGTGGATGGAGCAGTGTGTTTGTAGAAGAATGAGTAGTAGTAGTACAGTGAGTCTGCAGCAGTGTGTAGGAAGAGTTACTGGAGAGTGTGAAGAGAGTGCAGTGTGAAGGGGAGGGTTTGGAGCAGTGTGTGTAGGAGAGTGAATCATACGAAAAGGAAGGGTAGATTAGGGTGAATGTTTTGTATATTCTGCTCAACAATTATCCCGATTAACTTTCAGTTGATTGATGTTTCTATGATCCTTGCCGAAGCCATCCGCAGAACTCATAATGGAGAGTCTGTCTCATATTTATTCACTCATGTACCACTTTGATGCCTGTAAAAGCCTCTGCCACTACAGATGATTACTCAAAGCCTAGCCTTATGAAGAGCATAAATAAAAGCTAAGTCACTTACTACATAGTTTGATACAAAATGGGATCCCTGTGTAGCAGCAAACCACAGGCTACCCAAGTGATGCCATCCATTCCACAAAGAACAACTTTATAACAACAAAACATAGTATTAACTTATCACATGAGTATTATTGTCATATTGTTTAAATATTTAACTGATTCAGAAGCTTTTTTCTGCTTTTTTTTTCTATGATTCTGAGCTGCTAGCCTGTATGCAAGTACTCTAGACTCCAGACTGTCATTCTTACTTTGCATGCTAAATGAAATGCATTTGGTTGAGCAGATGCAGTAAGGATGAAATGGCTGTGGAGTCAAGAGTGGTGTGCATACTAATAGGCAATGTGTGTCAAAGCTCACAAAGCACTCTGGGAGAGTGAGTCCTGTAAAAAATGGAACAGGGAAAAGAACTATAAAAAAGAACTATAAGGAAAAAATTACTCTGTTATTTGTGTCTGTCAAGTTGAAATACTTACATTTCCATAGAAAATGTTCAAGGAAAAAATGTCAGATGATTTTTATAGAGGAGCCAAAAAAGCGTAAGGACTCACTTTCCCATCATGCTTTGTGAATTTCGAGCTCATGCGCATTGGTTATTGTGTGTTTTCACTGAAAATGCTGAGTGTTACCAGCTACATTTATTAGAGTGCCCTCTTCAACATGTTCTTTTGTTTATATAACAAGATATAACATATGATAACTTCTAATCTTTGCTTCTAATAAATTCTATTTTCATTGAACTCTCCCTTTCCTTGTGTCTTTTCTCCCATTACGTTAGATCAAGTTTTTTGGGGAGTTCAAGTTGGAAGAAACTATAAAATTTTTGTACAGGGTGGCGATGTGAACAATTGTCGTTTAAGCTTGTTAGCAGTATTACTGTATGATGAGAGATGAGAGATGAGAGAAGCCGAAGGGAATTGTAATACAAAGATGAAAAACATTCCACCATTTTTGCTCGATTCGTCCATTCGGTCGGAGAACACTTTTTTTTTTTTTCACTTTTATTATTTTTATTTTTCTGTGCTGAAAAGCGCCTGCAATAAATTAACTAAAAAGAAGTATTGACTGGAAGTGCATGATGATTAAGTTACTGTAAAATTCCATACCAGCTTTCTTACTCAGCTGAATAAATATTACTTAAAAACTTAGGCATGCAAACATCTGTCGCATCTTCGTTCTGTTCTTCTGTTTCCATATTGTTTTCATGACTTTGAAGAAATTACCTTGTTGCCAATGACATTCTGCATAGAAAAGAATAGTGGGGGAAACGTTAAGTCTACTGACAGAATAAAGTTGTACATAAGAAGACACATGAGTATGTATACAATTCAAACAAAGAATCTTATTCTCAAGAGAATGACACAGTGTGAAATATTATGTCAAGTTTTTTTAGATCTCTCCCTTGATTCAAGGATTTTTCTTCCTATAAGAAGGATATGAGAACATAACTTGTCGCAAGTTGCAGATAAAATTGCTTCGTGTACTGATTGCGCCTGTTCGGAAATGCATGCTCATTGCAATATGAACTGTCTAAGATTTGTGGTATGTTGACGGGCAATCGCGCAAAGGAACATAGAGTAAAGAATATAACTTACTTTGATTGCATCTTGTTCCAAAAAACCCAGTTCCACGACACATGCAGCGGTATTGGGTCCTGTTGAGCTGCGCACAGTAGCCACCGTTCTCACATGGATTGGGTTTACAGGGATCCCCTGAAACAATACAAACGATGACACCGTTAGGCAAACTGGACAGAAAATACTTAAAGAGGAACCAGGGGTGCTACTAAGTGCAAAGTAATCAGTCAAACACGGTTTAACATTGCGCGCAATTATTGCAGGCAATGTTACTGAAGTAGGATCGTTTTCTACTTCAACAACAGTGCGTGAAACAAATCGCGTCGTGTGACATGGCACGCAACATCGATTGCCTGCAACATTGCGCGCAATATTCCACCGTGTTCCCGCGGTTTTCTCTGGTTTTCCTCCCTCCACAAAAATCGACTTCTAAATTCCATTTCTATCATGGAACGAGGGCTACAGGTTTGCTCAGTGCTAGACACTGATTATTAATTGCTATCCTCGTAAAACAAGGATCATATTTTATAGCTAGGCACGTGTACTTACTTGGTTTGTTATGAGCCAAGCAGCTGGACAATCTCTTGTACTGGAAGGGATTTTGACAACAGAACACAGCTCGACTACACCGGCACACACCCTTGTTAACATTACAACCTTTGTAGCTATTTGTGCATTTAGTATTGTACGGCAGACATTTGATCGTTTTACTGTGATGGGATGATCTTGCTTCCGTCCACGCCACTGGAAAAGAAAGCGAATATTTTAGGTGAGATTAAAAAAAGCGACAAACAAAATGAATGGTGCGTGGTAGCAGTCAGAAGTGTTATCAATCAGTTGATAAGGGGAACAGTGAATTGAATTCTTGTTAAGAGGTTAAGGAAATAGATAAAGGAGTGAGAAAATAGACAGGAGAAAAATCATTTGAAGCCATTTGAGAAGCACGGGTTGTGCTTTTATGCATTTATAACTTAAGGAAAAGCTGCCAAAAAAAATTTCGAAAATAACTTATCTTTTGAGGGAATTGAACAAATTTACATGTACAATACATTTTGTTTTCGGGGAATGCTTGGTTTTACCGAGTATAAAGAGCGACTAATGTTTGGGGTCACTGAGGAAATTGAATACCGAGTGATGTCATGTATTGGGTGGGGAGGGAATGATTCGGTTATGACTAACGATGACCAAATGCTGAATTGTGAATACATTGGATTCTTTAAATCTTCAGAAAGGCTACACTGACTATATTGTATTATGATAGACTGAAACCTTTGATTGTTTGAAAACCTTTATCTGACTATAAAGAATTGTTTCCAAATGAATGAAAAATGTGTACGATTATGTTATTAAATTTTTCAGAAATTGTAGAATTTTAAGCGTTTTTTCCTCTGTGAAAAAATATCAACCAATTGCTAGGAAATTTACTTTCTTTTTTCCTTAATTCCAATTTTACTAGCGGAGACATGACCAGTATTTTTTGTTTTACCGATCAACCTTAGCTCCGATTACGGATTTACCTGCCTCTCAAACATTTGTTCAAACTCCTTAAAAGATTTTCCAAAAATAAAAGAAAGAATATAAACTATATTTATACCTACCAAAGGACACTAGAGTGATAGAGAAAACTGCGATGACCAACGAAGCCTTCATTGTATCTTCTATATTTTTGCGTTTTCAGGATAGAATCTTTCGCAAACACTGATGTTCACTACAACTCGGGTCTTTTATAAGCTGAGGTTAATAGTTCTGGCTTTGGCCCAGTATTATTTCCCCTAACAAGCTGTCAAACAGAGACTCAATGGTACCATGAATGTCCTTTAAATAGGCATTGTTTTTACGGATTATTTGTACAAGAGTAAGACGCAGGGGGGAGGAGAGAGGGGGTCTTAGGATACGTACAAAGGCGCGTGGGGGATGGAAAGCATCAGTTACCTCTTTGGAAAATTCCAGAGTTGAAAACCTGTGAAGTTGAAAAACAGGTACAGATATTGAAGTGTATAGTAAATTTAAACGTATAATGCACAGACTGAGCTATCGCATCAAGATTAACCTTGCTTTTAGACTAAAAAACTTTATTTCAAGAAAATATTGATTTTTTTAATTTAGCGGGCGAGAAACGAAATTCTTCTTTGATATCATCATCGAATCGAAAGAGGTTGCTGAAGCGCGGTGGGACTCTCCTAACAATCAATGACATGACCCCCCTGAACTACAGGCCAGTGATATGAAAGATGAAACAAGGTGATGGATTATCCCAAACATAATATTGAGTAGTGTTTTTAGAGTTTTTTCCGCATTTCCTTCCGTAAAGACGTCAGAAATACACGTAAAAATATCGCATCCGTTGCAGGAGCTTAGGATTCCAATGGACATAATATGAAAGAAAACTGGGTGAAAATAGTTTCAAGATTCACCTCGATTCATCTGCTATTAAGTGTTATTACAAAGTGACCTCATAAAACCTCAATGTACAATAAAAAATGTCGTGTTTTCGGTATTCATAACACAATGTATTATGGTGTCAAGTGCACTAGTGCACTGTACTTGGTTGGCTCAAATCCAATTCTTTGTCAGGACGCGAACCTAATACCTCATTATACGAAAAAAAGTTGTACAAATTTCTTTGGAAAACTTCCAGCATTTTCTATATCAGAATTAAACAAAAATGATACCTCAGCCTCTTAAGTCTCAAAAAACTCGCCATTAAGTACAGAGAAGCAGAAAGAATGAAAAATAAATCCAGTGCTAAATTGGTCTAGGGTAATCCAGAAGCGATCTTTATTTCACAGCAAATTTTTGAATAACTATAAAAATAGCAGTAAACATACACCACATCCTATTGCTAAATGTTTAGTAATGAGATAAATTATCCTTTGTTATAGGTACTGAATAAAGAAGGTAAAGTTTTATACATTTTTAAGGTAGCGTTGGTGTACTGACGCCGGCAGAAATAGTTCCCAACATCCACCCTTCCTCTAGAAAATCCCACGCGTGATGTTTTGTTTCTATGTGATTTGATATCCCTGTCATTGCCATTCTATACCAATGTTACGCGATAACATTGTACACTGTCACGTCATAATTATGATATTTAGACGGAGAGACGTCCTTATAAAAAAAAGTCTCTTGTTTGCTCTCTGAAAGAGAACCGGAAAGAAAGAATTGTTGGTTAGGGAATGTGTTCCATCTTCATGCTCTTACAAGCTTAAGTTTTTCAATTCCCTTGATTAACAGAATAGAACTAGATTCAAAATATATTCCTTAACTGCAGATATTATGGTAAAAATATGGGATCGAGGAAGTTACCTGCGAGTAAAAAAAAAAAAAAACAGGAGAAAGACTTCTGATAAGAAGTGCAATATATATCTCGTGTGACTTGATCTACTTAAGTTTCGGCTGACTTCTTGAACCAACTTAGGGAGGTGTAAAGATTCAATAGTCACGCTATTTTACGCGGAACAAATGTTTAACCTTTCTCGTTCACATTCCGGTTATATAAATGCATGGATCTCCAAAGACGATATCAGTTAAAAAGTCATTCAAGGAAGCTACCTTGTAATTGGCGAGACACTTGAAGTGGATCTTCCGTAAGGAAGCCAGGTTTAGAGTCTACAAGTTATTTAGTAAAGACGAATCATTAGGAATGCTTTGATTATGGCGAGACGGAATAAGTGGACTTTCCTGTTCTTGTTTAGAATGGAACTTTGATATCAAACCGCACTTTCCAATTGATCATGTTAATATACAGATTATGGAGTTAGATACAACCGAAATATTTTTATTAAGTCCAATTTATACGTACTCACTTTTGCTTACAACTGTCGCTGCAATCTGCTTACGCCACGCTTGAACCAACCTTACAACTGTTGTGTAGGACAAGAAGAAAGTTAAAGCAAGTTGTAGGGTTGATTTACACGACGCAATTCGTGTTGTATAAGTGTGACTTAAGAAGATAGCATGCGACAGTTGTAAGCAAAAGTTGTACCGCGTAAATCGACCTTGAGTGGCTCTCCGTTTCCACCATAGGTCCCCTTTATTAACTATGTTTCCACACGAGTTACGTAGTTGTATCTCAAGTCAACACGCGCGCGCATTCTTTAATAAGAATTACTCCAACAAATTCTAACAACTTTAATAAATAATTTCTTTTTCAACAAGTCAATTTTTTTCAGAAAGGGGATGCGACCATGGTGAATGGCAAAGAATCAAGATGGACACTAAGCGCATCAATTATTTCTCGCAAAAGAATTTGTATTGTGTTATATATTCATCTCCAGCACATTCATGTCATTGTATAGCCAGCGTCTTCCGTTACCATCGTTACCTGACCACACCAGTCATGGTCAATGACATCAAAACCGAAAAATCTTTACGATAGAGAAAAACAATGCAAGCATCTGGAAACAGCAAGTCTACATGCAAGACCATTAAAGTTGAAACCGGATGTTGCGTCAGACAACTGTCCGTCTGAAGGAATATTTAGCCTAAAGGGGCGCGGTTTCATGAGCATGAAATATGGAGGAAAATCATACGGTTACAAAGCGTTCACACGAGAACGGTGTTAAGTATTAGTCTCAGGCAGCGTTTTCAAAACATCACAGTTTTATTACATATCCAATCAATGTCGTGTGAACGCTAGGCGTAACCGAGTAGGTACCGTAATAACACTGCTTCGAATGAAACATTCGTGTAGTCCATGTATATATTTTTGCCAAAAATGTTCCATTTTGCAACATCATTTTATGAAATATACATCATTTTGGAAAAGGCATGAAAAACACGAAAATCTATATATCAAAACCATGTGCCCATGCCTTTTGGGCAAAACCCAAGCAATTTGGAAAATATACACAAGATGGATTGGAAGAAGAAAGGTGTAAAAAGTGGTTAGGTATTGGGCCGGTTCACAACGTGATGCCATATAACCAAGGTATCCTTGTATACGAATGCTTGGTTATTGGGGGTCAGAAAGTGAAGCCATATCACCAAGGTGGGCTTGTATACGAATGCTTAGTTATTGGGGGTCAGAAAGTGAAGCCATATCACCAAGGTGGGCTTGTATACGAATGCTTGGTTATTGGGGGTCAGAAAGTGAAGCCATATCACCAAGGTGGGCTTGTATACGAATGCTTGGTTATTGGGGGTCAGAAAGTGAAGCCATATCACCAAGGTGGGCTTGTATACCAATGCTTGGTTATTGGGGGTCAGAAAGTGAAGCCATATAACCAAGGTGGGCTTGTATACCAATGCTTAGTTATTGGGGGTCAGAAAGTGAAGCCATATTACCAAGGTGGGCTTGTATACCAATGCTTAGTTATTGGGGGTCAGAAAGTGAAGCCATATTACCAAGGTGGGCTTGTATACGAATGCTTGGTTATTGGGGGTCAGAAAGTGAAGCCATATTACCAAGGTGGGCTTGTATACGAATGCTTAGTTATTGGGGGTCAGAAAGTGAAGCCATATAACCAAGGTGGGCTTGTATACCAATGCTTAGTTATTGGGGGTCAGAAAGTGAAGCCATATAACCAAGGTGGGCTTGTATACCAATGCTTAGTTATTGGGGGTCAGAAAGTGAAGCCATATTACCAAGGTGGGCTTGTATACGAATGCTTGGTTATTGGGGGTCAGAAAGTGAAGCCATATTACCAAGGTGGGCTTGTATACGAATGCTTAGTTATTGGGGGTCAGAAAGTGAAGCCATATTACCAAGGTGGGCTTGTATACCAATGCTTAGTTATTTAGGATCAGAAAGGTAAGTCACATAACCAAGACACCCTTGTATACTAATATCCTTCCTCATTGCAGGTCAAAAAGTGATAATATAAAACCAAGGTACTACGAATGGTCAATATCATTGATTACACATTAACTCAATGCGATCAACTTTGTGCTTAATCCTTTCATATTGGCATGCACTTCCCGTGGACTATAACCCATGGTTTGGGTGGATTTATGGCAATTTTCAAGTGTTTTCCAAAAAGTCGAAAATTAAAAATATAAAAAGGCGAGGAACGCCTGGTCAATTTCATGATTTTTACACCACCTCAAAATGCTCAATTTTGAGCTTAATCCGGTGGTGTAAAATTGATGAAATTGACCAGGCGTTCCTCGAATTACCTTCTCCTTGTTTTTCGATTGTTTTTCTCCAGAAAATGGCTTTTTTCTATTTTTAATGATATGGGGGCACTTCCCGTGGACTATAGCCCATGGTTTGGGGGAATTTATGGCAATTTTCAAGTGTTTTGAAAAAAGTCGAAAATTTTCGGTCAAAAAGGCTATATAAAAAAAAGCGAGGAACGCCTGGTCAATTTCATGATTTTTACACCACCTCAAAATGCTCAATTTTCAGCTTAATCCGGTGGTGTAAAATTGATGAAATTGACCAGGCGTTCCTCGAATTACCTTCTCCTTGTTTTTCGATTGTTTTTCTCCAGAAAATGGCTTTTTTCTATTTTTAATGATATGGGGGCACTTCCCGTGGACTATAGCCCATGGTTTGGGGGAATTTATGGCAATTTTCAAGTGTTTTGAAAAAAGTCGAAAATTTTCGTTCAAAAAGCCTATATAAAAAAAAGCGAGGAACGCCTGGTCAATTTCATGATTTTTACACCACCTCAAAATGCTCAATTTTCAGCTTAATCCGGTGGTGTAAAATTGATGAAATTGACCAGGCGTTCCTCGAATTACCTTCTCCTTGTTTTTCGATTGTTTTTCTCCAGAAAATGGCTTTTTTCTATTTTTAATGATATGGGGGCACTTCCCGTGGACTATAGCCCATGGTTTGGGGGAATTTATGGCAATTTTCAAGTGTTTTGAAAAAAGTCGAAAATTTTCGTTCAAAAAGCCTATATAAAAAAAAGCGAGGAACGCCTGGTCAATTTCATGATTTTTACACCACCTCAAAATGCTCAATTTTGAGCTTAATCCGGTGGTGTAAAATTGATGAAATTGACCAGGCGTTCCTCGAATTACCTTCTCCTTGTTTTTCGATTGTTTTTCTCCAGAAAATGGCTTTTTTCTATTTTTAATGATATGGGGGCACTTCCCGTGGACTATAGCCCATGGTTTGGGGGAATTTATGGCAATTTTCAAGTGTTTTGAAAAAAGTCGAAAATTTTCGTTCAAAAAGCCTATATAAAAAAAAGCGAGGAACGCCTGGTCAATTTCATGATTTTTACACCACCTCAAAATGCTCAATTTTGAGCTTAATCCGGTGGTGTAAAATTGATGAAATTGACCAGGCGTTCCTCGAATTACCTTCTCCTTGTTTTTCGATTGTTTTTCTCCAGAAAATGGCTTTTTTCTATTTTTAATGATATGGGGGCACTTCCCGTGGACTATAGCCCATGGTTTGGGGGAATTTATGGCAATTTTCAAGTGTTTTGAAAAAAGTCGAAAATTTTCGTTCAAAAAGGCTATATAAAAAAAAGCGAGGAACGCCTGGTCAATTTCATGATTTTTACACCACCTCAAAATGCTCAATTTTGAGCTTAATCCGGTGGTGTAAAATTGATGAAATTGACCAGGCGTTCCTCGAATTACCTTCTCCTTGTTTTTCGATTGTTTTTCTCCAGAAAATGGCTTTTTTCTATTTTTAATGATATGGGGGCACTTCCCGTGGACTATAGCCCATGGTTTGGGGGAATTTATGGCAATTTTCAAGTGTTTTGAAAAAAGTCGAAAATTTTCGGTCAAAAAGGCTATATAAAAAAAAGCGAGGAACGCCTGGTCAATTTCATGATTTTTACACCACCTCAAAATGCTCAATTTTCAGCTTAATCCGGTGGTGTAAAATTGATGAAATTGACCAGGCGTTCCTCGAATTACCTTCTCCTTGTTTTTCGATTGTTTTTCTCCAGAAAATGGCTTTTTTCTATTTTTAATGATATGGGGGCACTTCCCGTGGACTATAGCCCATGGTTTGGGGGAATTTATGGCAATTTTCAAGTGTTTTGAAAAAAGTCGAAAATTTTCGTTCAAAAAGCCTATATAAAAAAAAGCGAGGAACGCCTGGTCAATTTCATGATTTTTACACCACCTCAAAATGCTCAATTTTGAGCTTAATCCGGTGGTGTAAAATTGATGAAATTGACCAGGCGTTCCTCGAATTACCTTCTCCTTGTTTTTCGATTGTTTTTCTCCAGAAAATGGCTTTTTTCTATTTTTAATGATATGGGGGCACTTCCCGTGGACTATAGCCCATGGTTTGGGGGAATTTATGGCAATTTTCAAGTGTTTTGAAAAAAGTCGAAAATTTTCGGTCAAAAAGGCTATATAAAAAGAAGCGAGGAACGCCTGGTCAATTTCATGATTTTTACACCACCTCAAAATGCTCAATTTTGAGCTTAATCCGGTGGTGTAAAATTGATGAAATTGACCAGGCGTTCCTCGAATTACCTTCTCCTTGTTTTTCGATTGTTTTTCTCCAGAAAATGGCTTTTTTCTATTTTTAATGATATGGGGGCACTTCCCGTGGACTATAGCCCATGGTTTGGGGGAATTTATGGCAATTTTCAAGTGTTTTGAAAAAAGTCGAAAATTTTCGGTCAAAAAGGCTATATAAAAAAAAGCGAGGAACGCCTGGTCAATTTCATGATTTTTACACCACCTCAAAATGCTCAATTTTGAGCTTAATCCGGTGGTGTAAAATTGATGAAATTGACCAGGCGTTCCTCGAATTACCTTCTCCTTGTTTTTCGATTGTTTTTCTCCAGAAAATGGCTTTTTTCTATTTTTAATGATATGGGGGCACTTCCCGTGGACTATAGCCCATGGTTTGGGGGAATTTATGGCAATTTTCAAGTGTTTTGAAAAAAGTCGAAAATTTTCGTTCAAAAAGGCTATATAAAAAAAAGCGAGGAACGCCTGGTCAATTTCATGATTTTTACACCACCTCAAAATGCTCAATTTTGAGCTTAATCCGGTGGTGTAAAATTGATGAAATTGACCAGGCGTTCCTCGAATTACCTTCTCCTTGTTTTTCGATTGTTTTTCTCCAGAAAATGGCTTTTTTCTATTTTTAATGATATGGGGGCACTTCCCGTGGACTATAGCCCATGGTTTGGGGGAATTTATGGCAATTTTCAAGTGTTTTGAAAAAAGTCGAAAATTTTCGTTCAAAAAGGCTATATAAAAAAAAGCGAGGAACGCCTGGTCAATTTCATGATTTTTACACCACCTCAAAATGCTCAATTTTCAGCTTAATCCGGTGGTGTAAAATTGATGAAATTGACCAGGCGTTCCTCGAATTACCTTCTCCTTGTTTTTCGATTGTTTTTCTCCAGAAAATGGCTTTTTTCTATTTTTAATGATATGGGGGCACTTCCCGTGGACTATAGCCCATGGTTTGGGGGAATTTATGGCAATTTTCAAGTGTTTTGAAAAAAGTCGAAAATTTTCGTTCAAAAAGCCTATATAAAAAAAAGCGAGGAACGCCTGGTCAATTTCATGATTTTTACACCACCTCAAAATGCTCAATTTTGAGCTTAATCCGGTGGTGTAAAATTGATGAAATTGACCAGGCGTTCCTCGAATTACCTTCTCCTTGTTTTTCGATTGTTTTTCTCCAGAAAATGGCTTTTTTCTATTTTTAATGATATGGGGGCACTTCCCGTGGACTATAGCCCATGGTTTGGGGGAATTTATGGCAATTTTCAAGTGTTTTGAAAAAAGTCGAAAATTTTCGGTCAAAAAGGCTATATAAAAAAAGCGAGGAACGCCTGGTCAATTTCATGATTTTTACACCACCTCAAAATGCTCAATTTTGAGCTTAATCCGGTGGTGTAAAATTGATGAAATTGACCAGGCGTTCCTCGAATTACCTTCTCCTTGTTTTTCGATTGTTTTTCTCCAGAAAATGGCTTTTTTCTATTTTTAATGATATGGGGGCACTTCCCGTGGACTATAGCCCATGGTTTGGGGGAATTTATGGCAATTTTCAAGTGTTTTGAAAAAAGTCGAAAATTTTCGGTCAAAAAGGCTATATAAAAAAAAGCGAGGAACGCCTGGTCAATTTCATGATTTTTACACCACCTCAAAATGCTCAATTTTCAGCTTAATCCGGTGGTGTAAAATTGATGAAATTGACCAGGCGTTCCTCGAATTACCTTCTCCTTGTTTTTCGATTGTTTTTCTCCAGAAAATGGCTTTTTTCTATTTTTAATGATATGGGGGCACTTCCCGTGGACTATAGCCCATGGTTTGGGGGAATTTATGGCAATTTTCAAGTGTTTTGAAAAAAGTCGAAAATTTTCGTTCAAAAAGCCTATATAAAAAAAAGCGAGGAACGCCTGGTCAATTTCATGATTTTTACACCACCTCAAAATGCTCAATTTTGAGCTTAATCCGGTGGTGTAAAATTGATGAAATTGACCAGGCGTTCCTCGAATTACCTTCTCCTTGTTTTTCGATTGTTTTTCTCCAGAAAATGGCTTTTTTCTATTTTTAATGATATGGGGGCACTTCCCGTGGACTATAGCCCATGGTTTGGGGGAATTTATGGCAATTTTCAAGTGTTTTGAAAAAAGTCGAAAATTTTCGTTCAAAAAGGCTATATAAAAAAAAGCGAGGAACGCCTGGTCAATTTCATGATTTTTACACCACCTCAAAATGCTCAATTTTGAGCTTAATCCGGTGGTGTAAAATTGATGAAATTGACCAGGCGTTCCTCGAATTACCTTCTCCTTGTTTTTCGATTGTTTTTCTCCAGAAAATGGCTTTTTTCTATTTTTAATGATATGGGGGCACTTCCCGTGGACTATAGCCCATGGTTTGGGGGAATTTATGGCAATTTTCAAGTGTTTTGAAAAAAGTCGAAAATTTTCGTTCAAAAAGGCTATATAAGAAAAAGCGAGGAACGCCTGGTCAATTTCATGATTTTTACACCACCTCAAAATGCTCAATTTTGAGCTTAATCCGGTGGTGTAAAATTGATGAAATTGACCAGGCGTTCCTCGAATTACCTTCTCCTTGTTTTTCGATTGTTTTTCTCCAGAAAATGGCTTTTTTCTATTTTTAATGATATGGGGGCACTTCCATGGTTTGGGGGAATTTATGGCAATTTTCAAGTGTTTTGAAAAAAGTCGAAAATTTTCGTTCAAAAAGCCTATATAAAAAAAAGCGAGGAACGCCTGGTCAATTTCATGATTTTTACACCACCTCAAAATGCTCAATTTTGAGCTTAATCCGGTGGTGTAAAATTGATGAAATTGACCAGGCGTTCCTCGAATTACCTTCTCCTTGTTTTTCGATTGTTTTTCTCCAGAAAATGGCTTTTTTCTATTTTTAATGATATGGGGGCACTTCCCGTGGACTATAGCCCATGGTTTGGGGGAATTTATGGCAATTTTCAAGTGTTTTGAAAAAAGTCGAAAATTTTCGTTCAAAAAGGCTATATAAAAAAAAGCGAGGAACGCCTGGTCAATTTCATGATTTTTACACCACCTCAAAATGCTCAATTTTGAGCTTAATCCGGTGGTGTAAAATTGATGAAATTGACCAGGCGTTCCTCGAATTACCTTCTCCTTGTTTTTCGATTGTTTTTCTCCAGAAAATGGCTTTTTTCTATTTTTAATGATATGGGGGCACTTCCCGTGGACTATAGCCCATGGTTTGGGGGAATTTATGGCAATTTTCAAGTGTTTTGAAAAAAGTCGAAAATTTTTGGTCAAAAAGGCTATATAAAAAAAGCGAGGAACGCCTGGTCAATTTCATGATTTTTACACCACCTCAAAATGCTCAATTTTGAGCTTAATCCGGTGGTGTAAAATTGATGAAATTGACCAGGCGTTCCTCGAATTACCTTCTCCTTGTTTTTCGATTGTTTTTCTCCAGAAAATGGCTTTTTTCTATTTTTAATGATATGGGGGCACTTCCCGTGGACTATAGCCCATGGTTTGGGGGAATTTATGGCAATTTTCAAGTGTTTTGAAAAAAGTCGAAAATTTTCGTTCAAAAAGCCTATTTAAAAAAAAGCGAGGAACGCCTGGTCAATTTCATGATTTTTACACCACCTCAAAATGCTCAATTTTGAGCTTAATCCGGTGGTGTAAAATTGATGAAATTGACCAGGCGTTCCTCGAATTACCTTCTCCTTGTTTTTCGATTGTTTTTCTCCAGAAAATGGCTTTTTTCTATTTTTAATGATATGGGGGCACTTCCCGTGGACTATAGCCCATGGTTTGGGGGAATTTATGGCAATTTTCAAGTGTTTTGAAAAAAGTCGAAAATTTTCGTTCAAAAAGCCTATATAAAAAAAAGCGAGGAACGCCTGGTCAATTTCATGATTTTTACACCACCTCAAAATGCTCAATTTTGAGCTTAATCCGGTGGTGTAAAATTGATGAAATTGACCAGGCGTTCCTCGAATTACCTTCTCCTTGTTTTTCGATTGTTTTTCTCCAGAAAATGGCTTTTTTCTATTTTTAATGATATGGGGGCACTTCCCGTGGACTATAGCCCATGGTTTGGGGGAATTTATGGCAATTTTCAAGTGTTTTGAAAAAAGTCGAAAATTTTCGTTCAAAAAGGCTATATAAAAAAAAGCGAGGAACGCCTGGTCAATTTCATGATTTTTACACCACCTCAAAATGCTCAATTTTGAGCTTAATCCGGTGGTGTAAAATTGATGAAATTGACCAGGCGTTCCTCGAATTACCTTCTCCTTGTTTTTCGATTGTTTTTCTCCAGAAAATGGCTTTTTTTCTATTTTTAATGATATGGGGGCACTTCCCGTGGACTATAGCCCATGGTTTGGGGGAATTTATGGCAATTTTCAAGTGTTTTGAAAAAAGTCGAAAATTTTCGGTCAAAAAGGCTATATAAAAAAAAGCGAGGAACGCCTGGTCAATTTCATGATTTTTACACCACCTCAAAATGCTCAATTTTGAGCTTAATCCGGTGGTGTAAAATTGATGAAATTGACCAGGCGTTCCTCGAATTACCTTCTCCTTGTTTTTCGATTGTTTTTCTCCAGAAAATGGCTTTTTTCTATTTTTAATGATATGGGGGCACTTCCCGTGGACTATAGCCCATGGTTTGGGGGAATTTATGGCAATTTTCAAGTGTTTTGAAAAAAGTCGAAAATTTTCGTTCAAAAAGCCTATTTAAAAAAAAGCGAGGAACGCCTGGTCAATTTCATGATTTTTACACCACCTCAAAATGCTCAATTTTGAGCTTAATCCGGTGGTGTAAAATTGATGAAATTGACCAGGCGTTCCTCGAATTACCTTCTCCTTGTTTTTCGATTGTTTTTCTCCAGAAAATGGCTTTTTTCTATTTTTAATGATATGGGGGCACTTCCCGTGGACTATAGCCCATGGTTTGGGGGAATTTATGGCAATTTTCAAGTGTTTTGAAAAAAGTCGAAAATTTTCGTTCAAAAAGCCTATATAAAAAAAAGCGAGGAACGCCTGGTCAATTTCATGATTTTTACACCACCTCAAAATGCTCAATTTTGAGCTTAATCCGGTGGTGTAAAATTGATGAAATTGACCAGGCGTTCCTCGAATTACCTTCTCCTTGTTTTTCGATTGTTTTTCTCCAGAAAATGGCTTTTTTCTATTTTTAATGATATGGGGGCACTTCCCGTGGACTATAGCCCATGGTTTGGGGGAATTTATGGCAATTTTCAAGTGTTTTGAAAAAAGTCGAAAATTTTCGTTCAAAAAGCCTATTTAAAAAAAAGCGAGGAACGCCTGGTCAATTTCATGATTTTTACACCACCTCAAAATGCTCAATTTTGAGCTTAATCCGGTGGTGTAAAATTGATGAAATTGACCAGGCGTTCCTCGAATTACCTTCTCCTTGTTTTTCGATTGTTTTTCTCCAGAAAATGGCTTTTTTCTATTTTTAATGATATGGGGGCACTTCCCGTGGACTATAGCCCATGGTTTGGGGGAATTTATGGCAATTTTCAAGTGTTTTGAAAAAAGTCGAAAATTTTCGTTCAAAAAGCCTATATAAAAAAAAAGCGAGGAACGCCTGGTCAATTTCATGATTTTTACACCACCTCAAAATGCTCAATTTTGAGCTTAATCCGGTGGTGTAAAATTGATGAAATTGACCAGGCGTTCCTCGAATTACCTTCTCCTTGTTTTTCGATTGTTTTTCTCCAGAAAATGGCTTTTTTCTATTTTTAATGATATGGGGGCACTTCCCGTGGACTATAGCCCATGGTTTGGGGGAATTTATGGCAATTTTCAAGTGTTTTGAAAAAAGTCGAAAATTTTCGTTCAAAAAGCCTATATAAAAAAAAGCGAGGAACGCCTGGTCAATTTCATGATTTTTACACCACCTCAAAATGCTCAATTTTGAGCTTAATCCGGTGGTGTAAAATTGATGAAATTGACCAGGCGTTCCTCGAATTACCTTCTCCTTGTTTTTCGATTGTTTTTCTCCAGAAAATGGCTTTTTTCTATTTTTAATGATATGGGGGCACTTCCCGTGGACTATAGCCCATGGTTTGGGGGAATTTATGGCAATTTTCAAGTGTTTTGAAAAAAGTCGAAAATTTTCGTTCAAAAAGGCTATATAAAAAAAAGCGAGGAACGCCTGGTCAATTTCATGATTTTTACACCACCTCAAAATGCTCAATTTTGAGCTTAATCCGGTGGTGTAAAATTGATGAAATTGACCAGGCGTTCCTCGAATTACCTTCTCCTTGTTTTTCGATTGTTTTTCTCCAGAAAATGGCTTTTTTCTATTTTTAATGATATGGGGGCACTTCCCGTGGACTATAGCCCATGGTTTGGGGGAATTTATGGCAATTTTCAAGTGTTTTGAAAAAAGTCGAAAATTTTCGTTCAAAAAGCCTATATAAAAAAAAGCGAGGAACGCCTGGTCAATTTCATGATTTTTACACCACCTCAAAATGCTCAATTTTGAGCTTAATCCGGTGGTGTAAAATTGATGAAATTGACCAGGCGTTCCTCGAATTACCTTCTCCTTGTTTTTCGATTGTTTTTCTCCAGAAAATGGCTTTTTTCTATTTTTAATGATATGGGGGCACTTCCCGTGGACTATAGCCCATGGTTTGGGGGAATTTATGGCAATTTTCAAGTGTTTTGAAAAAAGTCGAAAATTTTCGTTCAAAAAGCCTATATAAAAAAAAGCGAGGAACGCCTGGTCAATTTCATGATTTTTACACCACCTCAAAATGCTCAATTTTGAGCTTAATCCGGTGGTGTAAAATTGATGAAATTGACCAGGCGTTCCTCGAATTACCTTCTCCTTGTTTTTCGATTGTTTTTCTCCAGAAAATGGCTTTTTTTCTATTTTTAATGATATGGGGGCACTTCCCGTGGACTATAGCCCATGGTTTGGGGGAATTTATGGCAATTTTCAAGTGTTTTGAAAAAAGTCGAAAATTTTCGGTCAAAAAGGCTATATAAAAAAAAGCGAGGAACGCCTGGTCAATTTCATGATTTTTACACCACCTCAAAATGCTCAATTTTGAGCTTAATCCGGTGGTGTAAAATTGATGAAATTGACCAGGCGTTCCTCGAATTACCTTCTCCTTGTTTTTCGATTGTTTTTCTCCAGAAAATGGCTTTTTTCTATTTTTAATGATATGGGGGCACTTCCCGTGGACTATAGCCCATGGTTTGGGGGAATTTATGGCAATTTTCAAGTGTTTTCAAAAAATGAAAAAATTTTCGTTCAAAAAGGCTATATAAAAAAAAGCGAGGAACGCCTGGTCAATTTCATGACTTTTACACCACCTCAAAATGCTCAATTTTGAGCTTAATCCGGTGGTGTAAAATTGATGAAATTGACCAGGCGTTCCTCGAATTACCTTCTCCTTGTTTTTCGATTGTTTTTCTCCAGAAAATGGCTTTTTTCTATTTTTAATGATATGGGGGCACTTCCCGTGGACTATAGCCCATGGTTTGGGGGAATTTATGGCAATTTTCAAGTGTTTTGAAAAAAGTCGAAAATTTTCGTTCAAAAAGCCTATATAAAAAAAAGCGAGGAACGCCTGGTCAATTTCATGATTTTTACACCACCTCAAAATGCTCAATTTTGAGCTTAATCCGGTGGTGTAAAATTGATGAAATTGACCAGGCGTTCCTCGAATTACCTTCTCCTTGTTTTTCGATTGTTTTTCTCCAGAAAATGGCTTTTTTCTATTTTTAATGATATGGGGGCACTTCCCGTGGACTATAGCCCATGGTTTGGGGGAATTTATGGCAATTTTCAAGTGTTTTGAAAAAAGTCGAAAATTTTCGTTCAAAAAGCCTATATAAAAAAAAGCGAGGAACGCCTGGTCAATTTCATGATTTTTACACCACCTCAAAATGCTCAATTTTGAGCTTAATCCGGTGGTGTAAAATTGATGAAATTGACCAGGCGTTCCTCGAATTACCTTCTCCTTGTTTTTCGATTGTTTTTCTCCAGAAAATGGCTTTTTTCTATTTTTAATGATATGGGGGCACTTCCCGTGGACTATAGCCCATGGTTTGGGGAAATTTATGGCAATTTTCAAGTGTTTTGAAAAAAGTCGAAAATTTTCGTTCAAAAAGGCTATATAAAAAAAGCGAGGAACGCCTGGTCAATTTCATGATTTTTACACCACCTCAAAATGCTCAATTTTGAGCTTAATCCGGTGGTGTAAAATTGATGAAATGGACTAGGCGTTCCTCGAACTAGCTTCTGTCAATTTTTCGATATTTTGCTTGGAAAAACTGGCTGTTTCCTATTTTTAATGATATGGGGGCACTTCCCGTGGACTATAGCCCATGGTTTGGGGGAATTTATGGCATTTTTCGAGTGTTTTAAAAAAAGTCGAAAATTTTCGTTCAAAAAGCCTATATATAAAAAGGGAGGAACGCCTGGTCAATTTTATGATTTTTACACCACTTGAAAATGTCAAATTTTGAGCTTATCCGTTGATGGAAATCTATGGAAATTGACGAGGCTTTCCTCGAGCTCATTTGCATGATATGTAAGGCGTCCCGTTCCGTTTGCTGAGGTTTTCTTAAAGTCTTCTCCCTAAAATGGATATTCATATTTTTATTGCCATATAACCAAGGTATTGTTATATAAGAAAGGCCATTGGGTGTCAGAAATTAAAGGCATAGTACACTATGCATGTGCAGGGAGGGCACCTCCCTGGTATATGAATGCTTTGGTATTTTGTTTTAAAGTGGTGTGTGGGTGTGGTTGCTAGTATGGAAAGTAAATGGAAAAGGTGGGGGTCTAAGATTAGGAAATTAAAAGATTGGAATAACACTCAGTTATTATGTGTTATAGAGTCAGGGATAACAGACCACTAGTTAGCACTATTCAGTTTGTCATTTATTTCATTAATACTTTGACATTTACAGAAAGGAAGAAATATTTAGACCTGCAGTTACACTGGAGAAGACACTATTGATAAAATATAAATATAGGCATTATTGCTTCCCTTATCAGTACATGCTGTCGTTCACTCACTATACACCCCTTGCAACATTTGGGAATGCAGTTCAATTTGGAGGACAAAACAATAGGTTTCAAAGTCTCTCAAGATTGAATTTTTTTTGTTTGGTCCTCGAAATCAAGCGGTTTTGATGTCACATGCAAGGGGTATATATCATGGGTTATTGAAGAACAAATCCTGAACTAGAGTGAGTGAGAATAGAGTCAAATGCTGATATAGGTCAAGCAAACTAATACTGAATTAATAGCACATAACATTCATCTATAATCTGTCTGTTGAAGATAAGAATGAAATTGTGATGACGCAACAGATCATGTGATTTCTTACCACTATACTCGACACATCACATGATTCCCCACCCTGATCATTTCATACAATAAGCTATCCAGACATTGATACAATGCAATAACTTTAAAGATGGATATATTTGCAATTCAATATGGCAGAGGGAGTGATCACCTGACGACTCATTATCAGGTGGTGCATACACACTTGCAATCTAAGCCTGAAATTAGTTAAAACAAATGAATGGAAACGAGGTCTAAGGAACATAAGCTAACAAAGATAGAAAATTAAATATCTAAAGATGATTCCATTCACCTGATTTTTTTTTTTTTGGGGGGGGGGGGGGGAACCTGTTTAACTGCCATCTCATAAATGAGATGAGTTTGTTATTGAAAAAAGTCCCTTCCATACTACTTTGGGCTTAGAGCGTTATTGTGTTTCCACAAAGTATGATATTTGAGTCACAAGAAATGATGCAAAACAACTCAATATAAAAAAAATTTAAGCAGTAGTTTGACCACTTTATTAGAAAATTAAAGCATGCAGCAAAAAGAAGCCAAAAAAAAAAAAAAAAAACCAGCCCCCTTCACAGTTCCCAGCACCGCCTTGAAAGGTAGCCATGCCTTTGCATTGAAGTGAGACGAACAGTGAGCTTGCAATGATAGAGACCTTTTTTAATACCTTGCACAATTATTCACATATCTATCAGTGCAAGCTCACCATTCGTCTCACTTCAATCCAAAGGCATGGCTACCTTTCAAGATTGTGCAGGGAACTGTGAAGGGGACTATATTATTTGGCTTCTTTAAATTATTTTCTAAAGTAAAAATACATTTGATTAACGTTCATAAAACTGGCTGGTGGTCTTGGAAGACCTTACAAAAATAATTTAAATACTCAGGATACGTTATTTGATATTCTATTCTTTGCTAATATCATAGTATCGTATCTGAAGCTATCATACTGAAAAAGATTGGGTGGGAAAAGAAAGATGGACTTTTAACTGTGTTAGTAAATTGAGGGGTTTTCAGTCATAGTTGGATTTTTAGGTTATATTGGTGTAGAGCTACTGTGGCACTGAAATGGCTTCCCTTGTGCACCAGGCATATGCATTACAGCACTGAAATGGCTTCCCTTGTACATCAGGCAAATACATTACAGCACACAACAGCACTGAAATGGCTTCCCTTGTGCACCAGGCAAATACATTAAAGCACACAACAGCACTGAAATGGCTTCCCTTGTGCACCAGGTAAATACATTATAGCACACAACAGCACTGAAATGGCTTCCCTTGTGCACCAGGCAAATACATTACAGCACACAACAGCACTGAAATGGATTCCCTTATGCACCAGGCAAATATGTTACAACATGCAACAGCACTGAAATCCCTTCCCTTGTGCACCAGGTAAATACATTACAGCACACAACAGCACTGAAATGGTTTCCCTTGTGCACCAGGCAAATATGTTACAACATGCAACAGCACTGAAATCCCTTCCCTTGTGCATGCACAAGACAGATACATTACAACATTCAACAGCACTGAAATGGATTCCTAAAGCTATGTACACATGAAAACAAGGCACAACATATGCCATTAAATCCCCTTGTAACTGAAGCAAGACATTTATGGTATAACATGTTACAGCACTTAAATGGCTTCCCTTGGCTTCATACACAGTCACCACAACATGCGATTCACTGAAATGGCTTCTCACTATCTGCATAGTGATGTGCATTGCATTAATGCACCACACTCACCATCTTTTTCAGTAGTATACTAATCAATATGTTATTTCTGGTCTTTTTATATCTTTATTCATTACTTTAAACGTCAATTTTTGTAGATGTGTTCATACAATCTTCCAATACCCATACAACTAGAACTCTAATTGGATAAAGACGATAAATTAATCACATCCAAAAAAGATCCCAGAACAACCTTCTTGTGTTTAGCCAACTAAACTAACATGAAATTTTTTTTCCTTGTATTTTCTATGCATTTTTATCATTCCATGCTATCTATTATTAATTTTATACTAATCACAAATGTAGGATTCTTGAACTAGGACATTTAGAATAGTTGAGAATTATCAACATAAAGACACAAAGGGAAAAAATGATGAGGGCAAAGAAATAGCTCTCCTAAATCAATTCAAATAGCTTTGACCAAAAAAGTTAAGAATCTTTTAAGGAAAGTCTTGTCTTAAATTACTATTTTTTAAATTCAATATCACAGTAAAACAAGCATTTTTATAGCGACACAATCTCTAAAAGAAGAATATTTGGCAAACAAAAATATATTTTTTTCTCATATTTTTTTCCTATATACAAGAGACAGAGACAAACTAACTATTTTTCCACAAATTCCTGCACAGGCTTCTCTCTTATTTTCCTTTTCTTCCTTTTTTATGTGCTTGGGATCCCTGTGGTCACATCCCACTCTAGCTGGAGAGCTTGCTCTCACCACAAGCAGCCCACCAAAGGAACAGACAAGAAAGAGCAAAGAGATGCCTGCAGAGGAGGCTAACAGGAACCAGGCCTTTCATGAAAAGATGTAGCCACCTTTGGACTAGGTCGCCAGTAAACTCGGCCTAATGTCAGGTAAATTAATTTTCACAATGGTTAACTAAAACTGAAGAGATATCTCTGTCCATAAGCAATACTATCAATACATGTTTATGCATAGTCGTTGTTTTGAATGGTCAAATCTATTAGCATAAAATCATTTCCGTTTTGTTTGATCTGATTCTACATCTAATCTTAATGGCTACAATCTGAGCAAGCTACCCAAGATGGGCAGCCTAAGTCATTTCTGTAAAAAAAGTCTGATAACAGAAACTGGAAGTAAACTGTCTCTAACCCTCAGAAGAGGATTTGAGTAGAGATGGCTGACGACGGCGGAAGACGACAGCCTAAACAAGTGACATTTTATACTAAGATCAGTTCCTGGTTATTTAACTTTAGTATATAAGAGAACCAATAATATTATTATTCTTGTTCTCTCCTACATACATAAATATAGTTTATCAACACAATGATGAGGATAAAGGCAACTTGATAATAGACAGTACCAAAGAAAAGGACGGCTCTAGAGCTATGTGATTGTAACCGAAGAAGGCCCGCTGCCAAGGTAACACAACACCATTTTTTAGTTTTAGTGAACATGCACTATTATGGATTAAATCAAGATTTGTTGCCATCTTAACAATATTTTTCACACATTTTTATTATAATTTAATTCAATTATTTTGAGAGCCGTACCACCCTTTTATCTCTGGCACATCCTGTCAGGATTAAACAGACTGAGTTATTCTTGATGTTCTTACTTTTCCTTGGATCCACCAATGTATTTACTGATTGGTACCTTATTATGCAACTTGCCAGACCATGATATGACTGCGTTCATTGGTTGATTGACCTTTGATTGTCACTGATATCAAATCTCCTGCTTGGTCTTCCATGGCGGCTTCCTCCCCATCACCTAACCGGAAGTCTACATAACCTTCCCCTCCGCTTAGAACTAACGTCATGTCAATCATCTTTTTCTCGGGGCTTGGGGTCTGGGACTGAGAGGGACTTCCTGGTTTACTTCCGGTTTGAGTTTGGGTGGAAACAGAGGAGCTTGTTGCACGCTTCATGGAGCCTTGGACTGCAACAAAGAACTTGACCGAGTCCCGGTGTCCATGGAAGGAGAGCTGGGCATTGACCTGGAACATGGTACAAGAACATGAATACGTATGGTCTCTTAATCTATACTGGGTTTGTTCAATGAGGTGTTCAATGAGGTGTTCAATGAGGTGTTCAATGAGGTGTTCAATGAGGTGTTCAATGAGGTGTTCAATGAGGTGTTCAATGAGGTGTTCAATGAGGTGTTCAATGAGGTGTTCAATGTTCAGGTCAGTGTATAGGAGACTCATATAGGAGACCACCAACAGCAGCACCACCAACAACACCACCAACAGCAGCAGCAACACCAACAGCAGCAGCAACACCAACAGCAGCACCAACAACAATACCAACATCAGTAACACCACCACCAACAGCAGCACCACTAACAGCAGCACCAACAACACCACCAACAGCAACAGCAAAACAGTTTGCATGTAGACCTACCATAGAGCAATAAGGCATGAAGCTACCAGTTCCTGATGGTGTTGGTTCACCATCAACACCTTCATTGCTGTACACCCTGACAGGTCCTCCTGGTCCACCCGTACCAGGACTGCTTGTGATAGCAGCTTGATCTCCATCATCTCTTGCAGGTCGTGCGGCTACAAGTGGAACAGATAAGATGACACCATTTCCAGTTCCTACCCACAGACGATCGTTGGTCAGAAGCAAGGATGTTATTCGTACAAATGAGAATCCTAGTTTACTTGTACCTGTTTGAAAGAAAACAGAGGAATTTTAATTTAAAAATATGCTGAAGAAAGATAGAAATAAAATTATTATTGTTGGTTAAAATTCTCTTACCTAACATTTTACTGACATAAGGTTCTATATCAATGTCTTGCAGATGATGATAGGTATGGGCATTGTACAGTCGTAAGGTGCTGTCCAGTCTAATAGACACCCAAACACCATCACCAATCCACGCCAACTGACGAACTTGACTCTCACGACGAGGATGAGCATCAAAGGTTTTCTGGACACAGAGATACAAGGTAATGAGAACTTAGTTGCTTATACACCATACCATACTTAACTTTTGTAAGAGGTACCCCATTATCTTTACCTCAACTCTCATGGTCCTGTACCCACACCACACCTTACTCTAGCTGGTACATGGTTATTGTATAAGGTACCCATTATCCTTACCTCAACTCTCATGGTCCTGTACCCACACCACACCTTACTCTAGCTGGTACATGGTTATTGTATAAGGTACCCATTATCCTTACCTTAACTACCATGGTCCTGTACCCACACCACACCTTACTCTAACTGGTACATGGTTATTGTATAAAGTACCCCATTGTCCTTACCTCAACTCTCATGGTCCTAGGATGGATGACTTGTATCTTGTTCCTGTACCCACACCACACTTTGTCATGTACCATAGTCATGCAGCGAATAGAATGATGAGGGCGGCCAAGGTCTAGTAGGTGATAATTATTGAAGTTCCACTGTCCATCTAAACCAATTAAAGTAATATCAAACACCTTATAAGAAATATATATACGTATGCAAAAAAACAAAGGGGGCATGCATAGTTTGCTTTCACAAAGTCAAGTTTCGCAAAGGTAATATAAAAAAGATATTTTGGTCCTTGCAACAGGTAGAAATATGCTTCTTATGATTGTCAAAGCTGATTTCAGAAATCAGTGCTCCAAGACTGCTAAGCATGACAGCTGATATGTTAGAACGGATCTAGTATCATTATTACCTGAAGCTCTATGGAATATAGCTACTGTTCCATCTGCCAGTGCTACCAACACACGACCTTTGACATGTCTACAGAAATAAAAACAATCATGATCAAACATCCTCTAGATGAGGTATCTGATCACTAATAGTACCATAGTACTTCTTGACGTACCACTACTACCAGAATCCTTTTTGTAGTTCCAATAAGCTAAAACGTTTTTGTTTTCTTTTCAACACACATTTGATACTTACACAATACTGAGCACTGAATCCTTGAGTCGTATTGAATGGATACAGGTTCTCCAGTTGGAGATAGCAGAATGGACATACACACTAAAATCAATCAAATAATCAAAAATTATTTATTTATAATTACATTACAACCATACAACATGTGCATTCCTTTTTCTAAAAAAGATCTTTTGTCAAAGAGACTCTCCTCATGGTGGGAGATGTGAATTCTTTACTTTACCATTGGTATTTGTAAAACATTTTAATGCTGAATTTATGAAGCTAACACTGAGTATACGAGTCAGTATTTTAGTAGTATCTTAAGATTAATCAGTTTATTATTGTATAATTTCATGGTGTACCTGCCAGACTGAGCTCCAAACCACATGGTCGGCAACACACTACTCATCTTTGCTACTCCATTATCATCCAGCCTGGGTTCAGACTGATCATTTTCTCCAGTTGATACATCAGTTATGGTTGGTGTTTCTGATGCTTGACTGCTTGTCTCATCTGTCATATCTGTCTTGAAGGGCATCTTAGCACCTGTCATAAAATCAGTAAAGAAATCATATAATATAAGCCCTGTTAGGTTATGTATCACAGCTTATTTAGTAGAGCACAACAAGAGTATTGAATAAGATTATGAGCTTCATTGTTTAGCAACAACGTAATAGGCAATGTACATCAAAGCTCACAAAGGGAAAGTGAAAGTGAGCCCTTTAAAAATGGAACAGGGAAATCAAAGGAACTGTCAGGAAAAAATTACTCTGTTATTTTTCGTCTGCTGAAATACTTTTATTTCCATAGAAAACGTTGAAGCAAAAACTGTCAGATAAATTTTTAGAGGAGCCAAAAAAAAAAGAATAAGGACTCACCTTTCCATCATGTTTTGTGCTAGAATTTCAAGCTCATGCACAATGACTATTGTTATTAAATTCATAACTTTTAAGGTCGTTGAAGCAGCTCATCTTTTACTTAATTGTTGTTAATATAAGACATCAGTACAAAGTTGATTTGAATGGTGCAAATAAGATGTTTCTAAAGAACAAATTAAATTATAATACACTGAAGTAACTCACCAAGAGGATCAGAAAAGTCTCCACTTTCAGCTGAAAGGACAGATTCTTTGCTGGCACCAATGGTTGACTGACTTCCTCTGGAATCTAGTGCATTCAAACAAACAGTGCATCAATACCATGATGAATGATGATCAATAAATACAAATAGCTATCACTAACAGTGAAAACTTTGCAATTTATTTCCTTCTAACTTACCAGTATTAATACTGTTCTCACTAGAAGCCTGCAAGTCATAATCACTGGGTTTGGCACCAGGTACTGCCGTGATACACAGTAAATGTGACGTACAAACCACAAAGCAATCCAGGATGTTCTGTGGGTAGTTAGCATCAATAATAGTGACCTTACTACAGGAGTGAGTACTGCTACCAATCCACACCATTGATGGCTTGGTTTCCTTAGCTTCCTGATCATCACCTTCTTTGGGGGGCTCGGCATAGAAAACACTTGCACCTACAGCAGCACCTCCATCTTGGGTCACTCCGCCTGATAGGTCTACTCCAGCAGCACACCATATCTGTCAATCAAAATGTTTGTTGCTATCATACCATTGCTTCTCATACTTTACTCAGGGTTTACAAAGTGCCTTAAGGTGGCTGCCTACTATAGAAAAATGAAGCTACTGCGCAGGCTTCTATGCATTCACAATGGCACCATGAAGCAGGCAATCTGACTCTACTATGTGAGTGCGCATGAATAACCTTCAAACTTCTATTGAAGAACCAGATATGTTTTGAACTTCAACAGGGCAAAACCCTCAATTTTTTCATAGGGACAAAGTTTGAAAAAAGTGGCATTAATTATAGAAAAAGTTGTAAGTTTATTGTTTGCACTTGATTTAGACAAAATTGTCAAGGGCTAGGAATAAAAATTTAATTTTGACTCTATTTCTCAAAATTTTCCAAATCTTTTCATTTTATATTATTTTGTAAAACGATATATAATTTAGTTTCTTGAAAAAATATTGTCAAAAGCTTAATTATTACCGGTTAATTCATATTTTTTTTTCATAGAGAGTTGGTTTTCACTTCTTTTTTTTCAAAACGTTGTTGATATGCCTGTGTTTAATAGTGAATATCTCCAAAATGACCTTGGGAAACTCCTTTTTTCTTTTCAGATTTGAAATCAGCATTAAATTTGAGTTTAAAAAATTATGATTTAAAAACTTTTTCCTGGATTTTTTCTATAGTAGACAGCCACCTTATAATATTAAGTAGTAGGTGTGATTTATATTCAACTCTTCTGATCTTCAATACGGTGTTGTACATAGGTTTCATTGATTTTAAGTAAAATTTTGTCTCTCCTACATTGATTTTATTACTATAAAACCCCAATCTTTAGGGACATTGACCCATCGTCAATCACAATCTTATAGTAGGGCTTGAAATAACGGCAAGTCAGTCCCCAGTTATGATGGCTGGCCAAATTACTTTTAGCTTGGTCATAACACCATTTCTAGCTCAACATTACTGGTCGAAATGACCGTTTAGTAATATAAAGCACTTAGAAAGCACTTAATGCACTGACAAGTGCTTATGTCACTTCCTTGGTCCTTTGTTACTAATGGAGCACAGAAAAAGCTGTTTTATTTGTTAAATATCAAATACGAGTCCCTCTTCCTTCCACATAATTATAGACTTGACCTTTCTAGTCTCCTGAGGAGTTTATTATTCGAGCAGGAGAATTTGTTGAGCGTAGTGAATAAGCAAGGGTGGCAGACTTATCGAAAGTCCCTGCATAATTATTGAAGGGTGCTCTATTCTTCATATAATAAACAACTATAGTAAAAAAAAATTATTATTTTCTTATTCCATATAAACCAATACTTACTTTCATCCCTGGATCATTGAGGTTCAGTGGTCTACAGTAGACTGGTACTGGTACTGACACAAGACTCTTGCCTCCTTCAGCCACCTCAGTGGAGTATTTAGCAGGTAAACTCCATCCATATGCCTGCATCCTTCCCTCTGACAGATCTACCATTACAAATACAAAACCAAGTTAAAACATCAGCAGCCATGTTGGATGGTATAACAATATGATCTTTAAATGTTACATGATAAATTTAATTCCCCAGAGTAAAGGGATCTGAGGTGGATCTGGGGAGGGGTGCAGGGGTACGCAGGGGTATGTACCCCCTGAGTCAAATTTGTGCCCCTACTTTTAAGACAACCAATACAAAATGTTTCCTTTTTTTGATCACAAGGGTTGCATCCCCCTGTCAAACCAATATTGCACAATATTTTGAATTCATTGAGACTAAATCCAAGGAATACTTTTGATGACATTGTTTCCATGTTGTGTCCCATGATTTGGACTTGTATTGCGTAAAGTTGAACAAACTGTATATCATATACCTGTGTTAAGATATGCCCGGACTTGTTTGTAACGTTCTCTCCTTTCATTCACTCTTTGCCTGTCAAAACTGGTATAAAAAATAGTATACCTTTTAAAAAGTTTAAAGATTTAAGTCATTATAAAAACCTTTGGTAAAAACGTTTTTAGGATTTTAAAATAACGTTAATAAGTAAAAAGCTTACTTTTCACTGCCAAAACCACCAGATATGTTAGATGAGCCTGAGCCAGTATTCAGTGAGCCTAAGGAATTGTGGCGGCGTTGCATTGGAGGTGTTGCTTCTCCAGCAGAGTTATATCGGATACTAACTGCAGAAGGGTTAGGTCTCTTTGGTGTTGGGCCAAAGAGATTACTGAAGCTGAGAACAAGTAATAATGTTATATTGTGCCTCATAGAATAACTGTCATATAAAATCTAATGTTCTGATTGGTTGGGGCGCATGTGCTTTATGAGGGCACACAGCACAACACACACTTTCAATTGAGTCATTCCTATACAGGCATCAAGCATTCCGCGCTACTGCTCTAAGCGGATGCTCAGGGGACTAAAAAGTGGGATAATATTTTGAATGCTTGAATGCTTGATGCATGTATACAAAATAATGGTTTTTATTTTGTATTTTATAGAAGACATAAAAAACTTGCTGTGCTGTGCTCAGTCATAGAGCACTTGGAAAAACACTCTAATAGTGTTGAGAAGCACTCCACTATACATCATGCTTCTCTTAACACTTTTTTTATGTTTTGTCAATCCCCACATGCTTTAGGCCTGCACACAGCACATCGGCATGTTTCTACTTCTTCATTTCAGTACAAATGGAAAGAAAAAATTAATTTCTTTCAGTAAAACTGAACACTTAAGATTTTAGTCAGACTTACAACTTCCAGATCGAGGACTTTCTTTTTTGCTGCATCTCCAGATTCCTTTCCTTGGAGGCTCTGAAGATAATGATATTAAAATATTAAATGAAATATTGCTATCAGGGGCGGATCCAGGGGAGCAGAGGGAGTGCACACCACTGCTCGAAGCAATTTTGTCCCCCTATTTTGAAGAAAACCAATATGAAATAATGTTTTCTTTCTTTGATTCTGAGGATTGCACCCCTCCCTGGGCTGACTTCGTGCCATGTACCACTCCATGAACAAGATTCTCAATCCATCTCTGATCATAGTATTTCTTTAAAATCTCAAAAAGAACAAGATATACAGATGGCACAGGAAATTTTTCATGGAAAAGATTTAATTGGCCATACATCTTAATTTTTTAAATTATAGATTAAGGCTAGGTGCTGACCTGATCATCTCTGTCCATCTCACTGCTTCTTGTAGTTCCATCAGCCTTTCTTTATATTGGTTTCTTTCCATTAATACTCTAGCCATCTCTACCCTTGTGAATCGCTTTCTGTGAGCTGCTGAAACACTTGCCTGCAATTATATTAATTCATTGATACATGTATAATGAGGAAAATATGCCGAATAGGTTATATGTCAGAAACAAAAAAATAAATGAGTAATCAAATGGATAAAGAAATGAATGAATAAATGAACATTCCTACCTCTTTCAAAGCAACACTGGCCTTTTCTGCTTCATGCTTTGTTCTGTTTAGAAGAGGAAGCATAAACAATAAACACTTTTATTTCAGATACTGGTAAGGGACAGCAAAAGCTGTGTGGTTAGGTGTGTTAGGGGGGAGAAGGGGTACTAAGGGAAAGAGTGGGAATGGGGTATAAGGTGCTGTAATGTTATGGCTTAACAGAGCCGTAGCACTGGGGGTAGGAGGGGGGGCATGCGCCCCTGTTTCCCACGAAAAAATAAAACAATAAATATAAATATCTAGACATCATTTATTTAATTAAATTTTTTTTTGTCATCACATGTTGCAAAGTGACTTTTTGTCCCCCTGTTTTTCAAGGCTTGCTATGGCCCTGCTTAAATACTAGCGGGTATTAATCCCTTTAAGCAAACCCTTTAAGCCAACGAAAAACTATGTAATGAAATAATATAAAATAATACTTGAAAGAGGGGGAGGGAAACTCATAATATCATAAATTCATATCATTACCTTTTTAGTTCTTGTTCACTTTCAGAGAGTCTTGAAAGCATTCTTTTCTTTAAGTCTTTAATTGAATCCAACTCATCTTTTATTACTTCCTTTTCACTGATGACAATTAATATTAAAAATGCATTAATTAAAAATCTGTGTTTTTTTTAACTGCAAGAGCACACCACTTATTTTTCTATTCAGAAATTCTGATTTTTATTCATTGAAAACTAGTGACCTAGCTCTATTTTACAATAGCCTTGGGGCCCACCTTTTAAGTACCGTAGTATTTGCTAGCATGATGCCTTGTCGTCTAGACATTTATTCACCAATATATAAAGGGTTAAAATGCTAGAACTTTAAGAACTATTATTTGTTCTTAACTTTTAAAGTGTTCTAGAAAATTCATTAACACTAAGTCTTATACATACTTTGATAACTCTTCAACTCTTTTCAGAAGATCATTTTTCTGCATCGATAACTTGTTTCTAAAAGAAAGACAAACACAGATCAAATTTCAGGAAGTCCAACAGCCGCAGATGATCCAAGCAAAAACAAAAACACTGAGCTAACTGTTTCACACCTATAACTGGAGTATAGCACATGCAGGAAATGGAAAGTTGGAGAAAAAGAAAGGTACTCACTTGTTAGCAACCAGTTCCTTATTTTCATTCATAACACTTTCTAATTCTTTGCCCATAGCTGTGATATCAGCACCTGTATCCATCTCTCCTATCATATCTGGTTCATGACTTGCTATCTCTGCAAAAATTGAGCTGGCGGTAACACCCTCAGGGAGGTTTTCCAAGTCTAGAGAGATTGGACGGTTGGCTGAGCTTCCACCTTTCTCACGCCGTATAACCTCATTGGGGTTGTTATGTCCAAGTTCAGGTGTTGTTTGCATGACTTCCAGGGCTTCTTTGCTAAAGTTAGGCGTGCTTGATGTTGGTGTCAGCATGTTAGCAGCATCTGCAGCATTCATGATCGGTAAGTTATCCACATCGGAGATGCTGCACGTGCTGCTACTAGCATCTGCTTTGTTGTCACTTCTGGGTTGGGTGCCAGCTTCAGGTGTTCCCTTTGTTGCCAGTCCATTAGAAACATTCTGAATGGATTCATCACCTAAAAATGATAAGAAATTTCTTCAATTCATGGTTCCAGTTCAGACAACAGAAAACCAAACAATGTAGCCTCAGATTCCCAATGGATTTTGCCCCACAAACAACTAACATTATAAACTACTTCCAGGGGAACTAATTATTTGCAAGGATCTTATTTTGTATTTGAATCATAATATATTTTCGGTGGTCCAAATTTTGAATTTCTAGATATTGCAGCAAATAGACCCTTTTGGACATGCGCGAGCGCTTTCAAAAATATTGCAGGCGCAGACATGAAAAAGAGGTATTCTCGGGCAATATCATGCGCCCAAAAAATGCCTTGAACTTGCTGGACATTACAGCAGTAACTATGGTTCCTTCTGAGCAAAAAAGTTGTGGTTTTGATCTAAAATATATTTGCTGGGGAAAACACTTGAAAAACTAATAATATGATATTTACTTACCGTAATAATATTTCCCAATCTAGTAAGAAAGAGTTTATACATACTTTTTAAGCTTTCGGCAAGAGACTCATCTCTGAGTGACACATCGTTGCTCTCTCCAGATTTTTCAAAGGCTGATATCATCTCAACATCTGGACTTTTTGGTATGGATGGTGGGCTAGTACCAGCTGAGTCTAGTTCTTGCATTGAATCGGCAGAGGCACCCAATGGAGACCTCACAGCATTACCAGATGATGTTCTAGGTCTATATTATGAGAGAAAAAATTGTATATTTTGATATAATTCTTACTTTGCGAGCTAACAAGTTGTAGTTGTGCATAGTTTCATAGTCAACAAAGAATCTAGGGGAGGATTTAGGGGAAGTGTAGGGAAGCCCCTGTCTTCCTTCCACTCCTCCTATTGGTGACTTTTTTAAAAGAATGTTGGCTGGAACACAGGTAGCCCAATGCTATGCCTCATCCTATTGAGTTGCCTTGAATCCACAGAATAAATTTGTTTAAAGAAATCTTCCAAGTGTAATGTGTGAAGATAACTATGATTTCAAAAGGCTCTTAAGAAAATTTCATTACAATTGCCCATAGCCTGAGTATCAGGCCTTCATGGTGGGGGCCAGAGCGGGGGCCTGGGGAGAGGGGAAAGGGAGGGGGAGGGGAAAGAGGGAAAGGAATGGACATAAGACTTTAAGAAAATTATAGAGATTGTATAAAGTAGCTAACATGCACACACCTGATGTTTGGCTTTTGTGGTGTTTCCCCTGATGCTGATCTCCTCTCTGCCTTTTCAATCCTCTCCATATAATGGTGGACCATCTGATAATACAAAACATCATAATATTGATCACTGTAAGGTATTTAAGAGTGGATTATGTAGGAATACCATATGATAAAATCAAGCCATATTGGACCTAAATTGTATAGAGAGATTATAATACATGGCTTAAAGTTGGCGGTTTTGGTTAATTCCTGTTACCTCAGGCATTAAAATAATGTCTGCTCAATGACCAGACATGATGACTGGCCACATCAGACTGATCAACATGCGACCAGTCAACCTGACTGGTCAAGAAGTTAAGAGATGTTCATAGCTGGACAAGTGCCAAAAGACCATTTTCGAGATGCATGAGCACTTTCAAAAATATCGCAGAAGCAGAGATCATGTCAGCGCCTGCAATATTTTTGAAAGCGTTCGCATATCTTGAAAATGGTATATTCTGACCAGACATATTGGACTGTGAAATGGTCATTATTTTCAGCCCTGTACCCACCCCCAACACTTCTGCTGCCTCTATATATATTTACTTGGAATCAGGAATTATAATCATAAGAATATTTGTTGTTAACTCAAAAGTTGAATGGTTTATTAGTTGTAAATAGTGTACCTCAGTATGTCTTGCGTGGAGGCCTTCATACTGACGTTTCATTTCAGATATTCTTTCTTCAAGTCTTTCAACTGGAATCATGTTTACAATACATTAAAACAAATATTAAAAAAGGAGGTTTCCATGGCAATTAAACCATGCTCCCTCCCCTGAAAGATACTTATCTGAAGACCAAATAAGGGAGGGTGGGAAAAAGGGAGCAACAACTAGCTACCTAGCAAACCAATCAAAGCTGGCAAACAACCAAAATACCTCAAGCAACCACAAGGGCAGAGTAAACATAAGCATGCACATGATGATGTCACTCATAACTGCACTGACTACCACTCTCTCCCTGTTAACTTTGATTATAATAGATTAGCTTCAGTGTTATGTTGTCCCATTTCAGACCATGTGTCATTCCCTAGAGTATCATTTCTTTGTTAAACGGTTGTGCATAAATATGGATATACCTCAAAAAAGAATCTTATTCTCAAGAGAATGACATGTGGTCTGAAATGGGACAACAATCCACCCAAGCTAAATATGTCTATTGATAACCACATTTCAAGGAAGGTTACATACCATGATCTTGATAACTTTTCACTCTATTTTCAAGGCCTTTGTTATCATGAGTCAGAAGTTCAATATCATTTTCTGTGTTCCTCTTCTCAGCTTCAATTTGGTCTTCAATTTCTAAATATCTCTGCAAACACAAAACATAATATAAGAATAATATTGTTATAGCTAGACTATACATATATGTCATAACATATAATTCCAATTGGAATTTCAGTGGATATTAAATAGCTATTCTGTAGAGATACCACTGCTAAATCACATTTTTTTTTATTTGTAACTAATAACATCAAGACAGGGATTTTGTAGTTTTGTAAGTACAAATCATTTACTTGATCTCATAGTAGTCAGTGGATTTATGTTGATTCCAACTCAATTCCCTGGGGATTTGGGCGCGAGGATACAAGTCTTTCACACAAGTCTAAGTTTATCTTACAGTATTCCATCAATGGATCTACCATTCAGTTATAAAAAAATATTATTGCCTGAACTTTGAGATTTACTCTTGATTTTAGCCACAAGTTTTAGATTCAAACTGCAGTTTAGAAGTTTGACATCAACTATGTGAAGAGTATATTTAAATCTAGCAGATATTTGTAGGCAGTTTCTATTATAATGAAAAACATAATTGCTTCTTTAACCTAATTTCATTTAATTCCAAATATCTACACCAACTACCTAGTGGATATAATAATTTTAATATTTTCTCCTGGTCATGGTCCAAAAGCCTGCAAATTTAAAATATAACGCTGAAGAAGCATGTTTTTCATAAAGTTTATTTATTTCTTATGAGCTGTGGAATAGCATCTAAATATAACTTATTCCAAGGTAATAAGTTATATTTATTTCTTATTGTCCTACTTAATATCACCATGGAAACACCTAGACAGTAGAGGTTTATTTTAAAGGAAAATTCATTTACACTAATAAATGCAGTTCCCTGCTCAAACCAACTGTTTATTTAAGGACACAGTACTGATGTATTTACATAGTACACGGAAAATTTAAAAATAGGAGTTGCAATGGTTTTAACCTTTTTTTACCCCCTCCCCCCTCCTCTTGACTGCTTCAAAATCTTTCAGAAATCTTTAATAAACCAGACATTTTATCAGTACATATTGATTATTCAATATGCTTTTGCTGGTCTTACATAACCATGACTACAAATCCAAGTTACAGACTGTCACAAATTATGGGTTTTTTTGTGCATATATTCTGATAAACTGATACGTCTATTCTAAATGCAAAAGCTTCAAAATTAAAACTAGCTGATTGAGCCACCTAAGAATTAAAATTTCTATGAAACTGCTTATTATTTCTGGCTCAATTCATTACGACACAAAAGAAACAATAGCTGTGATAAAAATGGATTATGACTGGAATGCAAATAAAGGATTCATATGAGAAATCGTAAATTAAGAAAGTTACAGTGCAATTTTATAGATGAATCAAAGAGAGTATAATCTTAATAAAAATACAAAATTGATGTAGAAGTATATATGCAGGGTAACGTAAGGGAAAAGTGGATTATCGAATAATGAATGGCTGACCATTGTAAACAGTCTGAGATTAGAAGCTGATTGTTTTAGGGTACACAATAACATGTTACGACACCGAGATGCTGGATCCTAGAAATACATTAATGTTACCCCTGTTTGATTCTTAAAGACACATGTTGAGACACCACGAGTGATATTCGGTACACATCGCGTGGCCTATCAACTGTCTTTTGTCCATGTTCTGACTAAACACCTACTGGAATAGCGATACACGCTTTATTATAAAGCCATGTAAACAAACTATATCATAAAATTTCAATTCTTTGACATTCTAGCTCATTTTCTGGATATATTGGTTCATTAACCATCCAGGATCGCCTGAATACGGATCGCTTCCTTGACTTGGTGATATGCTTATTGTCTGGTAGACTCGTGTAGAGAACTACAATGATTTTCTAAACACCATTCGTCAAACATCACCGGATATTGAAAGCATTAGAAATGATGAAGGAAGGTAGATAGAAAAACACGAGTTTGCTAGCCAACACCTACGATTTTTGCTTATATGAAGATCCTCCCACACCGGACGAATAATTGGCTGACGCCTTTCTTTGAAATATTTCGCTTTTAAATTTATTTTCAGTGAGATTTTGAAAGAGGTCCGAAGGTATGGCGAGTGTGTAGAATTTTTGACAGTTTTGTATCGAAAATATGATGGTTTTATAGATAAATCAAAAGTATTTTCTTAAGTCAGAAACATCCTTCGGTGTTATAAAATTACCAGGATTAAATAAATTCAAAGATTGAGTTAAAAATCGGTAGAATAATATACCTTTTCTGCTAGCTTTCGCAACTGTTTCTCTCTCTCGTACTGAGTGATAAGCTGCTCGTTGTCGTCGCTCAACATTTCTAGCTCCAAGAGTTGCTCATTATTGTCGCTATAAGCACTGTCCAGTTGTTCTAAGACAGACACCATCAAAGGCATAAGACCAGATACTACATCTTGGTCGTATTTCTGTATCATTCTCTCAAATTCCCCGTAGATACTGTTGGCCAAATTGGATACCCGTTCCGACATGACCGTTTGGCCACCTTCTTCACCGCTCGAGTACACCACGTCATTCTTGTCTTCTTCTCCTTCCATGTCACTCATTTTGAACTCCTAGCTTCTAAAGCAATGATAAATACTTCTTGACCAGAATATGCACCCGGAAGTATGAGAAAAATTTACATTTTTTGCCTTGTTTTTTTGGTTTATCACCGGCGTAGACGCCTTGCGATGTACCTGACCTGACCCGACCAAGGCACCTGATCCAATGAGAGAGACTAGGAACGAGTGAGAATTTTGACCAATAGAAAAAAACATTACAAAAACTATTACACTAATATTTTGAATAATTGTAATAATATCTTTATAAACTCAGATACCTATTTAAATCTTCCGGTAATAAAGAAACGAAAAATAACCCATGAATTTTAGTGTTAATTGAAATATTGCTTTTTTAATATTGATGTTAGCGCTCAGCTGATCATGATTCGACGGGAGCTGAAAAGTAAATCGTCAATCATTTGAATAAAATATTCAATTTTACTGAAGCGATTAATTGATAATTTGCATAAGAGAGATACGTACATCTTTCTTAACTTCGAGCTGTGGAGAGGGCAGAATCATTTAGAACAGAAAAGAAGCCAAGTTTTAGCGTTTTTTTTATTTCACCTCTTAGAGAAAAACCACTTAAGTGGTTTATAACCTCAATACAGAACCCGAGAAATTATACCCACAAAGAATACGACCAAGAGAGATATACTGGACACCTTGTACTGTTCCTTAAATCTTCTTTAATTTCGTGAATCCAGAGAGAGCTGAGTTTCAATTCTTCTTTACATTTTGCTGTATTCGTCGTAGTCTTGGAAAGAATTTAAACAATTCATGAATTGCAACATGGAATCCACCATATTGTGGACGCTTGCAGCATTATTGCTGGTTTCTCTTTGTACTTGTCGTGATCACAAGCTGAATCCAAACCCTTTCTTGAAACTCGATGAAAACCTTAATATCAAATGGACGATAAATACAGTGAAAAAGACTATACAATTCAAGGTCAAGGCTACTATCCACGAAACCGGATGGTTTGTTATTGGCTTTGAACCACAGAAAGCAGGCAAAGCACCCGAAGCTGTTACAGAAACCAGAGGAGATGCTTTCGTTGTCTGGAGGCAAATAGTAAACAGTGGACAAAATAAGACACATACCTGGAGTGTTACAGTAAGAACTTATTTTGTAAAAAAATATAATACAAGATATTATCAGCTTGAAGTTAATAATGAATATTTGGTCTATATACACTGTAGCTGCGATAAGGACTTTAATGATATACAACTTCTAGAGGTTAAATTCAAAGAGTTACCCAGTGATCTTTGCAATGTGATAGATAATACATTTCAATAGTTGAATCAGCATTAGGCACTCTCTGTTCATTACCAACATGAGAGAATGGTGGTGTGTGGGGAGGGGGGACACAATTGAACACATCTCATCCTCCCATTTCTTTCAGTCCCCCTTGTCTTGGAATATAACTTAAAGTTATGCTAAAATCAATTTTGAATTAATCCTATATATTATTTTTCAAGGATTGCAACACCTTTCATAATGGAACCCTCCAAAGGGACAAGAAACAAAATTACCATTTACCAAAAAACCTGATAAAAACGATGTACAAGAACCAAACGCTCACAGCAATTGTATGGCGGAAATTGGATACCAAAGACAAAGAGGATGTCATAATAAAGGTTAGATTTTAGTGAGGGAATATGAACTTCCAGACCTTTACCATGCCTCCCCTTTGAGACCTGTGTTGTATAACTGAATGGTTATTATAATCATTGGGTAGAGGAGCAGCTTACAATGGCTCCAGAATGTACATATCCTTCTTAGCTACCAACCCCTCTTATTTTTCATGCTTTTCTACCTTGAGTGAAGTCACTAAATCTGTGAAATAGATATTAGACTAATACACTAAGTGTATTAAAAAAGTCTTTTTTATTACACCAAAATCCCATTGTTTTCTTTTGTGTCTATTTGACTATTACACTTTAACAAGCAATTTTTATTTCAAGGGTTAATTGACTTCACTAACAATAATTATTCTAAACGGTTTTGTCTGTCTCATATTATTGTTTCCATATATATATATATTTTTTAATTATTTTTTTCCCCATTTTAGAAAGGATCCATGTTTATTTTTGGCTCCCATGGTAATGACGACCCAAACAAGAAATGGAGAAAGGAATTACAAAAAATAAAAAGTGGGATGATTGATGTATTTTCCAAAGCTTCCAATGTTAATTTCTATTCTTTAAAGAGAGAGAAGGATGGAAGGAACTTTGTAACATTAGCAGGTGAGGTAGCTCATTGACTGCAGGGATTCCATTTGAAGCAGCAACTGGGGAACTCAGCATGTACCTGTACTTTCACAAAATATTCAGTTGAGGTTGTAAGGGTAAAATTTAAATAACCCTTTCTGTAATTCAGAAAACAATATTTATTTAGATTAAGAATACCAATGTATGTGGGTATATCCATATTAAAAATTATAATTTCAACCACATAAAGATTTATTAAAACGCCAAGCTTTTGGACAAAGCATCCATCATCAGGGAAAGTGAAAAATGAAATATGACTTGACTGTAATTTCTTATTTCAACTTTCCTCAAGCTCTCCTGAGCGTGAGCTTGTGCCATTTATCACCATAGTTACTGCTTGTTACCAACTAATCTCACATGTGTCATACATTTTTCACTTGCCCTGATAATGGATGCTTTGTCTGAAAGCTTGGCATTTTAATAAATCTTCACATGGTTGAAACTATAATTTGTAACGTATGTGATATGTTCTGGTGAATGTTTGCCTTTCCTCTCTCAGGAAAATTGGCAGAGCAGCATTGGATTGGACTGGTAGTTGGTATGTCAGCTTTTCTGACTATTCTCATAACCTGTACTGTATACTGTCTTGCAAAGAAAGCTGGTGGATTCAAGAAAAAGCATGTCTCTATGTCCTTTCACAAGGAGTAAGTACATCTATTTTGTCATACCTTAGTTGTATGATTAATGTTTAATGTCCAATGACAATAAAAACAAATCAGCTGATTCTAGTGTCTTATTGCAGTACTTTTCATAAATCTGCAACTAGGCTGACTTGTCTGAGATGTCTGTCATTTGGGTTTCCGTTATTAAACTTCCCGTCAAACATTAAATGAATTCCCAGATCCCAGGACTTAACAACAGTTATCTTCATGTGAAAATGACTGTCAAGATGTGGAAATTCCTTTATCATTCAATCAGAATGAACTCGGCCTGTCAAAAAATTGATTGATGGAAGCCAAAGTGCAAGACTAATTCTGGAGTTGGTTAGGTTGCAGAATTATGAATAAGCACTGTAAATAATGGAGGAAACATGGGAAATTGGCCTAAACTGTTGTTTTCCATAAAAAGTCCTTTTAACACTTCACTTCTGACTTTACTAACAAATATTGTTCTTTCTTCAGGACTGAATATGATGATGAAGCAAAGGTTGCGTTCTTACAGTCAGAGGAAACATAAACCATGCATGGATCAATCGTTACAACATGTTTGAATGCATGATGAAGGAAGTGAGATGGCTGTGATGGATCGGTTGGATCCTTTAGTTGATAAGTGTCTTGTTAGGCCAAGAACTTTTGAGGAATGCCTTTAGCTGATGCTTTACAGATACTTAATGCAGAGACATTCTGCTTATGCCAAAAACAATCCTAAAAATTAGGCACATATGTACATTTATAACCTAATCCCTAAATGATTGAACAGAAGCTGCATTTGCCATGGTAAGATGTTTTAGTTTATGAAAAAAAGAGCTAAAATGTATTTTTCTTCACATTCAATTAATAGCAAATTGGATGTGTATTTTGAAACATGGTTAGGTAATAATAGTCTGACTTTATATGCACGCAGCTGCTTTTGAAATGTTTCCTGTGGTGCTTGCAGAGATGAAAATTTATAGTAAGATTCTGTTAGAAGACAATACCAGGTTCAACAGGAGCAGATACAGGATTTTTTTCAACACCAGGTTGTATGATGTATTGCCTAATTCTGGTTATTCCCATCATTCTCTCACTGTCAGCCAGCTAATCAAAATCCTTATAGTGAGGTTGTAACCCTCATGAAACCCTCCTCCTGCATCCGCCCCTGGTTGAACTTGACGTAGTTGATACAGCATTGTTATAATTATTGATATATCTAGGATTAAGATGTCAATCAATAGGCCCTTTGCATCAAACAGTCAGGTGCCAATCACCTTGACAATAAAGGCTGACATACACTAGCTGTCAAGTTGCTGCAACACGGCACAACATGTCCATGTGACAATTCCCCTCATGTGTACTGTGGAATTTCTGTGAAAAATCTTGTCCCTGCAACAGAATTATGTTGTTGCAACATGCCACACAAATTCAAACTGGTTTGAATTCATGCGACTGTTGCAGTGACAAAATGTGAAGTGAAAGTGGTGTTAATTGTTGCATCATGTGTACACACAGATGGTATATTGTCCCTGAGTCATGTTGCAGTGACTTGACTCCTAGTGTGTGCCAGCCTTAAATGAATTCATTACCCTACATGATGGCCAAGCTTCAAATACTTGGTATATATATATATTTTTAGATATATAAACTTAATATACTTAATGATGTTAATACTTAAGATAATATACTTAAAGTATGAGAATAGCATTTTCAAGAAAGATTTGGTTATGACATTGGTATAAGTCTCACGAACGTGCTTTACCAATCATTAATACATTATCGCTGCTTATTAACTTTACATAGGTATACTTATTTCAATAAAGTTAGTCACCTGAAAAGCTACAAAGCTGAGGCTGGCAAGGATTATGGGAAGATATGTTTTATATAAATCAACTGTTCAATAACTTACTATTGATGGACTTGAGATCTTACCAGTTAAAGTTTCACTTCCTGTGAGCATCCTCAAACTGCAGTTTGCATCAAAACGCTTTACTTGTTCAATGTGAAATATTTCGCATGATCCTTAGTGACCTCAACTTTATAGGTTTATGGTGACTAACTTAATAAAATAAGTATATATGCATTATTCAGTACTCACTGTATGCGGCAACCATTATCTCAAAGTATCTCAAAGCCTAGAGCACCCAAAATGGTTAAATTAATTACAAATAATGATTTAAAGAAATTATACATATTACTTTAAAATTGTCTTGTTTTACAGATAGACATAGGATGACAAAATTTGTTTTGGTTGATTGCTATTAAATTGCCAACTACAAATCTATTGGATAATCCAATAAAACAAAGTGACGAAGCCAAAAAAAAAAAAATGGTTGGCACCTTAAAATCACAATGGCAATGCATGTTTATAAACATTATATGTCCATCAATAAGTTAGTGAAAATATTTACCCAAGCCACTGTACACCTTTAAGGAAGAGTGGCAGGTGGGCATGCATATTTTCATTTTCCACTGTATGTGCATGGTTTTTTCCTATCCCCTTATTTCCACCTACAAGAAGAAATGGCAGAAAGATGTTTCCCATAGTGATGTAGTGGGAAAACAAGTGCACAAGTAATGAAATTGCATGCTTGCATAAACATGCTTTTTCATTTCCATCAATCAAAAAAAATCAGTAAGTATAATTTTGACTGGTGGCATTGAAAACCAAATTCCAACAGACAACTAACAAATACAGAGTTCTCATGGTTATGACAATAGCAGTAACTCACAAGTTTAGTGGAAGTTTATAGCAGATATCAGAGTTACACTCCATTGCCTTCAAACAATTGTTTCAAGTCGAGGCATTTGGGTCAACAATACAGTAATTATATAGAAACTGATCCAAATGCTGACTTGAAACTATAATTGTTTGGGGTTAAGGCAATGGAGTGTATCTCTAATATACATTTGCATTGATACCACGTTACAGTATGTTGTTAAAAGTTTAATATAGTGTGTTCTAATTTATCATTACCAGTTTGAGTAACTTTTGTAGCAACCCCTCTTTCAAGAGGTAAAAAGATATTAAAAGCTGTTGTACCAAGCACCTAGATACAAGTACAGCTCTCTGTGACTAGTGTATTAATGATTTCTCTCCTGTCATTCTCCTTCCCCCTCCCCTGTACACATTATGAGGCTGTTCTCAGCATCCACATTCAAGGTCAGGAATAATAACCAGCAGGTTATGTAAAAATAACAACTTCTGAATTCCTATCAAATCATGGAATGAAGCCCAAAGATTTGTTAGTCATTGGTGTTTGTACGCACATTTTATCATATACATATATGTTAAGTTGGCGTTATAAGCATTAAATTATTATTAGAGTGCTATACCCTCATAAGTAAAACAAGGACATTTTAGGGCTTTAATATTACTAAGTGAACTTTTTTAGCTAAAGTTCACTTAATCTCATAAGTGAACTTTATTTAAAATTTATATGGAAATGTGTAAAACAAATAAACGCTATCATTTAAAAAAAATTTTTTTACAATTCTTATTGGGCAATAGCTGTTAATATAGTACACTATGAAAATAGTTTAAAGAAAAAGTAGATAAGTAAAAATACCCAATAGGAAAAGCGCGAACGGGACTCGAAGTCCCATACTAGGCACTTCCCTTGAGGACAGACATATAAATAAATAAATATAAAATGTTTCAGAAGTTAGTTCTATCAAATATGCTTTAGAATTAATCAGAGCTGATGCTCAGTATCGTTACTTTTTAATGAAGTTATTTCTTGTATTGTACAAATTCAAGCCTGATTAATATCCAGAATATGGAAGAATACTATGTTTACACAGTTTATTCAAGAGAATTATTATATTAAACCAAGATTATTTTCCATCATTTAAAAATGTTTGTCAGAATCAAGTCAAAAGCAGGTAAAGAACAGTAGAGAAAAGTTCAATCCACAAGCCATGAAAACATCATAGAGTTTGCTGATAAACAATAGATATATCCATGTATATACACTCATTGTAAAGTACCCTTGGAAATATTATACCATCTTCTGGAGCACAGCACATCACCATTCAGCACACACCAATCAAGTGTTCCTTATGCTATCATATCATAAACATATGGTGCTGGAAAAAAATAGAAAGCACACAATGATTTATTATTAATAAGCAATTAATAAAAATATGAATAAATAAATTGTTTCACAAGGGTAGTACTTAATAGTGATACTTCGTGTGACGTAAGGCTTTGTCATTTACATGTCAGTTGTAATTAGGAACATTGACTTGTGATTTATGGCAGAGTTTCAAGAATTTTGGAATTAAAATGGAAAAGTTAAATGAACGGTGCTGATTTCAATGTGTTTTGTGCCCGGCATGTGTCAGGCCATAAAGCTTTTGTTTGAATGTAAGGCTAGCTCTGAAAAAATCTGTTGTTCCAGCCAACATGGCTGCCACGTGAGAAAAGATTGGGTCCACTTCAACTTTATAAATATGACGTCACAAGCACACCAAAGTAGGTTTCTACTGCAAGATACCTACTAAGTATTGAAGCCTTATTAATGCTACAAGAGACTAGATGGATTAATTAAGCTTCCAACAATTCTTTGTACGGCTATAGGGTGATTATTTGTGGTTAAGAGTTCATCAGATACTCAGTACTCGTAAGGCAGCTTACCAATTCGTAGAATAGCTACATACGCCACAAACACTTCAACTGTGGTCCATACAGCTTTATTTGCAGCCTTCTTTTCTTCTTCTATACTAGCTTTGCTAGGTGATTGACCAGGGCCAGGAATCTGAAACATGTTTTACAAGCAGTAAAAGTCCTTGGTATCCTGTATCTCAACTCAACTTTGCAAACCTTCAGAACACAAAGTTGAGCCTGCCAGCTTTTGGCTCAGCGGAAGGCTTTCTGAGCCCGCGATATCCAGAGCAATCACAGGTAGCCCAAGCGTAGAGTTAGTGGGATGTGATTTATCAAAATGCCGGGTTGATATGCTTTCAGGAGGACTTCAATTCCTCAAGGAAAATCCAGGAATGTCAGCGATACACACCTTTGCCTCTGCTTTACATGTTGGAGACCACGTCCTTGCCGTTGCTTCTCAGGTATCAAACGTAACAACGACTTGGCTCACTGGGGTGTACGACCCCTTAACACGAGGTACCATTGTTGTTGACCAGGTTGTAGCATCTTGTTTAATACGCAGTTGTTGATGATCATAACCTTGCGCATGCTGCACTGTTTCCTGTGCGAGCTATGGATAGCCTGGTCTCTGGTGTGTTTGCAGAAGGTTCAGGGTATTTGCAGAGTTACCTCGATGTACTTCAGTACACTGTCCGGTTCCTGATTGATAAGAAAAGATTTCATAACACTTTCCATTAGCCGTCAGTCAAGCATAGAGCCTTGGAATTCTGCACGTTGAAAGAACGTTAGAAGCCATTACTTCTAGTATATCTAAATCTCAGTTAATAGCTTTTAGTGAACATTGCAGGGTCGATAAAACTGACACATAAGCTTATCGCATTTGAATTTGAGTGCAGCGCATATACGCGTGCTAACTGAATTACGTCATAGCTTCCATAATGAATGTATCTTCAGTCTAGCAAAGACGAACCCATAAATTGCTAGGACTTCCCTGTTGATTCCGCATTTGTTTATTCTTCTGATATGTCATCATATATGTATCAACTCATGTTAAATCCAACATTTGCATCCCGCGATTAATCCTCGTCCCGCTTTAGCAAACTGGATTCCGAGCACCTCGTTCGCGATGTCCATACAATCAAGGATATCGTGTACTAGTAAGTTGTTGCGCAATGCGCAACACTGTTCGATGTTAAAAATGAGGAGTTATGCATGCTTCATACAGTGTTGCTCGCAATATGTGCGACGTCATTGTTGCACCACAATTTGCCAATTCTGTTGCAAAATAGCATTCTCTTACCTCAAAGAGGAAATTCAGTTGCAAGCGGTACCCCCCCCCCCCCCCCCCCGACACTGTCAAATCCCGAGCTTAGCTAAACTGCATGTTTTCATTATAACTTTTAGTTCTGTTTTCTGCGTAAGCCACTATATATTCAAGTTACACGCGATGTTTCAATATCAATAGGCTTAATATTGTTGAGCTAAATGCTGGTAATAAAATGGCACAATATTTTCCTTTTATTTGTGGAGATTGCCATTGACATAAAAGCTTCTTGCCCCGCAATCCCAAAGATTCCTCTACTTATATCCCAGCTCACTCCTTCCAAGACAACATGCACCTTAAGTCTGGGATGAACTAGATGAAGAGAAAATGGATCTTTCTTCCTTTTATTTTCACTATCAATATTTTATTTCATCATCGCCATAAACGCGCGAGGTACCAGAAGTGGGCGTATAACCAGGGTGGGGGACTTATAACCGGGATTTTACGGTCTTCAATTGGGGGAAAACACTACATAAACATGATCAACCGAGTATTCACGTATAGAACTGTTTAATGTCTCTAATCACATGTATGTCGGTTTCAAATTTCGATGATAAAAAATTCCATGATTTCAAATACTTTAGCGTTTCTACTGGTTAAAACCAACATGTGACGCAAGTCAAAATGGTACATCCATTTCATTATGACTTCTTCCTTTCTTGATTATTAACAAAAATATAACGCCAGTGAAATGTCTGAGCGTAAGCACGATCTTGACGTGGTAGTATAGTCCTTCAATTGTACTGTTATTTTATCGAGCAAAAAGGACTGACCACAAATAAGTGTATGAATACTATATATAGTGTACCATGTACAGGTGAACACATCTACTATATCAAGCGTCCTGAAAAGTGCCATACGTTTATTGGAACGTATGCACGTCAATTAGTCAATAATATATATCGGTAAGAACGTGCGCTTTGTACAGTGTCTTAACGACAGAGGATGCTGTAAATTATTCTTCTAAAACTAAAATTGCACCGCTCGGTCCTTGCAGCGCAGTCTGTGACACAGACTTCGGTCTGAGCTGCTATACAAATGAATTATATATCATGTTATAAATGGTAGAAAATTTTCTTTATCCTTGATACCTTCTTCACCGCCGACATAAAACTACATACAAAGTATAAAGTACAAATTCTCTCTTACTCTTGTCTCTGTTGACTTTCATTTTAAAATGTACACTATAAATTCTCAACAAATTTAGTTAGTTGGTCTTGCGGAGTAAGAGGAGGAACAGTCTCGGGATCCTCCTGACCTAATGAAAGTTCTTGTTCAGTGGGTGTTTGGAGTGGAGGGAGATTCATGCGAGTATTCAGTGGTTGAACGAAGAGCGCTTTCTCTGCGAGCTGTGATTGGTCGGGATGCTGATGAGGTGATGCCGCTGGATGAGGGGACGTGAGAGACTGCTGTGGATGAGGAGACACTGTTTGTTGTCTTGGGGAGACGGTATTTTGATAAGGCTGTGGAGACATTACAGGTCGAGGAGACTGAGACGGTAGTACTCCCTGTTGGGGAGACATTGGTGGTGGTTGTGGAGACATCATATGAACCGGCATTTGGTTCTGTTTTGATTGATAATGTTGAGATGGCGATGGTTGAGACTGTCCATTTGGATGCATCATATTTGTTTGGGGGTTCGTCATATTTTGTAACTGTGCTCTTCTTGCTGCATTTAGTTGCGAAAACGGAGCCATTTGGGGTTGTTGAAAGACGTTCTGTTGCTGCTGTTGTTGTTGCTGTTGTTGTTGTTGCTGCTGCTGCTGGTGTTGCTGTTGTTTTTGTTGCAACTGCATTTGTTGATATCGTAACCAATTTAGCTGTTGTTGTTGTTGTTGAGTCATCATGCCTGTCTGACTTGTGTTAGGCATTTGTTGCATAGGATTTTGCATCCCTTGTTGCATTCCCTGCTGCATTCCTTGTTGCATACCCTGAGGCATGTTTTGAGCCATTCCTTGTTGCATGCCCATCTGCATACCAGGTTGCATACCCTGCTGCATACCCTGTTGCATTCCAGGTTGCATGCCTTGCTGCATACCCTGTTGCATGCCTTGCTGCATAGCTTGAGGCATTCCTTGTGACATTCCCTGTTGCATACCTTGCATGCCCTGCATTCCTTGTTGCATTCCTTGATGCATTTGGTGTTGCATACCCTGTGGTATTCCTTGTCCTTGCATTCCTTGCTGCATACCTTGAGCCTGCTGCTGCTGCTGTTGTTGTTGCTGCAGGACTTGCTGTTGACGTTGTTTTACAAATGCTTGTATTAACTGAGGATTCTGTTTGAGAATTTGCATTACTTGAGCTTGTTGTTGTTGATTACTGGGAGATTTTAACGTATGAAGAAGTTGTTGCAGCGCAGGTGGAATGGTAGTTTGTCGCATATGATTTTGCTGATTACCCATTTGTTGGGGATTCATGGGAGGGAATGGTTGCCCCCCAGGCATGTTTTGATTGGGAGTTCCTGGACTTTGTTGAAGTTGTGGTTGTTGATTTTGATACATTGACTGCCAACGCTCTAGTGTTGGCCTCATTCCTGGCCTCTGCATCTGAGCTTGGGGAACTACTCCTTGAGCAGCCTGCATATTTTGTTGTTGCATGAATGCAGCAGGATTCTGTTGCCTCATCATTCCAGGCATCGACGTGGTAGGAGAACCCATGGTGGCAGGAGGAGGAGGTGGTGGTGGAAGAGGCTGTTGTTGTTGCTGTTGTTGTTGCTGGTGTGGAGAAAACGACTGCTGTCCCATAGCGATCTGTGGTTGTGGTGTCATAGGTTGTCTACCTTGCGTTGCTTGTTTAATTGCATCTATTTTGATTTGCTGTACAGCAGCAACAGCTCCAGGTGGAGGACCACTTGCCACCGGTTTCTGAGCAGCAACTTGAGGCTGCTGGTAAGGTGGAGGCTGTTGTTGGGGGAGTTGTTTCTGTTGATGCATACTAGGATGCTGAGGTTGTGGTAATGCAGGTGGTGCGTTGGGTACCTGTTGAACAGGCATTGGACCAGGTGGTTGCATGGTATTCCTCTGCATCTGAGCAACCCGTCTTCGAAGTGTCTGTGCTTGGTTAAATCTTTGTTGCATCTGTTGTTGGCGTAATTTGGTTTTAATGTGTCTACAGAATGGTACAACACATTCTCGCTCCACGCAGTGTTTGGCATGATAGCAACAAAGATGAATAAGTTCTTGGCAAATACGGCATCCTCCACTTGTCTTTCTTTTGCAGGATTTGGTATGTTCAACAACCTTCTTCATCTTGGCACAGCTCATCACAGTACAATTAGTTTCACGACAATGTGTTGCATGAACAAGACTCTGGATACACCTCTGAATTTTAATTCTCCTTTCTTCTTGAGCACTGAGTTGTTGACCTTTGGCTTTACCATCCTTGTCTGGTTGATTTTGCTGGTCAACATCAAGATCAAAACCAAGTCGCTCCATTTTGTGCTCATGGCCCTTCTCATCATAGCACGGAACGCACAGATCATAATCCTATAAAACATGAAAACATAAATAAAGTTACCATCACATACAAGATTATGAAACAATTGAAAGCTCTTTGTAACTATATATTATTTAACAAGCTGTCAAGTTGCTATGGTTTGGTACTTCTGTACTCCCTCTTGACTTGTTTGGATTTGAAAGTGCTATTTTTCCTGTATGCAATTTAACCAAAAAAAGGTGTGTGTGTGTGTGTGTGTGAAGGAGGGGGGGGGGGGGGATGCAGTGTAATTTTCTTAATTATTAGTTGAACTAATCCCTCTAGATTTAGAATATTAATAATAAGCAATTGCAAAACATATTTACCTCGCATTCAGTGCAATGGTATCTTGTCTCGATGTGTCTTTTACAAAGGTTACATGTATAAACAAATCGGTCTCCTCCTTGATTATGGAGCTCTACCAACATGGCCATAGTAGAAAACTTTGCCCTCCGCAGTGATGAGAACTCATAGTGCTTCTCTCTTGCTAGAGTAAGGAAAGCATCACGACCATCCATCAAGTCACAAGACATCAAAGGATCTGGATCAGATGTTTCTGGGGTCTTGCGGCCATTTAATCTGATCACAAAGAAAACCTACAAAGGGAAAAGATTGTAAATTGTAAGATAAAAATGTGATGTCAGTGAATAGATGACCTTGGTATTCCATGGTAAAAAAAATTCCCATTACAGGGCTTCAAATAACAGGCAGTCATTGAACAGTGTCCAGCTAGAATTAGATTTTTTCCGATCAAGTCTTTGCCTTGCCGGTCACTTTGACCAGTACTGTTGAGCCAGAAACAAGGTATGACCAAGCTCAGACTAATTTGGTGGGTCATCATGACCAGTGACTACTTGTACATTATTTCAAGTCCTGACATTACAAGAACAACACTAACCTCTCTATGTTTTTCCATGGTAATATAGAGTCTTTGTGAAAGGTCACACAGTTCAGATGATGGTCCATTGATCTTCTTGCTGGTTTTTCGGTTACTGGCTTTGTTCTTTGAACCTTTCTTACTGTTGCTTCGTTTGCTGTTACCTTTGTTTTTGCTACCAGGGGTCTGGAAAATACAGGAGAATTGGCCATTAGTGTGAGAAACAAGTGTTGGGAATGTAAGGAAATGTTAAGATGAAAAATTGAAGCTGATATTTCAGGTGTCTGGGCATCTTTGTATCAGTAGTTTTCCAGAACTTTTTATCACTTGTGCCAGACAAAGTGGGTACTGTTGCAAAGAGCTGATTGTGATGTTTCGTGTCGAGTGTTGTGAGTAAAAGAAAACCAAAATGAAATTTACAGTAGTTTAAATCCCAGTGATGTTGTGACCTTGTGACATGACTGACCCCCCCCCCCCCCCCCCCCCAGGTACCCCAGCAGCACTGTTCCAGCTGTTACTCACATCTTTTCCAGATGCCTCAGCCGCCGCAGCATTAGCCTTCCTTTCTTCTTCCTCCTGATCAAGCTCTCGGATGCTATCTTCAAGAGCATTAGGCCAGAAGTCTCCATCGAAGTAGGGAAGCTCACTTGCACATGTAAGACCATCGTCACTTGCTTGCTTCAAGATGTCCTACCAAAGCACCAAAAAAATATTACTCCATGACATTTGAAAACTGGGAAACATAATTCCAGTCATAAGATTAAAATGGTTAGGAGGTGGGGAAGTTTGTAAATATGAATACATAATTATAACTACTGCAATTCTTGATATTCTGCGAACTCTGTGAGTTGCAAGTTTCCCGACTGATTAGTTTTTATTGACGGCAACGAAAAACCAATTTCACAACAAGCCGTTGAAATGTCTGAGTTTGCAAAATATTGAGAATCGCAGTAATTATTGTAATAGTACTAGTTTGTTTCTTAGATCATTTCTGTAGTTTTAATAGATAAAAAATATTTATAACGAATAATTCTAACCTTATATTCAATGACAACTCGATCCATGATACCCTTGTCCAGCATCTTCTTATACCATTCAACAAGTCGTTTATGTTTAGGGATCTTCTGCTCAGTAGGATGGCAATGGAATATGTAGTCATCTCCTTCACTGGGAGGACAGGCCCAGATGTGAGCCATTTGATAACTAAAAGACACAAAAAAGAAAAAGAACACACATTATGTATGTTATCCAATTTGTGACAGGGGGAATGAGGGAGGGGAAGAATACCATTTTTTTTTCCACTTGGATTTTTTGGACAAAAAATTTTAACAAATCTTGTATTTTGGAAATTAATTTTCAATAATGTTTTCTTAACAGTTTGATAATAATATGGTATTTTCAAGAAGACTATAATAGATTGACTACAAAATACTTGAAAAGGAATTACTCAGATTACACAGAACAGCCAGAAAGGTATTACCGGTACTCAGAATACAGTAATCTATAATCAAGAAGTGCACTCTTACCCAATCTGGCCAACATACTCCAGATACCCAATTAATATTTCATGGTAAACAGCTGTTCTAAGACTTCTTGGTTGAAAGAAGTGTACGCTGTCCAAATATGAAACATAGACACGCCTTGTGTTGGGTTGTTGACAGTCCGAACCATACTCCTGAACATGCATGCCAAAGAAACAAACATCCACGCCATCTATTTCCTCAAAAGCAAACAGAGCTTTTGCTTTGTATGGAAAACTTTCTGGCAGCTGTCCTGAGCCGTCATACCTAATACACACACACAAAACAAACACAATGGTTAGGCTGGTAATCAAAAGTACATTAAAGTGGCAGTGGACATATTTATGTACCAGAACTTTTTATTATAGGTGTTAAATAATTTTTGCTGGATGGAATGATATCAAAATGAAATTATTCAGTGAGTCACAGTGACAGGGAATTCTGAAAAAAAGCAAGTCACTGATGGGATATGAACCCATGACCTTGCTTCAGAATTTTTTGCTGCCCTGGTAAATAAAATAAATAAACCTTTATTTCATAGGTAGGGTAAGTTTCATCAACAGAGAACCTTGAAACCCTTAATTGTAGGACAATACCAGCACTTCAGTTAATGTTAGGATGAGGGCAAGAATTAAAGAGATGACCACAGCTGGGAAGTTAAATCATTACATCAGTACCTTGTCTTTATTCCAGGCTTTAGTTCCCCGACTTTGTCAACACTTGAAACAACACGTATCGTAACATCAACATTACAGTTCTGCTTTCGTAGGAAACCTGTGACTCTTCTTTCAATCAATTCTCCAAGTTTTGTTGGTGGTAGCCCTTTATTGTTGAAAGCAGATAAACATATTAGCATGAAAATCAAGAAGGCAATGATTAAAATTAAGAAAATAAAAGCAACTTACTTCTTGCTGAATACTTGTTTTCTTTTCTCTTTATACCTCTTCTCTCGAGACAAGAATCACACTGATACCTAGTTTAAGAAATAGATAGAAATTCAGTTAGAATCCTGGTATATATTTAGAATAGTTCTTATTGTGGTCGAGACAACTAGTTATGATTTGGGACCGAGTTTTTGCCCTTTGGTCAATCAAGCTTTCCCTTTTTGTGAGTAAGTACTGGAGGAAGGGTCAAAAACCCAAATGCTATCAAAACAGGTAGTTTCAATTACACCATTAAAATTTCAAGCCGGCAGGGGTGGTTTTTTGATCATGTGAACATATTGTAAACACCAATGTTTTAGCCTACAGTCCTTTCTCCATGGGTCAGCATCCTTTAGACAATTGTGGGGAAGTAAATTATCCAAAGGATGCCGATGGGTGGAGAAAGGAATTTAGACTAAAATGTTGGTGTTTACAATATGTTTTAGACCATCACATAATGAAAAAACCATCCCTGCGGACTTGAAGTTTTAACAGTGTGATTGAAACTCTACCTGTTTTGATAGTACCTTGCACTGCATGCTGGTTGTGTAATTATGAAAATAGTGGGTGTAACTGAGTTATAGATAAAGTACAGAATATTTTCCACATTACTCACCCCGAAGACCAGATGTAGTCATTGTGTAGTACACACAACTGGTGCACTTTGCGACCACAGTCGATACAATCAACAAACCTATATAAGAATGGAATAATTTTGATCATGGTTACAATAGGCAAATATTGCATGACATACGATACATAAACAATGTGAAATAAATAAATTATGATGATGAGTGTAGATGAAGGGCCATCCAAAAATGCCATGAAATATTACATAAACATTTATTAACTTTTGGCTTCTCATAACTATTTTATCTCAGATAACCCTGTTGATTAAGAAACAGTTACTTACGGTTCCATATCCAAATGATCATTCTTCTGCTTTTGAAACTGAGACTTTGGAATGGTACTTTGGAATGAAAAGCAAATTAACAAGATTATTGCTGTGATCATTTTATTTATTATGACACTCCATAAAAGATGTCATGAAGGATAAAATGTTACAGAATAGGCAAATCATGCGATTGGACGATAGCAAGCATAGGAGAATTAATTAAACAATATAATAATTATAAATCTGAATGACTGAAACCTTATACTATTCACAAGGTACTTGAAAGTAAATTCTGTTTCCCTGGCAACCAATTTTTTTTACAGTGAATGAACAGTGCTGTGTGCAAAGGATTTTCAGATCTATTCAAACATACTTATGTTTTATTATCATAGTACACAGCGCAGATATAATACAATCCTATTTAATCCTTTTTAAGATTATCATAAATTGTAATTACCTTTGTTGTAGTGTAGGATCTTCACCAAGGTTGACAGTGTCTCCTTCAATTTCAGTGAAGCACCGCTCACAGTAGTGAAACCTTTTAAGTAAATTAATCAATTAATATCAATAATCATTTACTAGTATAAAAATGCTTAATTAAGTTATAATTATCAAGGGCTAAGTTCAGAAAATATCATAAATCACATCCTATGAGTGCCATACATTACACCCACACGTGCAAAAGTATGACCACCTCTAATGAATTCGCATACTGCTATGCATGGTCTTTTTGCTCCAAACAATCTTTTACATGCCTTATTTGGTAAAACCAGCCAGCTTCACATTAAAATGTGTCTGTTTAACTTACAAAAGCCTGTGCATAATGCAAATACATTAAATGTGGTCATACTTTTGCACATCACACTGTAAACACATGTGTAGAAAGAATGCTTGTGGTCAATTCCTACGAACATTTATATCCACATGCAGTCCAAATCAATGATTTCTACATAATGTTCTTACCTATTTTGATAAGTAAAATATATTGTGTCTCTTGATATTGTGCATAACTGTTTTCCAAAGCAGCAAAGAACTTGAGGCTGGAAGACATACTGTGGAAATAAAGTGAGAGATAGTTAGCAAATATGTTCCTCCAGTATTCAATCATACTTCATAACACTAAAGGTTAAAGGTGTAGATCAATATTATTACCTTTCTACCACAACAATATCCCATGGACTTCATCACTGGGTCAATTTCTTGTTCAAACACTTCAGACAACTACAAGCCAAAAGTAAAAAGTTTAAAATTCATTTTGATAATTATTTATGAATATAATATAATAGCACATTAATACCTAGAACTACAATATATTAACAAATTGGGAGCTGCTGCAGCACATAAGAGAAGCAAGTACAGAAACACATGTGTTATCTCATGAATCCTTCATAATTTATTTGTTGGGGAAGGGAGGGCAAGTGGATCTTGAGGTGGGGCAACTAATTTTCTTTAGCAGGGCCATCAAAAGGTGTGGGTTATTTCATATCTATATTCATGATATTTTACAATTCTGTTGGGACAAAATTATTGGGTTTAAAAGGAGGGGGCTACCGAAAAGATGTTGTTTTAAAACCCAGAATCCACATATTCCCCCCTCCCCCCAACTTTAAGTTATGAAAGGTCCCCAATGCTTTTATAATTTTTTTTTGATAATTTTGCACAAGCATGACACTATTTTCTGCATTAATGTGGCAGCCATCTAATCAGTATACAACTCATTTTCAAAGTCTTCATACACATCATATAGGGTATGCACATTGGTAAAATGCACACAAAGTATATTTTCTTACCTTTGTACAGTATTTATAAACTCTTGAAGTCTTGCGATTATACATCCAGGCATTCTCAAACATCAACCATACATCATCACAGTACTTAAAAAGAAGGGAAAACAATAATTATTAATAGTTGTAAATCTAATAATTTATTTTTCAGTTAGAAATATTAATATGAAACCTTTACATACCTCCCATGGATCCTTGTATTGTCCTGTATCTAGTTTTCTTTTTATAGTAGAAAGATCCATTGGATGCTTGACGATATCAAAATAATCCTAAAAACAAAACAACAATTTTTTTTATTTTTATGACTCATGACATAGGTTCTACACCATAAATCAAAGGCTTTAGAATGAAAGTGTAGATGGTTTGAAAAAGTGCAACCTACCAGACATCCAAGAAGTTTAGGATCTACTGGCGTCCTGAAAGGGAGAGCTTCTGGTTCTTGCTTGTACAGCTTTTCTAAAGTTGGAACAAGCATACGTCGAAGCTCTTCTGGTAAGAATACTGAAACAAAAATTAATAGTGTTAAAGAATGCTTTACAAGATATAGTTATGATTGACATGGGAGAAATGAGCTCTTCCATGAATGATAACTGCCTCCTGGTTGGCTCAGTTGGTTGAGCACTGGAGAAGCCTTGACAGGACCAACACTCAGGGTCTTATAATATCAAGGTGCTGCATTCAATCTAAAAATATCTGCAAATGGTTAGACCTTTGCCATGTCTTGGATGCCCACATACGATGGCAGTCCTGTCTTATTCAGAGATGTTACAGTGTGAATCGAAAACCATGGGCACCCAGAAATATTTCAAAAATTGTATATTGTTTATTGAACAATCTGAAATAACTTTCTAACTGGAAGAAGTTTGACTGATTTGTAATCAGAGAGTCATTTCAGATTGCTCAACGAACAAACGATTTCTGAATTATTTCTGGGTTTTTGATTTGCACTGTAAAATAGAGTGCCACAGTTATTACTGTCATGTGTCACCCTCTCTAAAGGTGATTTACAATTTTTTTACATGAAAATATACAGTAGTTGAAAGAATATTATTTAAACTGAAGTATTCTTGTTTTACTCACAGTTGTAAGCACATCATGACTTGAGGGCTAAAAGATTGAAATGACAAAGATGCTGGTGCAACAAGGTTCTAGGCTCAAATAATTTTTTGTTTTGTTTTCGAAAATTTTCAATTGCTGCTTCCTTATACTCAGTTAAAACATTTGTGCTTGATACATGTACACTATGAAGTGTTTTTATATCTGATTTAGATGCAGGTATATATATAAAAAGATCCATTTTAATGAAGTATTGCAAATTTATACGAAGTGTCATGCCACAGCAAACTTACCTTTCTTGAATGGACACCTGACTGATGGTCCTGGTAGAGATAAAGCCTGGCTTGTTGATGTTGGTGTTGCCGTTGACTGTGCTTGTGTGACAGTTGGCTGTGTGGTTGGTGGTAAAGAAGAAATCTGAGGCTTCACATCCTCTGGCTGAGGAGTAGATGATGCAGATGAAGTTGTTGGCTGTGGAGAAGATCTCATCTCTGACATCTGATTAAAAAAAACACAAACAAATAATTAGAATTACAATCTTTACTCTCTTTTTTCAAGCAATGAGTAGCAACATGACCAATTCATTTAACTTCACAACTTAGATGATACTCTACTTTCACATTCTCAGTTTTAACCCAAATATTGTGTTAGAATATTCATGTTTTACTGAGAAGGTCTACATTGTGCATTCTTTATATATTTTTTTTAGTATTTGTGAACATTGAAAATGAAGCTATCTTTGAGTAAATGAATCTGCAATCAAGGAATACAGCTCTATATTTTTAACTCAAGATCTCTACAATAAACATACCGATTTTTGCGACTTGCCCATGCTGGGTGAAGGTGGCATCATTTTATCAGCAGATTCAGTCTTTCCCATGTTTGATGGTGGTTTACAAGGACTTGAAGGACCATTTCCCTTCCCAGTAGAACTAGGTGAACGTGACATTACATTATCATTTGCCTGAGCCATAGCCTGTGCAGGTGAGGCTGGAGATTGTCCTTGGCTTTGGGCGTTGGTTTGCATTTGATTTTGTGCTGGACTCTGAGCTGGGCTCTGAGGCTGTAGTGGTGGTTTAGAGGGTTGGACCTGTGCCTGGACAGGAACCTGTGGGGACATGACGCCTGTAGATTGAGACTGAGAAACCATTGGCAAGCCTTGAAGAGCTGCAGCTGTTGGGGATTGTTGTGGTGGTGTTGCTGCTTGGTTAAGGAGATCTGTGAAATGTGGTTGACGATGCATCTGTGCAGCTTTCAATGCTGTTGCCTGGGCAGATGTTAGTTGACTACTGGCTTGGTCCCCATTCATCTGATGAAAGGGTACTGTAGCACAAAACAAAAACAAAAGCACATCAAACAGTGAGTTCATGAATTATCTTGTCTCCATTTTATGACTAACAAAGAATGATTTGAGTTGGAGTCAATGCTTCCACATCCAACCTTACCAAATGGTACTGTAGCACAAAATAAAAAACAAAAGCACATCAAACAGTGAGTTCATGAATCATTATCTTGTTTCCATTTTGCCTCCAACAAAGAATAATTGGAGATGGAGTCAATGCTTCCACATCAAACCTTACCACTGGTCTCATTGCTGTCAATCAGAGTATGTTAAGGTACCGAACAATTTGTTCGATGGTAGTGTAAAATTATTGTAATGTTATACCTTGAGGGAGTTGTGAAGCACCAGGCTGTAGTGTTTTCATTTGCAGGATTAATCTTTTCTGTCTCTTTTCTTCAAGTTCTTTTTGAATCTTATAGATCTTTTCTGCTAAGAGATGGTAATACTCCTCCTACAAACATCAACAAGAGTTAATATCAGGTAACATGCACAACAATAGCTATTTCTTTCCATGCATATTGTCTTATATCATTAGACTTATTTCTAACTCGTGTAATGTTAATACAGCCTTTTTTTTGCAACATACTCAAGAATAATCTATAAAACTTACATACTGTATCTACAGTAATAACTTACTTTCTTAACTTCACAACCCACTTGCACAATTAAAAGCTAAGCTAGCATTAATCAATTATGGTTAAACTAAATGTACTTGTTTATCCTATGATAACAATTACCTTGGAGTTTGCAGTTTCATACATGTCTCCCTCAACTTTTCGAGCATAGTTGAGTAAGTTGCTCATACGACGGTCTTTCAGTGCAGTTGGGTCATTAACAGGAGTAGGAAAAATTGCTGTAACCCTGAAATGTAAAAAGAGTAAACATTTCTAACAGCATTCAAGATTTTACCACAATTACCAGAAGTTGATTTATCTTCAAGAAATCATTTTTAAGAACAAGATACTTATTGTGTCAATAAAATTTGATTGCTCCTTTAGACTTCTAGTTTTCTTACAATTTATGAACTAGGTGGTTCCTCAAATCGGGTGTCACATGTTGGTGCCATTCTTTTGGTCCTCTGTTAGTTGCTGACCCAGTGCTGTTCAAAATATAGGTATCAAACACATTAAACATAAATTCATAAACTCCTTGCAGCATGTTGGAATGCAGCTCAATTCTCAGGAGATTGAATTTTTTTGTTTTTTCCTCCAAATTGAGCTGCTTTGATGTCACATGCAAGAGGACTATTTGCTTTGATAGTTGAAACATTTTAAACTTAGTATTTTGGTAAGGTTTTGTGAGAACAGTTCAAGTAGAAGACTTCAAATTAGTTGATTTTATTTACCTTGATGTTCCAGCAGTTGTCTCACCAAATGATTTATTGTCTCCAATGCCTAAAAAACAAAACCAGCATGGTTAGCATTGGACACCTCTCTTTCTTACCAAAAACAGTCACAATGGAATAACTGGTAATCATATTTTCAAAACCTCCAATTAAACTAAAGTTACTAAGTGATACCAGGGCTCGACACTAACATACATCTACTAGTCTCAGACTAGTGAAGGTTTGCTGTGGACTAGTGGGAAAAACACCTTGGGACTAGTGGTTCTCCACAGTAACTAGCCCAAGGACTAGTACCTAAAAAAGTTAGTGTCGAGCCCTGGATACTTAGAACAATTATAATAGTTATTTGATTACTAGAAGAATGTGAAGGTGATATATTACCTAATGGTGCGAAGTGTCCCCCTTTGCTTGCAGTACTGTAATTCAGTCCAAGAGCTTGGTATGCTTTTTGCATTCCATCATTTGCTGCTGCTAGAATCAAAACACAACACTAGAGTTGCAAATCCTTTCAAATTTAAAATATAATTCTACAACACAATGCTTCTATATACAAGAACATTTTTGTGGACAAATCAGTTAGCAATTTCGAGAAAATCAAAAATCACATGAATTTGACTGTCCTAGTTATGGAAAAAAATTTTTACCATTATTCTTCCATATTCACAGATTCAATTTAGCCACCATTTTTATAAATAAAATGTATCTCGTCATCAATTTTCCAAATGAAACAAATGTTTTAAGATGGTGTCTCGAAAAAAAAAAGGGTTATCCATTTCTGGTGTTATTTTTTCTCTGAGTAACATGAGTTCCAAAATTTCAAAAGAACAATCCTACTAACCTTGGTTTCTTCGATCTGATGCATGCTTGAGGGGAAGACAAACTGGACAGTCTTGTCGCAAGCAGTTTTTCCAATGAGAAATTATTTGTCGTGAAGATGCACAATGTGCCACTAAAACAAATACAAGAATTCAGCATTTATATAAAGTCACATTCTTCCTTTTTGATTTATGAAAATATTCTAATGCTTTCACAAAGCAACAATCTCTAAGTTAACAACCTTGTGAATTCCTAAACATAATTATTTAATTTTTAATAAAGACTTGAACTGTTTATTGAGTATAGATAATGTAAATGAGTCAGACTCTAATTAGAATATTCAGCAACAATAATTTTATTTCAAATATTAGTACAAAAAAAACATAATAAAAACATAAAAACATAAGTAATTTTGACCGAAAATCAAAAAGATAACCAGGAGTGTCAAATAACATGAAAACTGAAGCTTATTTAAATGCAAAAGTTAAAGGTGTTTTTTTTTACCTTGGCATGTTTTCCCTGCTGTACAAGTAGTCATGTGATTTAACACATTTTTCATAGTTCGGCAATGTGGAAGATTACATGCTTTCATTTCTCCATTAGCAGCTTGTTGTTCCCTCCGTTGACATTTGTGAGCATGTAAAAGAAGTACAAGTTGCTGCTGTATTAATCTTCGTTTCTCAGGATCTGCTGTGGGTGGCTGTGAAGAGTTCATATTTCCTACATTTCCAGGATTTGGAAGCCCAGTAGCCTGTTTATACAAAAAACGTAATTTTACAGTAAGCATGAAGTAATTTTATAATTTTATCAACAAATAAGGAGATATAATATACTTATAGGCCTTTTTACAGGCAGTACTACATTTGATTAGATATACAATGACAGCTAAAAGATTCATTTGCTTATACAATATATGAAACAGTAACTTGATTTGTTAAAATGTTTGAACAATTACTTGCAAGGAAGGAAGACAGTAACGTATCTTTTAGAAAAAATATCAAAATAATATATATCATATCAAGCTTACTGCAAACTGAACAACAAAATAGACTACTTTTAAATTTGCACAATACTGCTGTAATGCTTGATTACAGACCCATTTACTCAGGGTTAGCCTCATTTCAACATCAGAATATTTACACATACCGACAGTTAAGTAAAGAATGCACAACTTCAACAATGGAACTTCAATCGAACACATGAATATTCTACACAATATAAAGGCTGACCCTGAGCAGCAGAGAACTTGAAACTGGAGTATAGTGACACAGTCTTTTTTTCTACATCAGATGAGTTATGTTTAATACTAGGTTACTTTATTTGTTAGTATTCTTTCATTTCTATTTTCTAAATTGACATTTCTCAATCAAAATCAACCAAATTAGTGTTAGAATCCAAGATCTTCAAAGTCTGAAATACAGAGGCTTCCATAAAGATTTACTCATTTCTTCCATCTGCCTATACTTTTGATACTCTACAATGTAAAAATTTAAAACGTTTTTATATACTTTATTGCTCAGAGGATAAACATATAAATTTGATTTTGGTTGGGAAAAAAATTAAGTTTGTGTGTTATAAAATCTGATAATAAGTTAAATCTACACAGAATAAAACCCTATTAATGCACATGAATTGTTTTAGGGTGAAGGATAAAATTTTATTACAGAATCAGCATCATCACTATTTCTTTTCTTACCATGTAATTTTCTTAATATGTATGTTGATAGCATAATCACAAGTTTGTGGAGCAATTTAAAATCCTGGTCTGTCAGACAGTGTTGTGTTGTTGACCCACAACGAGTACACGAGTCACATCCCAGTAAACCCTAACCCACTGTCACTAGGCACTATAATTCAAATCATCGAGGATTTTCATATATTGCCAACAGATAAAGATTACTAGATTTGTACAAATCAAACTAAGGAACAAGGATTGTTAAGCTCTCTGTAATAAAGAATTAAACCCAAAAATCAACTCTATAGCAATGCAAACTCACTCAAATTTACAGGAGTTTGATGGAGAAAATTCACAGATTACGACACTACTTCCGTCTTTGTCGAGATCTTCGAGTTTTGTAAGTTCCTATGCAACACACGAGAAAAACAAGCCAATTTTCCCCTTTCTTTATCACAAACAATGCTAGTATAGCTATTTATGCTCTAAAAGTTTAGGTAAAGCAATAAGAGATTTATAAGACCTATTACACCACTGAAAGATTCGGTTTTAATAGGTTTTATAAGTCGCTAACACAGGACGAAAGGGAAAAAAATGCGTACCTTTAATTATAAGTAAATTTCACCATCGCATAAAAAAACTAGTGAATCAAAAACTACAGTGTTGTCAGATCAAAAACAATTGAATATCGCGGAATTTTAACCGGTGCTTTGGAGGTTCCCCTCGTTTTGACTTTGAGAATTTTTTAACAGGAGTGAGGCAACTTTTGCATACAAAAGTAATGTCTGACTGTTCACCTTCGATTCTTAGCCATCACATCAAAACAAGAAAGCCAAGTAACAGTTTGTAAGACATGTGACGGAGACCAACCAAAATCACAGCTAACTTATCCTCTAAAACATTAACTTGTCACGATGATAAACAACTACATATACTCAATAGTAAATTTCTCCAAGAATGAACAATCTTGACGACCTCAATGCGATTTTCTTGGCGAAAAAAATGGTGAGCTGACCGATATCATAACCTGCTCGCGGATTGTTGATGGCGGCAAAAAAGCCTAAAATGAAAGACAGCTCAATAGTAGCTTACCTGATTCCCTTGTAAACTTCTAGCAGAATCAAGGCTTCCATTCAATCCTTGCGCTGTCATAAAGTTTGGTTCCATTTTAATCGAGAGTGGTTCTGTCTGAATTTGATTCAATGAATAAGCGTTCGCCGCAGTACTAGACGCGTTCATGTTCATGCCCATCGAGTTGGAGTTAGAGCGGCCATAACTCCCAGGGCCATTACGTTGAACTGAGTTCATAGAATTCATATTGTTTCCAACGCTCGGACCATTTAGTGAAGCCATCATATTATTCGATAAAGCGTTCACATCCATCATGTTATACTGTCCATGGGGAAAGCTTTTCGCCATATTTGCTTGTTGCATCGCGGAATTCATTGTTGACAACGTAACGGAGTTCGATAGAGGAGCAGGAACAGCTCCCGAAGAAAGATAATGTTCACTGGAAGTAAGAGGAGTTGCTGGAGTCGGTGTTCCCGATGTGCTAACCGGCATTGAAGGCGGTGAAGACATTGTATAGTTCATCGCCGGGGATTTAGCGGGAGTAAGAGTTGTCAGTGAAGGGCTGTTAGGACTCGAAATGCTAGCCGAGCAAGTGATGCTGTTAGAACTAAACGATGTCGTACTTGCGCTACTTGTCAGACCATCCGAATTCGACTGCAACACATGCTGTAAACTTGGAGAGCTTGTAGCAATATCAGCTGTTTCTCCATTTGCAAGTCCATCTAAACTGTTCATCGAGCCCGGACCCATAAGTTCTTCTGGTAAACTTTGTTCCAAGTCGTCGAGAATTTTTCCAATGTCTTTAAATGGAAGGTAAATTTGAATAAGATCTTTTCGAAAATAGCAAGAGGAGGTGGAAAACATATATGGAGCCTTTTTTGAGGCTTTAAATGATCATTTGAAGTTTCACTTACCTGCATTTTCGGTTGGAGTATCCGGCGTAGCCAACTTCTGCCGTTTATTCGGTGGCCCGTCCACCAGTTGATCGGCCATTACTACTACGGTACAATACAAACCCCACTACAGGAAAACGACTTGTTGATCATACATAGTCATCGCAATAAAACTAGCAGACTAGCCTTATTCCCTGAAATCAAATCCAGTAGAGAGAGTTATAAACTCGAAAATTTGTAAGTCTGTTAGGTTTTCAAGGGTGAATCTCCACACGTACGATGAGTTTTGAGCAGAGATAAAAACAAAAATCATGGCCGCTCACCATTGTCGTCTTCAGTTGGGCAGTATGACACACGAACTACACAAAACGGCACATGGATGACCTTGAAGTCTCTCCAAGCGATCTCGAACGAAGAAGAAATGCTCTTTCTTTATAAGCTCCTGGTTAAACCCACTCCAAGACCTCGAATTATAAGGAAAAACCTTGAAGTAAAAAGCGTTCTGAAATGTTCGCTCTGTCAATGCCGTGAAGCGCAACTAGCGACGGCTCGACAGCGCGGGGGGGCCCAACCCCAACTCGCAATGCATTGCGGCCTTGCTCAATAAATTAATATGCTAATTTATGTCAATCAAAGAACAATAGATCTGCCTCGTTCTCGTGAATTATAGCCTCGTTCCTGTGTTGCTGAGTAATTTGCCACTAGTACCAGGCCTACTCGGACATAAAAACCGGAAGTTATTCGACGACCACGCAAAGTCATCACGTAGTTGTAAAAAAAGTTGTAAAATGTGCTGCGTGATAAGGAAGATTATACAGAAGAAAATGAATAAAATATTTGAGAAAAAGATCAAATTGTAATAAAGGATAGTTTTTTAGTGGTAAATTCACAAAGGAGTTTCGCCGTTTAAAAACGTAATTCTTTTTGCGCTTACTACATTTTTAGTTTCACGTTCGGCTTTTTTTTCGCGGGCTACGCTGATTCATTCAAATTTCACTGGAAAAAATAGGCTTCTGACATCAAGGTATTGACCTAAATACACTCGTTAAACTCTCTAATTATCATTCACCAATTAAAAATCATTCTAGAACTACCGTTTAGTTGAATTTGTGTTTTATCGTTTCGTGCGTACACGGGTGAATGGCCGTCCATCCACACACGTTCCACACGTACATGATGTCCGTTAAAAACACGTCAATTAATCCCGCGTGAATCATCACGAAATCCGTGGCTCACGAATCCCTTTAAAGATGATAATATGACTTTGATAAAAGCCTAAAGACTTGCCAATATAAATTAAATGATATGCACTGTATATGAAAAATATATATTCTCTATAAGTTTTTATTTATAATGATACATGGCTTATTCAACGCCGGTTCTCTGACCAAACTGAACGCCCCTAACGTTTTCGGTATCGCGAACTTTTAAAATTCGGACGTAATTAAATGTTGTTTTTTTTATGCATAAGTCTGACAACTGAATGAACTTCGTACAAATACTGTACTGAACTAAACTTGGCGCACAAAGCAAAAGGTGTCAGCGTGATTTTTTTCTTGAATTCCTAGCTTATCAGAAGTTTTTGAGGCTTGGTAAATTGAAACTGTTACATAAATCAGATATAAGGGTTCATCTAGTTTTTTTTACAGTCAATAACATTGCAATTCGATGGTTTTCTTTAAGTTAGATGAGGGCAGGAGGAAGCGGTATCTAGGTTATAGACGATCATGTCGGGACTATGCTCAGCCTTGTACATTGTTGCAACAAAACAATTGACTTTTACTCGAAAAAGCAACGTTTTTACTGCAGGATGTGAGACGTCCCTTTTGGTACTTCACCACCGAACTTCGGCGTTGGCGAGACTCAGACAACTTCATTTGTAATCCGACAGTTTTTGATGAGGTTCACAATCAAAGTGCATGCACGGTGCAGGTTTTATGCTTATGTCGATCAGACGTTCATATTTTATTAGCCATTGGTTCGTATACTTCGTAATGCCTAGCAACACTACACCCACCAGCCACGGAGTTCAAATTTAGCCTAGGGCAACATGTATCAATGGCTAATGAACGCTTTGAAACTGAACAAGCAGATGTCTAGTTAATGGTAGGAACAGCAAATGAGCAACACATATAATACTAATGGAAATGAATTATGTATTTAACTAACGTGGACCACTCTTTGAGCGTCTGTTAGGGAGTTATATATGTACCTATATACAGCATGCCATTTCATTGCAGTTGTGTTTCAGAGTTTTTGCGGGACTATGGAACCCTAAAGCTGTGAGGACCTTTTAGGGGGTTTATATAGGAATAAGCTAAGCCCGCGGAAACTGAGGAAACAATCTTAGATCATAAGATGTAAATGAAATAGTTTTAGAGGTAATCGAAAACTAGGGATAAGAGCGGTTATACGCTTTAGGGATAATGGCTAACTTAACTCATGCAGCAAATTATTATCCCCGGCCGAGCCCTATACCCAAAGAAACAGAGCCTCTGAAATTGGTATGGTAATGGTTGGTTTAAGGTAATTGTCTCGATTTTTCGATCAATACTTTATGCATGGGCGGATCCAGGGGGAGGGTCAGGGGGGTCCAGACCCCATGTCATACCTAATTTTTCATTGTTTGTTTTATCCTAAAATTCGGTTTTGCCATAGGTTTGAAGTAAATTTTGTATGAAAAATACATTTGGATCCCCCTCTCAACATTTGGACCCCCCTCTCAACAAATTTCTGGATCCGACCTTGTTATGCATACCCTGGACATACCCTACACACAAGCATGCGATATCCATTCATGCACCCCTCATTTTACAATGTCTACGAGGAGAATAGAGATATGGACATTTCCTGCAGTCTTGCGCATTGGTAGCTATGTCGGTCCGGTATATATACTGTGAAATACAACCTAAAAAGGTTAGAGTTATGCACACAGCGCTAGCGCACCGTACGTGTGTTTTGATTGCAATGGTCAAATGCATCGAACCAATGGAAAACACTTTCATTGCTGCGGCATGCATGTCGTACCTTGAACGCGCTGGTCCCGACCTAACGCTTCTCCTTACAGGAAAAGACCGGGCCATGTGATGATTAATTGGTCGTGAGTTGACGGAAAAGTCTCGATACTAAGGGTGCGGTAATACGAGCAACAAAATCGTGCAACTTGTCGCGCAACATTAGTACATTGCAAGTAGCAGAGCGAATATTGCTCTTATTACCATCCCGCACGCAACATATTTTCTTTGTTGCAGACATCGAGAACGTGATGAAGAGTTCCTACTTCTGCAGCAAAGTCGCGCAACAAAATTTTGCTGTACAGCCGTGCTAATACGATCAACTTTCACAATGCAACTTGCAACGCAATAATGTTGAGCGACGAGCTATTTCGCGATTTTGTAGCTCTTGTTTCCGCCCCTTTAAAAAAAATTTAGTTACTGAAGTTTTATTAAACCAGTATTCTATAATGATTAAGTGGAAATGCACTCTGCTTGTTTTTTAATTTATTGAAGTTGGTCTTACTTTCGATAAGTACCCGTGCGTATTTTTTTCTGAAAGAGTTTAGTATCTACGAGTCTTTTTAATGTGGAACAATAAAAGGACAGCACTAGCTCCTTGCCGATGCGACCGGGGATTGATTCCCGAACTCGTGCGTGCGTAGAGTTGCCTGTGATTCCCCCTGTCCTTAGACGGTTTCCTCCCTCCACGTGCTTGTAGGGGTGAAGTCATGATCAAGGGTGGCGTAGTAGTAGTACGCTCGCCTCTCACCTCTGGGGTCAAGAATATTATTTCCTGGCATCAAATTTGAGTAGAGTTTGTAAGATCTCTCGATTGTTTCGCTCTTCTCTGAGTTCTCCGCAATTTGTCTCCCTCCGAAAAACCTAATTGCGCTAAGTACCAATTCCAGCGATCTGTGCATTAGCCGGCTAGGTCGTTTCAGGGTATCGATTAAATTTGAAAGTCAAATTAATGAAAAACTCTATCGAAAGTGGTATATTGTGGTCTAAACACATGGGCGGATCTTGGATTTTGAAAGGGATGGGCGGGTCACGGGCAACCTAGTTGCCATGACTACCCCCTAAATCCGCCACTGAAAATACGAAACACTTTGTCTTTGATGATACCGTTGAGCGGCGAAATCTTAGACGCTTTTAAAAGTATTAAAATTGAAACATCCAAGCAGTATCTGGCCGCATTTCTTCTTTGTGTACAAAACACTTCTATAAGAGTAGCAGTATAAACTAGCCACTGAAACTATTAGATTCATTTACTTTTAACTTAGCTCTCGTTTGGCGAATCAAGCCGTCATACGAGTATCATAAAATACTTCCGGGTAAGAAAACTTCCGAAAGGGTGTTCGTTGGAAGTAGCCTTCCTTCTATACGTTATCAGTTTGAGTAAATCATGATTCTCTTTTCACACTCCCATAATTTGGAAAACTTTGGATCATTAAACCCAGGAAAAACGTCATAAATCCTGATGAGGTCACGGTATGACGTCAACACCACGCTCGCTACATACCCTCGCATACAAGATCATCATTTAGGGTATATCACCCATAAAACTGGAATGACACATAAAAATCCCATCAAGAGGTATGCGTAGCGTTAAGCAAGCTTCTGGGTGAAGAATCATTATACTATTTTTGGAAGCAATTTACCACGATATACCTCTTTACCTCCGCATACAAATTGCCCATTTCAGACCGCATGTCATTTCCTTGAGAAATCTTCTCTCGTCAAGATATTTACACATGAAAGAATCAACTCCCAAGAGTGGCATCACATCGTCTGAAATGGGCAGAATAAACAACGAAGGTAAAGAGGTCTATTGTTCCAGGATAAAACGTTTTGTGATGGAACACGTATGGAACAAAATGTCCTGTAGTAAGTACCCACGTGTTCCTGTGATTGTTGCTAATTCACAAATATAATGGTTATAGAAATGACAAGTTCAAAAATTATGTTTTTGAATTTCATTAAACCCTAAAGAAATCCAAAAAATGAAACAAAAAATCCTTAATCCCATTGATATTCACTTATATATTCTAAAACACACATTTTAAAATCAAATTGAATTGCTAGAGTGCAAACAGTATATCCGTGAAATTACTAAATAGCAAAAAATAGCGCTAATTAAACAATAGAAAACAATAGAATTTGCTTAAAATGTACTATTTAGTATAAATAATGTTTCACGGATATAATTTTTGCACTCTAGAAAAATGACATCGCTTGAGGTCAAGTGTCACAATATTGCCATCGAAAATTCAGAATCCATTAATGGCAGTAAACAGACTAAGAAATCTCCAATAAAATAAGAAAAGGTACAATTTTCAAGTGACAAAAATTGAATTAAAACTATAAAAATTGAAGTTTAACTATGGGTGTTGGATATAACCACATACTAAATTAATTCATGTATAACAAAAGATGTCAGACACATTTGTAATTACAAATTGAACCAGCTGTGAAAGGCTGCCAGGAATATGAATAATGTATGTTGTAATACATGTTAAACAATGGGTAAAACATTTATTGCCTTTAATTAAACTTAATATGCCTTTGTGTAAGACTTTAATGTTATGAGACTTATTTAAAACACATTAAAACCTTACAAGTCTTTTGTCTACAAAGCTGAAAACCCAGACCACTTAATTTCAGAATGAAATAGAAATGTTGAGGAAAAAAACCGGAATTAAAATACTTCAGTTTAAAACTCTGTTACTCAGGGATTTCCGTGAATTAATTTTGTGCATAGAATATTTATATACTATTGTTGGACTTGTGCAATTTTTTCCCTTACTTTTAGTATTTTGTAAACATATTTAAAATAAGACAAGGCTTACCCTGTGTCTGTAATCAAGCAACAAAGTAACATTTTATAAATTTTAAATAGGCATGATTAAAAAGAAATTACAGATTGAAATTATGTTGACTCAGGAAATTCAATAAGTAAACTAAAAGATCAATTTAATTAAAAAATAAACACAAAAATAAATCATTACAATCTGATTGATTTTAGTCACTTGTTACCATCACTCACTCACTTGCTTGATTCATTTTCTGAACACTTTGCAGGTTGACAACTAAAATTGTAGACTTAATAATATATGGTTTGATGATCTCTGTGATTGCCAATAGTCCCCTTCACAGTTCCCTGCACCATCTTGAAAGGTAGCTGTGGCTTTGCATCGAAGCGAGAGAAACAGTGAGCTTGCAATGATATGATAGAGACATGTGAATAATTGTCCAAGGTGTTAAAAAAGGTCTCTATCATTGCAAGCTCACTGTTCATCTCACTTTGATGCAAAGGCTCAACTACCTTTCAAGATAGCACAGGGAATTGTGAAGAGACCTATTAAAAGCTTTAATTGTTAACCTAATAATTAATTATTAATACTTGTCACTTGAATATTTCCTTAAATTCTTTAACATTGGAATTAACTTTTAGAAAAAAATTTTTTTCCAAAAAGCCATGAAAAAAATTATATAGATTTATTGATTTTGGATAAATCATTAATCATTGGAGAGTGATCTGCAATGTCTTCCATTACTGTTTTATCTCAATCATATAATAATATGTTTACATAGTTTTTAATCTTTTTTAAAAATGTTGAGTCTAAGCATTTATGACACAATCAACAGAAAAATGTAACACTTCTACTAACTTAATTATGGGTTCTTGCTTTGTCAGACAATAAAAACAACAATTCAATTCACTATCATCTGCATTATTTATCATTATTTTAATTTTTCTTAATTTGCCAACTAAACAATTTTATCACAATAAAAGTGTGTCCTAACTGTTATAACAGCATTGATTATTTCTCTGAACCATTGAAATATATACCTAAAATACATCAATAATTATTACAAACATAAAAGTAAAAGTAAAGGAAAACAGTTAGTCCCAGTTCAGATGTAAAACTTTTGCTGTGTCGAATCTAATTGCCTTTGGGGACAGTGGCTACGAAAACGCTAAAAACTATCATATGACATCAGGTCTTTTGCTTAGCTCGAGGACATGATGTTAAGTTTGGTCTACATACTTCTACTAGTTTAAGGGAAAACAGCGCTCAACCTCAAAAAGGCAATTATATTCCATGCTGCAAATGTTTCATGTCTGAACTGGGTTTAGCATCTATATTACTGTTCTAAATTTTTGTTCCTGAAAGATTGAGTTAAAATATATTGTTAGCTTTGATGTTTTCTGCAAAAGAACATTAATTACTGCATCTCACAAGATTTATGATGAAACTATAACCAAATTTAGACAGGTTTACATTATTTTGATATTAAAAATAACTTAAATAAAATAGCTCATAATTTAACCATGAAGCTTAATAATAATTATTAATATAATTCTAAACATTATTCAAAGTCTTCTAAAGATACAGACTAGCTGTCTATATGATATTTAAAGGATAACAATCCTCAGATAATCTATTGCTATACTAATAGGTAAAATTTAACATCTCTGATACAGAATTTCATGTTCTTTAAAATTTCCTATTATTTGTATTAAAAGAAATGTTTTAGTAAGGATTCATTATTATTCATTATTACAGAAAACTGCTAGTAAGTTGAAATTGTGTGGTTCCAAAAGATATCCATACCCAACCATGGAAGATATTTGAAAAAGGATCCCCATAACCCTCTTGAATTTTCAATTTCTCCTAGACAAATCTTGTAATTTTTTTTCTCTGACTACCCCCCACCCTCTGGGAATTTTAGATTTCCACCATGGTGGGGTAGGGATATGTTTTGGAACCAAACGTTAGTACTGATTCAGATATAATCTTATGCATGAGTGCAACATATTCAAAACTTAATTGGAATATTCTTTTTCATTTTATATTATATTCCCTGCTATTGGAACTTCATTTTGATGAGCACTATTTTAATATTTTAGGGTTAATAAAACACTGATAAAGCATTGCAAGAACGCATAACTATTTATCTCAGTGCTTTAATTATCATATAGTTATATTCACTTATTTTTAGTTTTCCAAAATTAATGATATTTTATAGTTTTTGTACTACTGTGCTCAAGTGAAATGTAACCCATTACATTAATCCCCAATAACACGAACGAAATCATACAATTTGCCATTGCGACAAAATATGGTTTTGATGGACATCAGCCAAATTGTTCCATAACATTGTCAGAAAACATAAAGTTTTCGAGGGCCTTGAACGATGTCCACCAAAGCCTACTTAATCTTTATGGCAATTGTATGATTTAACGAGCGTAAATGAGAAGTGCTGTATATCGTTTTTTCCTTTACAACATGAATATAACTAGATTAATTTGGAAAACTCTCACTAAAAATTGCAAGGTTGGATAAATTACCATCCAAAACCTGAGACATGAGAAGAAAAAACAAAACATTTTTTGGGCTATATTTCAGAGACAAGAGTAGTATCTTACAGAACTCGATTCATCATGTAGAAACTATCAGTTGAACTTTATTTACTGCATAAAATAATTTAATTTTTTTCTCCAATTGTTTCTTAATTCCTGAAACAAGTTCTGTAAGTATACTAACAACAATTCTTAGTATAGTTTGTACATTAAAGTTGCATATACTTTTATTACTCTACTATTTGAATCCTTTTACAGTACAATGCAAGGACTTTGACCAGGCCAGAGATTTTCAACCAATCACTGTTCAAGTTCATACATCAAATCTTGAGTTTGTTGACCAATCAGATTCAGGAAACAGTTGAATCCTATTGGCCAAAGTTAAAAATTTGGATCTTTTTTTAGGTGCATACTCAGGGGCATAGCCAGGATTTTGCCTTGGGTGCCCAAAACCAGTTTTCAAAACATCAATAAGTCATGTGAACTTATTATGAGACTACTTACATGTTTATTGTTCTATAGTGTGATGATGGACTACTTAAATGTTTAGGTTTCTACAGTGTGACGATGGACATACAGTACAAAGCATATGGGGCTAAATCATTTGCTGCCTTTTTCAAATGGCAAATATTATACTTAACTTAAAAATTGCAACACTTAAAAAATATATACTCTGTCACTCACGATAAGCTACTCTTTTTGCTATCAAGCATGCTAAAAAAAAACACCAACAGGAGAGAGGGCCCTGGTCCTCCTGGCTATGCCTCTGATACTGATGCACATAAATGGCTGAAAAACACGGCCCAAGTAGAAGTTTTTGCACTGAATAGTTGTGTGTGTGTATATATTCACACACTCCATACACTACCACAGATGTATACATACAGTATGTTGTATTGTAGAGTTACTTATCTTGCTTGCCTTTGTTAAACAAGACAAGTACACAATGCTGATAGGAAGCCTGCTTCAAATCACTGTACCATCTGAATCTAGCTGATTCAAGTCACTAACAGAAACCTTTATATCCTGGAAAAGAAATAAGACCAACATGAAGATAAGAGAGATTCAAGTGAATTAAGTCACCATTATGTTACTGTGTGCGTAATTTGGAAATATAGGATTTGTCTGAGCTTTTATTATCATTACCATCATTACAGACAATGTCCTCCCTCTAAAGATAAGAGGGGACATGAGAACAGGTTTACAAGGTACCAGACAAATTTTTAACCATTCAAAAAGTTGTTCATTGAAGGAATTCCGTTTGCGCAGAACAAAGATCCAAACACCTAACCATGCAAATTTTGGGCCTATTACTAGCTTCATAAACAAATGATTTTTTTTTAAAAAAGGTTACTAAATATTTTTAAAAATTTTGAAAGAACGCTTCTTAAAAATATATTTGGGTTTTAGAATAACAAGATACTACAATATAAGAGGATTGATAGTGACACATAGTACTTCAATATGAAGATGACATATTAGTACCTCATGCATAATCATTGCAAGGCCTTAAGAGCAGCTTTACACAATTCTTTTGAGGTCTCATTATCATTTGAAATAATTTAGCAGCAAAAATCTCTCCTTTTATACACTCAAGAGGATTGACAGTCACAATAGTGTTGGAGAAAGATAATGAATTTTTTTCCGGCTTAAGTAAGTGAACATGTACCTACACAAAGCCTAGATGGAAAAAGTCAAAATACGCTACGTTCAGCACAGCAGAACAAGATATACTTCAGCTTAAATTTCATTCAAGTAAAAACAGAGGAATTTTTTCCTCTTCATTTACTGGTATTAAAACTGAATCTAAATCAGGCATCAGAATCTCCCTTCGAGACCTTTAAGATCACTTTAAGATCACTTTAAGCACAAGCCAAATTTTGCACTGCCTTTTCAATATTATTATGTAAAAGCATAAGTTTTCTGAATGTTAAATAAACATAGCTTTCAAAAATCAATTTCGAATTTTCACTTTGCAACAAAAAAAGTTATTGGGTTTCTCCAAAATTTTGGGTTTTAGCTCATTGGGATTACATCGGATCACATTGAAACTTTGGATTATGATAAATCAACACGCGATCTAAAAAAACGTGTCTCAGGTTTTTGAAATTTTTCTTTATTCAAAAGATATTGTTGTTTTTGCAATCATGACCATTGAAAGCTCAAACATCTGGTTTTAATGTATATTATTGTGCTTGATCTAAAAAATATATCAAAAATCTGAGACAGCATTTTGAAGCTTGTTATCCACAGAGTATGCTAATGCGTTTATGATTGACATAGCGGAAATTCTGATCCTGCAGGAAGTTGTCAAATGAAGTGCAATAGAATTTCACTATGAACACAATATTACTTTTTCATGTTCCAAAACAAACAATCCTAAATAGATTGTAAAGTCTGTAAAAAAATTTGAGGTAGCGCGTATAGGGTCTAAATCCCCTACTGATACCTTAAATTTAAAAACTTAAAATAATACAGTCAAGAAAAGTGAAGAAAAAGAGGGTCTGTGATGGCAGTGATGTATGTATTATATTATGAAATTATTATCATACCTCTTTTCTTCCTTCCAGCAAATATGTTGTGACAAATCCCTTCCCCTTGACTGGAATGGTTCCACGAAATGAGAAAGTGAAGAACTCACTCAATTTGTCCTTGGTGGCCTCACTGACCTGGATTTTAAAGGGAACTCCAGTTGTATCCATGCGACTAGCGAGGTTCACTGTGTCCCCCCAGATATCGTATAGAAGCTTGGTGGTTCCAATTACTCCTGCAGTAACTGGCCCTGTGTTATAGCCGATGCGAAGCACGAACTGGAATCCCAGCATATGTTCATTGAATCTGTGAACTACATTCATCATCTCTAACCCAAATTCAATAAGCTGCTTCAGGTGTTGGTGTGGACTTGTCTCTTTACACAAGCAAGCTTCAGAATTCAGTCCAGAACCAGCCATGAATGTGGACCCATTTACAGTTTTGATTTTCTCAACCTCATGAAATTCGATACTGTCTAAAAGTTCATCAAAGTCCCCCACCAGTTCATTCAGGACTCTGATACACTCCTTTCCACCTTCAAAGTTTTCTTCATAAAAGTCAGCAAAATTAACAATAGAAGCAAACATCACTCCAACTTCATCGTAATTTCTGGAATAATGGTCAGAAACTTTCAAAGCTTCAGTGACGTGTTTAGGGAAAAGACTAAAAAGAAGCCAATCTACTTGTTGCTTGTGGATTTGGGATCTCTTTTTGTCTTTTGCTGCCTCGGCATCCCCACTAAAATTCCTTCGTACACCTATCTCTAGCTGGCGATTTAGAAGTGCTACTAACACCCACAAAAGAATAACAGCCACTGTCACTTCATTTGCCATTTGGCGTCCCTTCGTAGTATTATAAGTCAAAGTACTATTACTAGAATGAATTGGCTTGAATGCACAAAAATCGTCAAATTGTAAAAGAACAATGTAAGTTGCAGAAAACACTCCGGCTAAGCCAGTTTTCATCCATGACATCAGCTGTGTGAAGTTACAAAAATGGAGTAAAGCAACAGCAACAATATATGTGAAGAAATATCTTGTGTTATTGTCAATAAGTTTATCACAGTCCATAAAATTAGAAAACACAGTAGCTATTGGCAAACACATTAGGAGAGCACCAACTAAATGACTTGTACACCAGCCAGATGTATACATGACTAAGGGATGGAACCATCTAGGGAATGTCCGAGGGAAAGCTCTGGCGAAATTTAGAAGGAAGAGCGTCACTTCCACTATCAAAGCCAAAGGTGTCAGAATCTTCTTGCTCAGTGGAATTGGTGTGAATAGTACAAAGCATAAAATACTTATTATACCGTAGACTATATTTGACAGGAGGACATCGGTGAAGAAATTGACTTTTGGAGAAGCAAAAGTAGTGACTGATGGATTCAAGAGGGTTGAATCTTGCCCTTCATTCTGATACTGTTTCTCCAGAGTCTTATCAGTAAACTGCAGTGTGCATGTTGTAACAGGAGCATGGAAGTACTCATTGCCTAATCTTTGTTCACTCATCAGGCTAACAAGCTGCTGATCATTGGAGGTTCTCAGCGTTTCTCTGGTAAAAGCTTCAGGAAATGATAGTCCAAGGATTTGCTGTTGAGATGCTCCACGCTCCAAAACCTTTCCAACCATCTTATGACGAACTTCTTCTTCTTCATCAGTCTTCCCGCCAGGGTCAGAATTCAAATATTCTAGCTCAATCTTATCAATACGGGTTTTGAGATTCCCCTTGCGTGGCCCATTTTCTGATACAGATTCTTCCGGGTTGGAGATGTTGGAATCAGAGCTGAAGGCAGGCTCAGAAGTTGAGACATCTTCAGATATTTTGACGTGCTTTTTAGGCCTTGGACTTGAAGTTGCAGTTGTACTGCTATTCGTACAAGTACTGGGTGACGCTTTAGTCGACTTAGAGTTTAAGTGCTCAACTGGTTTCTGTACTCCATTCTTGCGTCCTTTTATGAAATATGTGGTTATACCTTTGAGCCCAGGATATCTTTCTTCCCCATGTCCATCTTCGACCATGTACAGATCATTCAAGAAACCCAAAGTATCCGCTGTGATGTGGACCTTCCCTGGAAGACCTGCAGTCTCCATACGATTAGCCAATGTGACATCATTTGACCACACATCAAACTTGAATCGCTTGGTGCCAACTATTCCACACAAGACAGTACCTGTGTGCACTCCCACTCTCATATCTACATCATTATTTGTATCATTGTCAAACTCTTTAATTTGTTCCAGCATATCCAGCCCCATTTCCACACAGTTGATTGCATGACGCTTGGTTTCTTTTGGACAGCCTGCTACACAATAATAGCAATCCCCTAAGGTGCTTATCTTTTCACAGTTATTAATCTCAGTTAATCGATCAAACCTGCCAAACAAGTCATTTAATAGCCGAACTAACTGATCAGCAGACTTGTTCGAAGACATTTTGGTAAATCCCACAATGTCGGCAAAAAGAATACTCACATTCTCCATACGATGCATTTGAAACGGACGAAATGCAATTTTTGCTTTCCTGTTTTTTCGTTTCCCATTTCCAGAGTCCTTACTTTTGTTCATGTTCATATTCATATTCTCATCCTCGTCGTCGACGCTGAGGAGCGAATCGGCCACTTTTTCTGGCATGACAGAGCGTACCATTCGCTCTTTTACTTGTTTTTCGATCTCAAGATCGCGGCGAGCTACAACACTCTGACCAACTTTCCAAAAAGTACTGCGTTCTCGCACCTGAGCCATGAAGAAAATCGAGATCCCAACCAAATGAATACAGGCATGCAGAAAGACGATGCTAATGATTTCCTGACTTTCACCTTTCAACCGATGCTCATCGTGGGAAAGAACTTTGTAGAGAACTTCGTGAGCAACCGAGAAGACTGTGGTGATAAAAATGCAGATGTACAGCCGTAATGTGTGCAGCATCGTGTAAATGACCATTATGAAGCACGTACAAACACAGAACCGAGCCGTGTTGGAAAACTCCGTACTGAAACTTAGTGTGGCCAGCGACGCTGCTAGTAAACAAATAGCCGCAAAAAAAGATACATGTGCAGCAAACTTCTTATATGACTTACTGAATTCGGTAAAGAACATAATAGCCACGATAACTAAGGCGAAAACTAAGCAGCCAAGTAGGATTTTCCACCAGTGTGTGTAGACTTCGCGGGTGATTCCGAAAAAGATCGCCCATGTTACCGCAGCAACAAGTACGTACATCAAAGCTCGAATTAAACGTCGTCTGTTATTCTTAAAAGTAAATCTTTGGAACTCTTTTTCCAATACATCAGAATCAAATCTTGGATTCCACCAATTTGAAGAGGCGCGCTCGAAGAACAAGGGAACGCAACCTTTCTTGAGACGAGTGTCAACCTGAGAAAAAGATCTTTCTTTCTTCATCCCAAATGAAGTTCTAATTTCCATACTGATCGATTCAGGATCGACACTGGGCGACCGTGAGCTTCTTCCTGAACTTGGCATGTCGACGAAAATGGCTTCACTTGTGTTTTGATACAAAAGTAAGAGTCAAACTATGCTTCCTGAATGATCCAGGCGGATGGAAAATGAACAACCACTACCTTTCACTTTTCGGTCTCTAACTTTGAATGGACTTTCTTCGCGTCAACGAACCAGGTAACGTCCTAAAAAGTGGCAGACAAACGACGGCACTGTGTTTGTGCTGCAAGGTAGTGTTTTTCCCCTGTTATTTTTTCGAGGGATTCGATGAATGGCCGACCGACTGCACCGCCATGGTTGACTTTGGTAGTCTTTCACATTATTCGAACGCCTTTCTCGGTCACGTGACCCCGTGCAATAAAACCCTAAGCCAATCAGCAAATACAGCAATTGATTACCTGAAATAGAATTGAAGCAAAATCAGGCCACAAGACGCAAATCAAAAGATTTGGTTTGATGTTTATTGAGGACTCCATGAACTGAAGTAATAGCGGTTTATTGAAATCTTTCGATTCATCGACCCGCGTGGTCTTTTTCTTTGTCTTGTATCATAGATTGACAATAATCGACACTAATGGACGCGCATTTTCTGTGTCAAACCTAAAAGAAAAAGAAAACAATGGTCTATTGAACGTCTAAATAACACATTAGCATCAATTTGATTTCATTATTTTATAATTTTTTGTGGAGATAAACACAAAAAAATAGAGGATTGATCGATGGTGGCCAGTGAATGTCGTGCTGAATTGTGATTAATCTGGAATGAAAACATTTCGAAAATGATGCAAAAACAAACATTTTTTTTCATTTGTAATATGGTATGGTAAATGTCACGTACAAACTTAACACTATGTATTTAAATTTCTCTTCTTCTCTCTCTCTCTCTCCCTCTCCCTCTCTCAGTTTGCTAAATCTCTTCGAGGAAAAAAAATGAAAAAAAAAAACAAAAAAAACCGAAGGAAAAGAAGAGAATAACTAATAAAGGAATGAGGAAAAAATAAATCCAGGATAAGGAAGATCTCGGCGGAAGTGACGTAATTGGTTTTTAGTCCCCACTCCTTTCAACAGCTGTGCTTCCGTGGATTCTCAGTCTCTTTGAAATCGACATTGATCGAATCATCAACAACCAAGAATGTGAGCTCAAAATATTCTCACTATTGATCAAAACCTAGTAGAATATATGAGTAAAAGACACTAAAGGCTTTCTATTCATTTTTCTTTCAGGTCGTCGAAGGTAACCTTCAAAATCACCCTAACATCTGACCCAAAATTGCCGTATAAAATGTAAGAGAAATAAGCTTATTCAAGAAGAAAATTGAAAAATAATCTTAATGTTGAGAAAGATAAAGATAGAATTTTTATTGATAGCTGAAGAATGTATTTCCTATTTAGTCTTAGTGTACCTGAAGCGACACCATTCACAGCTGTATTAAGGTTTGCTGCCGAAGAAGTAAGTAAACGTTCTAAAATTATAAAAATAAAATGAATGTCGGTGTGAATACGACAAGAAGCACTGTAGGGTCGATCAGAAAACTGATTTTTTTTCTTGTTTCAGTTTAAAGTACCTCCAGCTACGAGTGCTATAATTACAAATGGTGAGTTAAGAAGTTTAAAAGCTTTGAAATGATGTTTCTTTTTTTATGAGTGTAGTGATATTTCTAACAGTTCTAAGCATAATGGACGTCGGTATATTAAAGCTTATTAGACCGGTATTTTAATATATCTGTATAAATAAACTATCAAATTTATCCTTCATAGATGGCATTGGAATCAACCCAACTCAAAGTGCAGGTTGGTATCCACTGTTCGTATTATTGCTGGTTTTTAAAGCCACCATGTTGGATGAATTAAACAAGACTTGCCATTAGTCTCTTGAATGTGTCATCCAACATGGCCACCATGTCTTTTGTTATGTCATTCTCTTGGGAATGATTGATTGGAAACCAGACTATCATTTTCGAATGATAGAAAGGGAGCAGAGGAATTTTCAAACAGTATATAAAATAATGAATTCACCACTATCCAGTATTCAGTCGAGGTAGCAAGGTTCAAATTTGAAGAATCCTTTGGAACTACCTTGCAGCCTCAATTGAATACTTTGTCTGTGACTAGAGAGCTGATGTATGGAAAATGGTGAAGGGATATTCAAGTGTATTTTGGTGATGGATGATGATGGTGATGGAGGTGGTGGTAGTAGTGGTTAGTAGTGATTCAGTGGTTGTTGTTGCTGATGATATGTTTATGAAGAAGCATTATTTAAATGATTTAATAGAGCAAATGGAAATATGGCGTCCAATTTTAATTTTCATTGTTCTTGACCAACAAGCCTCATTTTCATGCAGAAACAAAAGCATTTTCACATGACGTGTATGAGAGCCTAGTCATTCAAGAACAATATATATATTAGTTATTTGCCATACATGAATTTGGTGTATAATTTTTGTTCAATCAAAGAAATCAATATATTCACTTGTGATTGGGTAAAGATACCTCTATTTGGCAAGAGACAAATACTTTCATTCTCATTAAATGAACCCATAGTTCATTGTTCATTCAGCAGATATCAGGGACCCTGAAGTAGAAAATTGATTTGGGGAAGGGAGGGCTATGTCTGGTTGTGTTGTCAATCCAATAATTTTTTGGCAGGGGTAGGGGGAAGTTCTCAAAGACTACCCCCATCCATATTCCTAGTTCATGGGTGAACTACATTTTCGGACATGCATGAAGATGGCATTATAAGGAGCCTAATAGTAAAAAGAGCTGAGCAACTTTTAAATAAAGAAAATAATTTATAAAGACCCCTTGCTGCACTTTGGAATGCAGCTCAATTTGGAGGATAAAACAAGAGGTTTCCAATTGACAGGATATTGAAATTCTTTTGTTTGTCACCCAAATCAAGCTGCTTTGACATCACATGCAAAGGGGTTTATAGCCGACTTATTATGTGCACCAGTAGTTACTAGTTACAGTAAGATACCTTTGCTTAATGTTTGCAGGGAACATATTCTTGAAGCATGGATCAGAACTCAGACTAATACCAAGAGATCGAGTTGGTTGTTGGAAATAATATTTATTGTGAATAAAATAAAATCTGCTGAACCTGCCAATGGCTTATATTTCATGTTTATGACTTTACTTAACCCTCAAACGATAATCAGTAATCAATAATATGAACCTCAAAAGACAATATTTACTTTGTAATCAATTGAACGACTGGTCAGTTTATGCCTCATTTCTGGCTCAATGTTACTGGTCAAAATGACCAGCAAGGCAAAGATTTGACTGGACAAGTTCTAATTCTGGCCGAACTTTGTCCAAATGACCAGATGTTATTTTAAGCACTTGTTTAAAAAAAAAAGAAAATGTGTACAGTTATAAAGCATGCTCAGAATAAAAGGAAACAAGAGAAATGTTCTAAAGGAGGAGCATGACACGTAGCAGTGCTTCTCTACAACACTTCTTGAGTGTTCTTTCCGAGTGCTTTATAACCAACTGCACCCTAAACAGCAAGCAAGTTTTTATCCTTTATAAAATGGAAATTAGAATCTAGCACTTATTTTGGATACAAATGATGAAATTGCATTACCAAAATTGCTCTGGAGTGGTTTTACTCCTACCTTTCCAATTGTTCTCAGCGTGTATTCCTCAAAGTTATCCAACAAGTTTAACCTGTGTCATGGAGTACCTCAAGGGTCCAGTCTTGGACTTCTTCTATTTTCTTTGTACATGCACCAGCAAGTTATTCAAGGTTTTAAAGGATGATTTACCAGAGGTTCATTGCTATGGGGATGACACCCAGCTGCTTTACTTATCTTTTTTTGCCCAGATGCGTTCCCTGGCACAGAGGAGGTACTGTCTGCTACGACTGATTGCATTCACTAGATATCAGAGCTTGGATGATAAGGGAACAAGCTGATGATAAAACTGAGGTTTTACTGGTTGGTACACACCAAAAGTTGGATAAAGTAAAGATTGTTGCAATCACCATCTGATCATGCAAAGCGTATGTTGCCAGCTACATATTCACTAAATAATATGGGCACATAGTTTGACTCAGAATTTAGAATGGATGTACTTATAAACAAATTCTGTAGTTCAGAGAGATTCATAATAACTACAATTATTTTATAATTTTAATTATAATTCACTTTAATTCCAGTATTTTTAGTTTATAAAAATACCTAGAATTTTCGATCTACAAAATTAATATACTTTACTTTAGTGAGTTTACCAAAGACTTACATATAATTAACCAAGTTGTAGCAACAGTTAGTTCACACCTTTGGCATTATTCTCTCAAACCAGCTCATATACTAACTAGAACTTGGCCCTTACATGACGTAACTACAAGAATGAATGAATTCAAATTCAAAATTATAGCATTCTGGTAACAGACTAAAGTTTAAACTTGAAATTTTGACTGTGCACATGCAGATACTTTTTTTTATGCATGTTGTGTATGACCTAATGCAATGAACGGAGGATTTCTTATAACCTTGTGACGGTATAGACCTGTTTCAAGTCTCGATCAATCACCATTTTATAAAGCTATTGAAGTGTAAATTTCTGGTTATTATTTTTGAAATAAAAGTCCCAGTATATCCAAACAACTTTGATTCAAGTAGACGCTAGCGTAAACTCGATGGGCTAGTCATCCACATAATGCCAAGGATACTGGCTGAAGCATGTGTGTATTTTATGGTTTTGCATTCGTTAGCAAAATAGACGTTTAATCAAGAACAGAAAAGCCGAAAACACAAAAGTCAACCACTTCGTTCACTATTTGGCAGTCAACCAAGGTTTGGCTAAAGGTCAGTCAAGGTTAGGCTTGTTGATGACAGCAAAAAAAAACTATGAAATAAGCTCATTTTATGACTCCATCACCTGCACCCATCTAGTAAAAAGTGACTTTTCTGGTATTTCTATTAAAATTGTACTATTTTGGCACCATTTACCACTGTCTTAGTCATCCTAAAGGATCAAAGAGATAACAAACAATAAGGGAACAGTCATTATATACAAGGAAGGGTGGGGGGGGGGGGGGGAGGGCTGGTTCAAAAAGAAAGGGGGCCAGCATTTATTAGGCTTCAGGCAGTCCCTAACTATGGTTAATAAACCAAGACATTAGTGTTCATCATTACAACAAATGATCAAAATAAGCACTGATATCTTACCCATTCATCGTCATCAACACCTTCCATCATATCTTGAGGAAGAGGATCATCTTCATAGTTACCCAGTTTGTCTACCATGGCTGTCACAAGCTTTAAAAAAATGAAAGAAAGAATGAGAGAAAGAAAGTAGAGAGAAAGAAAAGAAGCCACCATAATTATAATGAAATAGAAGAAGAATATACCACTTATTTTTAACTATAATATTTTCTCATGTAGTACAGGCAGATATTTAATTAATATATCTTTTTCTGAGTTCTGAAAGCTAAGAAGTATATGAAGGGGGGTCGGTAAAATAACTTGTTAACACCTTTTCCAAATATTACACAACCCCCCTTCCTGGTTGGCAAAAAAATACCCCCACCCCCACCCCCTACATTTTGTCCAGTTTATTACTAACCGCTTATAAAGCTGCATACAATTTTTATTAGTAACAACTCCCCTATATAGCTTTTGAAAATAATGTGACCCCCAAATTCTGTTGACCCCTCCATATGCTTAATACTGTACCTCTTCTTTTTTCTGTTCATCTGATTTATAATCATCCAGTTCTTTATTGCTATTATACTTCTTGACAACATTAGTTTCTTTTGGGACTTCACTCACTATAGATAAACAAAAGAGAAACCCAGTGATCCATGCTCTTATTCAAAGAAAAATGGGATTCTGAATAAAACCATGGAAGCATCAGAAACAGTCTTATAAACGTTAAAATTACTGTGATAATTTGTCATTCATTAACTTTAAAATAAAGAGACTGAATGAATTATGTGAAGTATAAAGTAATGGAGGAATGAAAAGATGAGAAATGCATAAACTTTACCCTACAATATTGCAACAGATTAGGTTTGGTGCATGTCAATCAATAAAGTCATTTCCATGTATTCTGACAAGGTCATGGAAGCTCTTTATCTGACGTCCACCAATTTTCTTCATGATTTCACACAATCTTGTGATTGCAGGGAAGTGCTGTCAGTAATATATTTCAGAGTAAAAATAAAGTTCTGGGAGCAATAATATCCACACCACTAGATCAGATCATCAACTCTTACATGGTTTCATGTCTGATGGTCTTAGGCTCATCTTCTTGAGTTTTTTATTTTTTCCAGCAAGCCAATCCTGGCAGCTGAGGGCTGCTTCCCACTTGACTCTAGTGTCAGGGAAAATGTCATCTTGAAAATATTCTGGCTGAAATGGTAAATAGATATACTTTACTCAGAATCACATGTTAGTAGGGTATGCTGGGCTTTTTCTTTAATATTACTTTATCAGCCTAGAGAGCTTGATGAAGTTTGTTTCTTTTCAACCTCTAACTATTATTTTACCCCCCCCCCCCCCCGCAGCTTTGCCTCCAGTGTACATACTTCCTGCTCTTAATTTGCACCAGGAGCTGCATAAGGCACTGTCTGACCAACTTAGTGTTTCTAGTTTCTGTAACTTAGTGTTTCTAGTTTCTGCTTTGTTCTTACTGGACATGGTTGTTAGCTCTGCATCAAACCCCCAACATAGATGGTAGCTACCTATTTCTGCCCAGTATACCTTATATGTATATTTTCAAAAGAAGATTCATTTCATTGACTCTGTGCATCTTTTTTCATGAAGAATTAACGAGTCACAGGTGAAGTTTACACAGAGCTTAAGACTTCTCCTAAACTTTCCCGAGTGTTCATATCAGGCTATGTAAACATGGCATAACGTTTTCTATTTGTTTTATAAAAATATTGAAATTGCCATGTTTTCATGTAAATACGGCTATCAGCCAATCAGAGCGCATGCTATATCTGAACTATTTTATAAATACCTTTACACGAGGTACAGTGAACTTGATCTGTTCAATATTAGTCTTGCTTAACTTCACAGCTCGTGCTACTTCTACTGCTCGCACATCACATACTCTCTTGTCAAGGAAACCAATAGCCTGTCAAAGTGAAATTAGTACATATTTCTATCAAGAGGGTATTCCATTCTATCAGCTGAGTGTTTATCAGCACTCATAGTGGACCCAAATATTTGGAACTCGCTCTCATAATTTCTTCTATAATTTTGAGCATGGTAATAGCTTCTAAAAAGGCAGCCCATACTGACCTGGAAGGGTTTTGCTGCCATGTAGTGGCTTATTTCAAACAAATGGGGAGCGTCTGTACCAATTTCAAAGCCATAGATAGTAGTATCACCCTAGAATAAACAGAACAAATAATTATCAAATAAATATGGATTACACACAAACTAATCCAAATATCCTTCAAGAAGAAGAAAAAAATTATACATATTAGACACTGAACATGTCTGACAAACTTTACTAGTGTCATATAATTATCAACAAAGAACATAGATAAAGGTTGGTGAAGGTTTTGTTGCTTGTTGCATGTTGAAGAATACCATGAAGCTCAAAATGCAGTATGGGTGATTTGAATTCAAGCAAGGAAAGGTTATAACAATATGGAATGTTCACAAACTTTGTCTGCAGGTTTTTCAACATATTTTCTTGGTAAGCACCATGCAACATGCAACAAAACCTTCACCAACCATTTTTGAAATAGCAGCTGTATTCAGGCACTAGAGCAATTTTTACATTCATGTGTATCAGTCTTATTTCACTGGTAAAAATGATGGTTTGCATGCAAGAATCCCAAAAGTCAAATGACATTGTCATGATGGCCACGTTGACAATGAGAATTCTTGTTAAATACCACTAACATATATAGTGATCATGTCTTTCTCCTAATTATCCAGCAAGCAGTTGACAACAATGTAGGCCAGTATAAAAGACCATACCTTTCCAGAGAGAAGAAGAACACCTGTATCCTCATCATAATAAGGTATAAGAATGGATGGAGCGACATTTAGTGTCAGCGTATGAACAGGAGTTGATAGGTCTTTCACATTGTACAGAGTTAGGCTCCTCTCACTTCCTCTACAAAAACCCAACATACAGAAAATCAAGTTAACTTTAATGTAATGCATGGTGGTACAAATCACTTCCAGAAACTATCAATACATTTCCTAGGGAAGGGTACTAGAATTTAGGGCATGTGAAGCGATCAAAAGGGAATCATGTAAATGACAGAATAATGCAGGTTACAGAAAACTGCAGAAGACTTGCTATGAGCGAAAAAATTATGGTCGATTGTAACCAGACTGTACAGATGATTATAATTATTGTTCATGATTGATCAGTAATGAATCGCAGGATCGCAGGATCGCAGGATCGCAGGATCGCAGGATCGCAGGATCGCAGGATCGCAGGATCGCAGGATCGCAGGATCGCAGGATCGCAGGATCGCAGGATCGCAGGATCGCAGGATCGCAGGAAAGGTAATCACATACTGTCTTTATGACCAGCTGGCACATGACAGTAGACAGTAAACCAGTATTGGCCAGGTGTTGGTCAAGTGTTGACTGCATATCGGCTGAACATCAGCCAACAGTCGGGTGACAGTGAACTGACATGTATCGGCTGGTCATAAAGTACACAATTATGCATGCTTTCCGTTCATGCAAAGACCGGCCTGGTCTTATAGCACAGGTCTGTAAATCAACGACCTACTGAAAGCTGAAAATCACCTACTTTTCAAATCCTGACACAGCAAGGTATTCTCCTTCATGACCTGCCCAGGTGATACGACCCCCTCTGGTACCCTCTGGACCATCACCAATCTATCCAAAATACACGAGAAACATAATTATGATAATTATCATCAATCAGTGATTATCAATTATTTCATCATGACCATGTTTGTTACAGAACTACGTTACATTATGCAAAATATAGTGTGTATTGTAGGCTGTGCAGTTAGAAAATGTAGCAAGAATACCAATTTGGATCATTATTACCACCACCACCATCATCATAGTCATGTTCATTTGGTCATTGTAATTATTGTCATTGTCAACATATATACAATATATACTAGTTATACAATGGTCTCTCATGGCATACCGTGGAATATCCCATGAATCACTTGTAGCTTCTAGTATACACACGAGCCTATAGGCGAGTGTGTACATACAAAGAAAATATAAGTGACGTGTGGGATATCTATGGTATGCCACAAGAAACCACTGTATAACCATTTTATCCTACACCATAGAAATGGGTAGATTCAATGTGCAGTGCATGATGGGAAGGAAGAGTGAAATACAGAAGAATATATGACTGCTTTCCTGCTTTCTGATTGGCTGTATTTTCTATGGTGTGGGATAAAATACTATATACCTAGTTTTTAATTTATTCCTACTAGTTTATTCAGTAAGTTCTTCTGTAGTTGTTTGTGTCAGATGGTCATAAAGATTACAATTACAAAATTAAAATATTTTATAAACTCCACTCTACCTTGGTATAAGTTGTTTTGGCCCTGGGGTCATAAATTCTTATTTTCTTGTCTCTGCTCATTGATGCGAGATGTTTTCCATCCAAGCTCCAACAGAAATTGAAAATCTACACAAAATATTTATTAAGGTATTAAAGTAAGATATAATTTTTATGATACGATCATTCAACCATTGTTACAGTACTCAAGTTGTTGTTTCATGAGTCTTTGAAAGTCAATCAAGTTGTATTTAAAAGTCGCTGCTAAGTTGTGAATGTTTTGTGATATTTACCGGTTCCTCATGGCCTTGTAATGTAATAACACATTTCTCAGCCTCCAAATCCCATAATTTGATTGACAAATCAAGAGAAGCCGAAGCAAGAAGATTTGATGCAATGGGGTGATATTGTACTATGGTTGGTTTGTCTTTGTGGCCTGAGAAAGAAAGAAAGTTGAAATATTTAACTAAAGTAAGAACATTGCATGAATTCAAGAACACACACTCAGCTACTTGGGACTGGACTAAGCCCTTGAGTTCCCTTTCTTTTCATTCTCATTCGTAATTTCCTGGTTTTCCGTTGCTTCTCTAACTTCCTTTACTTCTCTTTCTTCTTTCACTTTTTCTTCTCTCTTCCTCCCTATCCTTCATTCCTCCCTTCCCTTCTTTTCATTTATTTAATGGATGATGGGAATTGAACCATTGACTACTGCATCTCATTAGACCTTTTTAATATAACTTGGGTGTAATGTTTTCCCATTTCAGACCACATGTCATTCCCTAGAGTATCACCTCTTTGTTTCACAGTTGCAAATTAATGAGAAGACACATGAATAGGGGTACAACTCAAACAATCAATCTTATTCTCAAGAGAAAGACTGTGGTCTGAATGGAAAAACATTACACCCAAGCAGAAAAGATATTATTTACTAACCTATTAACCTAGTGATAGGTTTATCAATGATCTCAGTCAGTCCACCTTGTGGGATCTCCCATATTCCAATTACACCAGTATCACAAGCTAAAATAGATACATATCAGATTATCAGGTAGATAATTAGACAATACATTTCTACTGACAAATTATGCAAAAAGGAAAAAGGTGAATGGAATATTGGGGGTATCCACCTGTGCAAGAATATAAAATAATATGAAATTTCAGGGAAGTCTTTTCTAAAAACTATAAGCTATTCTTAAGGGGTAGAGGTGAAATAAATGAAAATGAATGCAATTACTGAAAGACATACCAACAGCCATTTTGTGGTCATCAAATGGATCAAAGGTGAAATCCATGATTGTACTGCCACACTGGATGACAGGCATTCCACTGTCTGGCAATCGGCAAGGATTGGACAGCTGCAACAATAAAGTACTGTATACATTAACATAATGTTCACCATGCCTTAATGGTAAAGACATTGAACTGGATGGTTGAGTTTTCAATAAAGTTAACACTTTGGGAGAGGTTGAACTTAGGTCTTCTTTTTTATGACAGTGCAATTAATACCAACTCTAACCATGTACATATCTAATGGCAATAATTCATGTTTACTAACAATAATACTGTGATGTTAATATGCCAATCATTTGCACAAAAGCTCTTCATGAGTTGCCTTGTTTTACCAGCTAATCCATCTCTGTTTGGCACATTAATTCAGACAAAGTTGTAAGTCGCATGAAGTATGGCTATATATAAGCCATGTATGTAAAGACCCAAACATTTTGAAAGAAATTAAGGATCTCATAAGAAAGATGGCTAAATACAAGTTAGATAATAACTGACCGTTTTATAATTTTCAATTAATACAGGTGTATACATCAAAAATTTATACAGGTACTTACCTGATGTACAGCTACCTGGCCACCAGGTCCAGCAACAAGCCAAGCAACAAACTCCTTGTTCACCAAGAGGCCATCACATTCCCCAAATGTTGACATGCTCAGGTTACGAATGTTCTCGATGTTGTTCTTTTTGTGCAAAGGTGTTCCATGGATGTGTCGGAATTTTGACACTCTCACACCTGTGAATGGTTTCTTGGTGGATGTAGAAGTTTCTTCTTGTACTGGAGGAGCAGCCTGCTCTTGGGATGAAGTGGTTTTGATTTCTTTGGGTTTTTCTTGAATGGATGGTTTGACTGTTGGTGGTTCGACTGTTGGTGGTTTGACTGTTGGGGGTTTGGGCTGTTAAAACAAGAATTGCTGCACTTGAATTTGAAAGATGCTTTGGCAATAAGCCATATCAAATCAGGAAAATTAATAACTCCACTCCCTCATCCCTGGATATATTGATGCAAAGTCTCAAAATCTGCTCATCATCTGGGCCATCGAACGGTACAATTTTACTTATTATGCTTAGACTTATATAAAGAAGAGGAATCACATTTAAAGTTCACTGGTGATTATTCTTCACCTTGTCAGGCATCGATGGCTTAGTAGCAGCTTTATATTGATTTAAACCTGTCTTAGGTTCTTTTAGGCACTGGGTGGACGATTTCTTGGTAGGATCAAGACTTATCTTTTCTCTCTATCAAAAAAAAATATTAAGCTTAGAATTGAAGATAAAACAAAATATACAGATTGAAGTTAGAACAAAAGAAGGAATTGATGGAGTGACGAGGTGATTTGATGAATAAATGGGATGCAATGGGACAGATGGATGAATGAATGGATGGATGGATGAATGAGATATTGATGAATGATTGGGTCAGCGGATATTGGAATGAATTAGGGGGATGGGATTGGATGAAATGGAATGGAATGGATGGAAGGATGAAATTGGAAATGGATAGAATTATAGGACAGGGATCAGATTTGATTAGATAGGTAGGAGGATGGGATAGGAAAGATGGATGAATGGATAGGGAGATAGTTTGGAAGAATACCTGAGAGTTCTGTCCATCAAACCACTGCTGGCAGGTCATGGCTGGTACATTACCAAAGGTATCAGGGAAAAGGTCAGCATGAAATTCTTTATAACTCTTTGAAATTAATAAACTGTATACATTAGTTTATCACTGCAAATATATCACACCAGTCCATATAATTATTGGATAATTAATGATGCGTAAGAATGGATCATGGACTTTAATAAAAGTGACTGATAGATAACCACTTCAAGTGGGAATCCCTTCTCTTTTATGAAGCAAAATGCAGACCCACCAAAGATGCAAGGAAACCATTATGATAGCACATTTATTGCTCGTAATCATAATGAATTCAGCCCATCGTAAATTTATTTGATTGAAGGAAGCCAAAACAACAGATGTTTGTAGTAGGTTGGTCGCAGAAATATTAAAAGCACTGTAACAACCATACCAACCTTTCTTGGTACAAAGTAGCTGATTGGTATAATACTGCGTTGTGTAACTTGTAGCAATCTTGCCACCTCACATGACATGACATCTAGTGCAGCCTTTGGTACCATTGCCATACCTTTAGTTTGTCCTTCAGTCATTATACCTGATACTAAAATAAAAATATCACGTGCAGACAACAGAACATGTAATTAGTAAGGGAAGCAAAGGTGATGTATCTGTAAGAATGCTTGCCTCTCATCAATGCGACCCAATTTCAAGTCCTGCTGGCCTCAATGCTGTATGTGAGTAGAGTTGTTTGTTGGTTCTCTCCTGTGCTTGAAGGGCATTTTTTCCAGGTTCTCTGGTTTTCCTCCCTGCACAAAAATCTACTCCCAAATTCCAATTCAATCTATCGGTTGCCTTGTAATTGGGTCCTTGACCTGTAAGGCTTTCCGTCCACCTCAGAGTGGTAAAGTCGAATAAGAAAATGTTTGCTGTTCCTTATCTATGAATGCTGTGTTTCATTTATGAACCATAAGGCAGCCCTTACCTTGATGCAAATAAGGATTGCCCTTCTCTTTGACTTCAAAATATGATATGCTTGAATCCCCCTTGATGATAAAAAGAATTCTCTTCAGAAAGACAGTCATTATTTTCACTTAAGTTGGAAAAACAAGGCCAAAATTGACCAAATCTGGGAAAAAATGTGACCATTTTGCATTGTTGGCAGAAGGCCGAAACCAAAAAAAATTAATAAATTGAAATTAAACCAAACTAACAAAATGCTAAACCAAAAAATGATCTATCAGTGTTGAAAAAAAAATATAGGACTGGAATCTTTCACTTTGACTGACTGCACTCTAAATGTACTTGTATTATCAAAATGCATACCCTTGGGACCAGTTGGTGGTGAAGATATGCCCCCTAGGTACAGGCCTGTCTCCCCCTTGATTTCTTACCTTGCCAGCCACCAATAACATATCACTATCAGGGTCATAAAATGGCATGAGAGTTCTGTAAAAGAAACATAATTACTTCAGAATGGCATTTGAGGCCTCATTCTAAATAGACTGGAATAGAAGTAATTAAATGGACAATTAAAGGGAGTCTTCACCTGGAAAGGTATGTTAGGTACTCACCCTGTGTTAGAATCTACATCAACAAACACAACCCCCCACCCCACCCTTCCCTCTAAACAGTCCTTGATGAAGTACATCACTTGGACTGGTATGGTAGGTACTCACCCTGTGTTAGAATCTACATCAACAAACACAACCCCCCCACCCCACCCCACCCTTCCCTCTAAACAGTCCTTGATGAAGTACATCACTTGGACTGGTATGGTAGGTACTCACCCTGTGTTAGAATCTACATCAACAAACACAACCCCCCCACCCCACCCCACCCTTCCCTCTAAACAGTCCTTGATGAAGTACATCACTTGGACTGGTATGGTAGGTACTCACCCTGTGTTAGAATCTACATCAACAAACACAACCCCCCCACCCCACCCCACCCTTCCCTCTAAACAGTCCTTGATGAAGTACATCACTTGGACTGGTATGGTAGGTACTCACCCTGTGTTAGAATCTACATCAACAAACACAACCCCCCCACCCCACCCCACCCTTCCCTCTAAACAGTCCTTGATGAAATACAACACCTGGACAGGTACGGTAGGTACTCACCCTGTCAACAAAAACAAACTCCCTCACTCCACTCTTCCCTCTATGCCATCCCAGATGAAGTACAACACCTGGACAGGTACGGTAGGTACTCACCCTGTGTTAGAATCCACATCAATAACCTCTAAGGGTGTATTCAGATTATGGACATCCCAAACAGCTATTCGACGCTCTCTTGACTGAAAAAAGCAATTGGACCATAAAACAGTAATTAATTATTTTAATAACAAATAATAAAAACAAAAAATACCCTGAATGACAACATGAACAATTACCATACTAAATCCTGTTCCTAGGATGTGGTCTCTGTTTCCTAACCATACAATACGAGAGTCTCTTATACCACCAAGTCCATTCCCTTCCTACAGTATAAGAAAAAGTTATCAATACTGTTTGCATTTCTTTCTCCACTAAACTTTTTAAGTAAAGCAAAGAGTATTCATTTTTATCTTACCCCTGCACATGAAGACGCTCTTGGATCAAGTATGCGTATCTTTTTGTCCTAGAAACAATAAACCATGGGTCATGTAAATAATTATGAATTCAAAATGAATGGGTAGAAAGTACAGTATGGACATACCTTGCTCGATGTTGCTAACAATGAACCATCACCTTTCCATGACATATTCTGAATCAAGTCTGTGTGGTTACTCATTGCTGAAAGACAATAATTTATTATCACTTGCATTTCTGTAAAATGTACTGGTTTATGAAGCAAATTCTGAAAACCTTATGTTAGGTTGTGTGGGTTTGGATGGGGTAAGTTATCTTTATTCACAAACTAAAAGCCTCAGACATGCCCTGGGTTAATTACCCAAGTGTGCTCTCTCTCTAACACCATTGTACAATAAAATCCCACAGGGTTCCCACTCATCTTGAAAAATAAAATTTCCCTTACTTTTGTCTAACATTAATTTTCTCTGACAAGGAAACATATATCACTGACCACACTACTGGACGCTTATTTTATGAAAAATTATATACATGGTAGTTCATCAAAAGGTAGCCCAAAACTTTAAAAAAAATTGTGAATTCATGCTGACTGGAATTTCCTGACTTTTCACTGACTTTTGGGTAAATCGTGAAAATTCACTGACCAAAATCAAATGGAAACCCTGTAATGATTTTTTTTATAAACCCTTTTCTACTTACTGTACTTTTCTTGTCCCTTTTCCAAGTCCCACACAGTAAGTGTTTTAGAACAAGTGCTTGCTAATACCTATGAATTAGATAGAAAATTGAAGCATGCAGTTGCACAACTGATAATGAATGATTTAAGTTCAACATATGTTGCTTACATTACTTGCACTTGGATGAAAGAGTACATTCTCAACACGATTCTGTAAACAAACAAAAGAAATGACATGAAAACTAATTACCAAACTTTGTATTAATCAATTATAATTTGTTTCATCAAGTAGTAACCAACTATATTATTATATATACGTCCTGTTTGTACTGTTTTTACTAAAATCTATATTTGTCTTGCAAAAAATATCTGTCAACACTAGCCTCTTTTCTAGTACAAATGCAATTTTTTGATTTTACCAAATTTTGTATGGCCTGACCAAACTTTAAAGAGTACTTACAGGTTGCTGTGGTAATACAATGATAGGGGAAGGACTTTCTTCATCACCATGTTCTGGTAATTCCCACAATTTTATCTGGAAAACAAAACAAAAAAAAGTATGATATAAATGGTGTAAGTTAAATAAATGTGAAATAATATAGCTAAGATTAACATATCACTTCAAAGGAGGGATGATAAGCAAGGCTTGTAAACAATATAACTAGCAAGAGGTGACCATGGCAACCTCACCACAGGTCAATCTTGACACTTGTCACACTGTTTTCACTGTGGAATTCTTTATACATACCATACATATGATCTACATTTACATTCATTAAGTTGGTAAAGTCAGGTGACATCACACCAACTATGATCCCAAGGGAAGGGAGGGTGGGGCCAAAGAAATCTACATTTATTAAGTTGGTAAAGTCAGGTGACATCACACCAACTATGATCCCAAGGGAAGGGAGGGTGGGGCCAAAGAAATCTACATTTATTAAGTTGGTAAAGTCAGGTGACATCACACCAACTATGATCCCAAGGGAAGGGAGGGTGGGGCCAAAGAAATCTACATTTATTAAGTTGGTAAAGTCAGGTGACATCACACCAACTATGATCCCAAGGGAAGGGAGGGTGGGGCCAAAGAAATCTACATTTATTAAGTTGGTAAAGTCAGGTGACATCACACCAACTATGATCCCAATGGAAGGGAGGGTGGGGCCAAATAGAGAAACACAGAGATGCCAAAGCAAAGCATAAGGCTTTTTAGTCAGTTTTTAATATCAATATCAATGTGAACCTACTGTGCAATCATAGGAACATGTAGCAAGCCGTTTTTCATCAAATGGTGAGAAATCCATGTCTGTCACAAAGTCTAAAATTATCCAAAATGATATAATGTTAAAGAGATACAGTAGGAAGAAATCAGACCTCTTTACAACCTATAGAGCAGATTTCATATGAGTGTGAAAAGTCACAGTGACACATCACGGCACAGTTACAGTATGACCTGGATACAGTACGGAATTTCAAATATTTTCATACATAGCACGGCACTGACATGGCAAGACGCGATCCCTGCCATAACTTTTTCAAAGTCATATGAAAAGTCTTACTGCTCTACATGTATGTAAAATATGGTATTGATCACTAAGGAATAAAGTCTCAAGATCAAAATCATTAGACAAGGAAATCAAAAAAGAGATTAATCCTCATATTTAACCTGTATGGCAATGCATGAGATGAGGTGGTTTGTTGTCTCTCTGTCCAACATGTTCAAGACTCAAGACTCCAAGGCTTCCTCCTCCTATAATGAAGACCAATGACTATTATCAGTAATGAAAAACATCATAAATCAATATTAAAATTTAGATAGGAAAAGCACAGTCCCTCATTAACATTATCATCATCAACAGCCAAAGCAGCACTATAAGGGCGGATCCAGGAGGAAAGTTTTTGGGGTTGCAACCATGAAAATTTTGATTCTTTTCTTAATCAGAATGATTGATAAAAAATTCTGAATTTAATAATGTCAAGTTATGTTGTGTGGAATAGAATATTAGTAAAGAAAGAAGTTGACACACACTTAGGGAGCCCAGAAAACATTCTGAGCCCCAGATGGGAATCCAACCCATGACCCTCAGTATATACTACTGTAGGACATTTACAATTTTCAGCAATCAGTGTCTGTTCCATGCTGTATATCAAAAACACATTTTTAGCTTCTCCGACATAGCAACAGTAACTAGGGAGGTAGAACAATGAACTCGGGATGGGTGTATACAACTTCCTAAATATAAAGGTTAAAAAAATCCTGGATCCGCCCCTGGTTATAACTATCAGTCATCATCTTTATCATTGTCATCAATCATTGTCATCAATCATTGTCATCGATCATTGTCATCAATCATTGCCATCAGTCATCATCATCAATATATATTACAATATATGTACGCCCTAGATAGTTTTAATATAATTATCTTAAATTTCTTTTACCTCCATGTTCAACATTGAAAGCCAAATGAGAAGTGCTTGCTTTGATGAAGTTTCCACAAGAAACTTTCAAATTCCCAATATGGAGGTCCAAATAACAATTCTATAGAGAGAGAGAGAAATAAAAAAATATGAATAATAAAGGTAACACGGAGTAAAATATTTTCAAAATATAGCAAATGAAAGTAAAATACAAGTGGCATTTCTCCAGACGGTGTGGGAGGGGCTTTGACAAGGGCACAAAAGGAGCATTCAAAATACAACAAGATGGAGTAAAAATATTGCAGGCCCGAAATTTGAGATTAAGAATAGGATTATTTTGTTTGATGACATATCTCAGGAAAATAAGAAACCCATGGCGTGAATATGTTATCCATGCATGGTTATTCACGTGGATTAGACACATGACTTGTGGATGAACTCAAGATCAAATGTCAGTACAAACGGTATTCGTACAAACGATAAACACTAAGTTAAAGATTTGAATATATTCCAGAACACGAATAAATATAAATTTTCTACAAGGTTACAAAATATATAACCTTGAGTACTTGGATTGTTCATATACTGAATAAAGTACTAGGAGTTTCATTTAGTCTCTGGTCTAAAGGCAGTTCGTTCTCCACAAATTTATGTGCTTACCTCTCGTTTTGCTGGTTTGGGCGTGGCGTTGTGAAACTTTGACGTCTTGAACCGATTCATTTTCGAGCTTCTCGGTGGGTTTCGAAGCTGAGTTAGGTTATTCGAGGGAGTTTTGTATTAGGTTTTGTTTTGGTGTCCCTCTGTGTCTTGACTCCACTCATCGATAATCACTAAACTCCACTTGGGCTTCCTGCCGGAAGAACCTTGAACTCTACCATCGCAATGGCTCCTGGGACACCGGAAGTGGGTATATTGTAGCTAATACACAGGGTACCCGCTAAGAGATAGTACCGAAAGACCTTCAAATGCAACCAAACAACCAAATAAAAGACAGGGCCGTAGCAAGCCTTGAAAAACTGGGGGGAGGGGAGTGGGATGACGAAGCACAAAGCAACGCCTGAAACATGACAAATATATGATTTACTTTTCTGAGAAAAACTGTGGGGGGGGGGGGGGTGGGCTCAAGGTCCCCTAGCCTCTCCCCTTGCTACGGCCCTGAAACAACACCTTGCTTTATGCTTACACACCTTTTAGAACATGTATATAGAAACTCAAGGGGTTTTTAGGTGGGGGAAGGGTGGGAATTGTAGGCGCTTGCTTCCCAGCCGATCTATTTATATATGTTTATATGTATGTTTATATTTTTTGAGCATTCAAAATATTCCCTGTATGTATCTCTTATTATTTGTGCACTTGTATCTCTCTCCAGTTTGAATTGGGTTAAGTCAGCTCTCCTTCATCAGGAGGGCAGTGGGAGTGTGGGTCAATGAGGGCATGGGGTCAGTGAGGGTAAGGGGTCAGTGTGAGTAGGGGGTCAGTGGGGATAGGGGGTCAGTGGCATAGGGTGCTTACAAATGTTTTTTTTAACTTGATAAGATTAATTCTCCCATTGCCGATTATTGGCTAAGATGTTTTCATATCTATAAGCAATACAACCCTTAATCCTTGACAATAAACCAATTCATCATTATTTTTTATTATTTATCGTAGGCCAATATATAATACACACAGTATAAACATATTAACAAAGAGATGATTTTTTCCACGGCCACTGAAATGAATTTCATTGACAAGTATTTACAGGATTATAATGTTCTTCAAAAACTCATGAATAATTCATACACCTTTGATCCAACTGGACAACCATATGCATCAGGTGCATAATTTGGAACTTCAAAGCTGAGAAAGTCCTCTTCATCTCATCCTTACTAGTATTCTTCATATAATAAACACTTATGAAGACAACTTTATCTGTGACTTGCAGGTATTTTAGTCTCACACACAACCACCAACAACTCATGAAATCTCATCAACTAGCACCCTAGACCTGTCTTGAGTTTGGATTACTGTCTTCAACTGTGGGAGCCTTTTTGGACTGACTGTGCATGACAGTGATGTACAAACCTCTCAATGTTGTAACAATTGTATGGTTTCCGTAACTTGAACAAAATCTTTTGAAATATTCCTGAGTTTTTGTTTATTAAACTTCACATAACTCTTCATCATGATTGCATAAATGAATCGTCTGGTGGGGAGGAGAGATGACTAAAGTCCTGGAAAGTATCTTTATCATTAGGAAGAAGAGGTGGTGAAGGTATAAGAGGGAGGTTAAACGGCATAAGACTCTGTGACAGTGGGTCTAATGTTGGTGATACAAGACCAGATCGAGATTCTGGACAAGATTGTGTAACAGTAGCTGTAGGCACAGCTGCCTTGCTTTTTTGTGATTTGGACTTTTGTTTCTTTGAAGAGGAGTCTTTTTCTTTTTTGGAGCTGGCCTTATCTGAGGTATAATTTTTCATTTCTTGTTCATATCTTTCTTTTTCTTTTTCATACATCTCATAATATACCTAAATACCATAATAATTATCATTAAAACAGATGTAAAATGGGATTTAGACCAACAAAGAATCAAAACCCATGCCACCTTTTAGAATTAATAGAAAAAAGAAAACACACTTCAATAGTCCCCTTCACTGTTCCCTGTGCTATCTTGAAAGGTAGTCATGCCTTTGCATCAAAGTGTGACAAACAGTAAGCTTGCAATGATTCAGACCTTTTTTAACACCTTGGACAATTATTTGTAGGTCTCTATCATTGCAAGGTCACCATTCATCTCACTTTAATGCAAAGGTTCAGCTACCTTTCAAGATAGCACAGGGAATGGTGAAGGGGACTATTGAACTAACATTACAATCTGCTTCAATTCAGCAAATTTATCATTATCATCATCATGGCAATCATCACTGTCTCGTAGTCATTTACATCATCATCATCATCATCATCATCACCACCATTCTCATCATCACCATCACCATAATCATCAAAACTATTATGACCATCATCATGCAAGGCTGCAAAAAGTGCCAGTCATTGGACAAATGTCAAGTTAAAATAATCACTTGATTGGTAAATGATTCCTCTTCTCTCAACATTTGACCATCCATGCTTGGTTTTGACAGGTCAGATATTCCTCTGGCCAGACAAATGAACTGCCTATCAAAAAATTGTTTGCAGCCTTGCAAACATCGTCATTGTCATCACAATCATCATCCCTGCTGTAGCTACAACTGGGGGACCATGAACTTTCACTTGGCGTATCAAAGAAAGGACTTACTTTCAGTGTCATTAAAAACATAGTAAAACTTACTTTTTTCTCATTATCAATAAGATTATTCCACTCTTTAGCCAGGGTTTTGGTAAGTTCATGATGACCCATAGCTGCTGCCGCATCCCGTTGATCATCTTGCATGACATTACGCTGTTGCTGGCAGAACATAAAGAATGCATTTGCAGGCTTTTTTGGAGCATTTGGGTCTTTCTCTTTATCTTGCTTCGCAGGATTGCGACTCTTACTTTTTCTAATGGATGTAGCGGTAGTGTTACTGGTTTGTCCAGGTGATACTGGTAGTTGACCATTATCAAAGTCCATATAGGATGGTAAACTCTCTGATACAATTTCTGCCATTAGCTGAGACTTTAAATAAAAAAATGTTTTAAATTAAATTATAAACTTGAAAATGAATAAGTGACAAATTGTGATCATATATGCAAAAGCATAGATTTAGGCGGCCCTGGTTCACATTAGCATATTGTAAGCAGCTACAAGGCAGTGGGGCCTATAAAGGGGTCCTGGACATGCTTATTTCTTAAAACCGACATCTGACATCCAATTTTTGAAAAATGGTGACAGTGACATACTGAATGAACAATGTAGACAGCGAGATGGCATTTTAATGTTTATAACTGTGACATAGTCTTATATAAGGGAAATAAAGGAAAAGGGCAGCAATACAAAAAATATATTATTGTCATGTAATTATTCTTTGGCTGTTCGTTTTAGTCAGTAGTAGTACAGCTGTAGTAGTACATGCTGAGTAAGAGCAGCATAATCCTGGCTTATTCATAAATACCTGTAATGGAGGTTGAACATTTCGGTAGTCATCTTTGTGTTCATCGAGTTTTTCTCTTATAAATCTAAAGATTACACGAATATTATTAAGTATGTAAGGAAAACCAGAGGTGATACTGAATACACTTATTTTAATCCACTTACCTTCTCTGTCGTCGATGTCTACGAAGTAGTTTGTTCACGTGGTATATCCGATTAAGTAGTCGCTCATTTTCCTGTTGGTAAATAACAATATACGATGAGATATCAATCTCTTCGCTTACAGTTCAATACAAGAACTCTAGTCTAGTCTAAAACAGAACTTCGAGTTAAACTATCACTACATAGTGTTGTTATTAAAGCCATTGGGCCCATGAAATTGAGGTTAAACGTGACTCTTAAATCATAACAGATACCTGTTCTGTCTGTTCACAACGTTTTTGTAGAGTTAGATATTTTCTTTTCCATACTGTAGCTGTACTTTGATGTCCCGATGAACCAGAAGGAACTCTACTTTCGTCCGCCATATTGTTTGTGTCGAATGAAAGGGAAGGACTGGGAACTGACTCACAAATAAAAGGAAGTGGGCACCCTGTGGCGTGGTCTTTGTTCTCTGATTGGGCGAGCGCGCGTGCATTATGGGAGTACACAGCATGAAAAGCTTTTTTCTAACTCAACAAAACTTTGCCTTGGTGGGAAGACATTCATAATTTGTAGGTTGTTAGCAGGACTAAGTGGGTTTTACTTAGATATTATCCAGCTGATCTGTGAAAAAATATTAGCCAATATTAGCTACTCTAATAAAAAAACCATCAGATTAATTTGAAACATTTTATTCATCAAAAATAATCATCGCTATATGGAACTTTATTATAATATCATATCATTAAGAGTAACTTTAATTGACTAACTAAAAATATATTCCAACATTTTTAACAATGTTTACAAAAAACCTCTAAAAAGGTTTGTCAAGCATATTTATCATTAAGTATATGATATTCATTACCCAGGGGGAGGGGAGGGGGGACTACAATGTGAATTGGGTATGGATTGTCATTGTACATATTAGGGATAAATAAATTTTCATTATTTGGTAACTTTTAGGGGTCATTTTCAAAAATTCTGACAAGCATTCCCACCCTATATATGGGAGTCCCACCCAGGATTTATCATTATTCATAAATTTATTAAGTATTTGGTGTGAGCTTTTTCATTCAATCAGTGAAACAAAATGCTGCAAAGCCAAGGGCTTAAAATAATGGCTGCTCAATGGCTGGACATGACGACTGGTAAGTGGTCAAGATGACTGGGTCAAGATGACTGGCCCAAGATGCATTGCTGTACAAGTGCCAGTTTTGGCCAACTACTGTTTATTGACCAGCCATTATTATTTTTAGCCCTGGTCTACTATTTCTACTAAGGTCTACTCCCTGATCTATTTCAGACATTGATGAAGGAAATATTTATATCAGTTAAATGAAATAAATAAACGATTATATCAGCTTACTATTCAATTTTGTCTTTTACCCTTATATATGCTAGTTAGAGCCGATTTAGTATGAGTGTGAAAACTCATGGCACATGGCAGAGTTAAAGTGTGGACACAGCACAGAATGCTGAATGCTTTCATACTCATACAGCAAGGCAAGTGTTTTCATAGTCATACGAAAACTTCTCTATGTGTCATGTGACTGTGTGGTCGATCCCTTGTCGCACACTCTTACACTAGAGACTTGATACAAGTATGCTGTCATATAATGTCAAACCTTTGTTAAATGATTGTTTTCTATTGGTGTCGCATTGATTTACAAAAAAGCAAATAAGAAGCTGGCAAGAGAATGTAATATATTATATAGCAGTAGCATAGAAATGCATTCTGTCACCATTATTTTCTTTCAATCACAAATATTGATAATTTTTAGAATAATTATATGCAATCAATTTTACATTCAGAAATCAATATATTCTTTTATAACATGAACTAAAACAAAAGAAATAGAATAAAATTCTATAAGGAATTTAATATATTTATCTTGAATATATATTGATATGATAATGGTAACAACTAATCAAACAATCTATATAATTTATTCAGCTATTTCTTATGAAAAGTAACATTTATCTATCTTCTATGTAAGCTGTGTTGATGCATGATATATACTTGATATAAAATTCTCTATGACCAATCTTCTGCATCAGTTTTCTTGATCCTTACTACTTACTAAAATAAGGACTTGGAATCGACAAAGTTCAAAGTTCAAAGGAAGATATTGACTGTGCATTATCCAACTCGCCACTAGGCGGGACTGAGGTCCTTTCGTCTATGTTTTGCAACAAATTTACCAATCAGTCAAAATTTGCGGTATTTTGGCGTGAAACGCAAATCGAATGCTTACAAGGGAAACAAGTCGACCACTTGTTCACAAAAATAATCCATTCACTCGTTTTGTCGGAAAAAGACTTTTTCCAATAGAGCATAGGATAGTGTGACTAAATTTGGGAAGGCGTTACCAGACTTCCTTTGAGCTTTAGGTGAATCCAGCTTAGGACAAAACGTGATTGAAAAAACTGGGAGTCACCTTCCTCTCCAAAGAAGGAAGAACCTTTCTTTAAAACCGTATTTCATTTTGATTCCTATTTTTTTTTTTCTTGCACGGCAGAGAAAATATTTGAATTTGTTCTGGATTCCTTGCCAACGGAGAAACTTAACGCAACTTCGGAACTAAAACGTACTGCGGTTTTACTATATGCGAAATACATACGCGTCTTGAGTCCACTGATAACGAACAACTAACGTTAACAATTAAAGAATTCTTCTCCGCGTGTTTCAAAGTTTCATCTTCACTATAAACGCGCGTGTGAAACAATTACAAACAATATTTACTGCATTTTCTTGCCTATTCAGAGGAATTGTTCGACGTATCTTTAAACGTCATCACAGGATTATCGTAGGCGTGCAAAGCGTCATGATTGAAATTTTTTTCACTCCCTTCCTCGTCTTCATCTTGTCCAGCACCCGAGGAACTCACTACCATGTCTGACGTCTTGAGCTTAGGTACATTCCATTCGGGTAAGTTTCCCATCGAAAATTCGTCTTTGTTGAAGTTGTTGTTGGACGTAGGCCTAGTCGAGGTAGAATTGCTGAAGCTGGTCTGTGCGTAAGGTACTATATCCCCTTCATACTCATCATCAGTTACTCCAGGTCGAGCTGCGTCCATCTCCACAGGTTCTCCGTACATTTCTACTCGATAATACGACGCTCGAGGCATTCCCCTGTATCGCTTCAGTTCTACGTCGGCATCATTACCCAAAACGAAGCTACCACGGGTCCTGTCTCTCCTACATCGAGCGATCAATACTATCAAGCCAATCAGAAATACAAGCCCCATGGCAGACCCGAAGCCAATATAAAGGTAAAGAGCAAGCTTATTGTAAGGTTTAGTAGTTGGGGTGATTTTTGGTGGTGACGTCGTTGGCCCAGGAATTACGATCAACCCCGATGAAGTGTAGTTCTTTCCGTTCACAGGCACTACAATTTGTCCATCCGAAGCAGCTTTTGTCAGGACCTCAGTAGCATTAATTGTTTTCGCATTTTTCACAACAAATGAGACCTTTATCGAGCCACATTTGAGTTCCCCGACTTGTATTTCACTCTCAGATGTTTTAATGATAACTGCGATTACTTTCTTGAACTCCTCGATAAATTTTCTCTTGATATCAGCTTTACCAAGTACTTCATTGCAGTTTCCTTCCAAAGTTATTATGTAACTTACCTCATCTTTCGATGGTGGGGAGGCTGTTGTTGAGCCTGTCTTTGGTTTAGGCGAAGTCACATTTGTAGAAATGGTTGTGCTGGTACTTGAAGTTGGTGGCCGAGTGGCATTTGTCGGAGGAATGGTTGTGCTGACACTTGTCGCATTTGTCGGAGGAATGGCTGTGCTGACACTTGTCGCATTTGTCGGAGGAATGGTTGTGCTGACACTTGTCGCATTTGTCGGAGGAATGGTTGTGCTGACACTTGTCGCATTTGTCGGAGGAACTGTTGTGCTGACACTTGTCGCATTTGTTGGAGGGTCTGTTGTGCTGTCACTTGTCGCATTTGTCGGAGGAATGGCTGTGCTGACACTTGTCGCATTTGTCGGAGGAACTGTTGTGCTGACACTTGTCGCATTTGTTGGAGGAACGGTTGTGTTGACACTTGTCGCATTTGTCGGAGGAACGGTTGTGTTGACACTTGTCGCATTTGTTGGAGGAACGGTTGTGTTGACACTTGTCGCATTTGTTGGAGGAACTGTTGTGCTGACACTTGTCGCATTTGTTGGAGGAACGGTTGTGTTGACACTTGTCGCATTTGTCGGAGGAATGGCTGTGCTGACACTTGTCGCGTTTGTTGGAGGAACAGTTGTGTTGACACTTGTCGCATTTGTAGGAAGAACGGTTGTGTTGACATTTGTCGCGTTTGTCGGAGGAACAGTTGTGTTGACACTTGTCGCATTTGTAGGAAGAACGGTTGTGTTGACACTTGTCGCATTTGTCGGAGGAACAGTTGTGTTGACACTTGTCGCATTTGTTGGAGGAACAGTTGTGTTGACGCTTGTCGCATTTGTTGGAGGAACGGTTGTGTTGACACTTGTCGCATTTGTTGGAGGAACAGTTGTGTTGACGCTTGTCGCATTTGTTGGAGGAACGGTTGTGTTGACACTTGTCGCATTTGTTGGAGGAACGGTTGTGTTGACATTTGTCGCATTTGTTGGAGGAATGGTTGTGTTGACACCTGTCGCATTTGTTGGAGGAATGGTTGTGTTGACACTTGTCGCATTTGTTGGAGGAACAGTTGTGATGACATTTGTCGCATTTGTTGGAGGAATGGTTGTGTTGACACCTGTCGCATTTGTTGGAGGAATGGTTGTGTTGACACTTGTCGCATTTGTTGGAGGAACAGTTGTGTTGACACTTGTCGCATTTGTTGGAGGAATGGTTGTGTTGACACTTGTCGCATTTGTTGGAGGAATGGTTGTGTTGACACTTGTCGCATTTGTTGGAGGAACGGTTGTGTTGACACTTGTCGCATTTGTTGGAGGAACGGTTGTGTTGACACTTGTCACATTTGTTGGAGGAACGGTTGTGTTGACACTTGTCGCATTTGTTGGAGGAACAGTTGTGTTGACACTTGTCGCATTTGTTGGAGGAACGGTTGTGTTGACACTTGTCGCATTTGTTGGAGGAACGGTTGTGTTGACACTTGTCACATTTGTTGGAGGAACGGTTGTGTTGACACTTGTCGCATTTGTTGGAGGAACAGTTGTGTTGACACTTGTCGCATTTGTTGGAGGAACGGTTGTGTTGACACTTGTCGCATTTGTTGGAAGAACAGTTGTGTTGACACTTGTCCCGTTTGTTGGAAAAACGGTTGTGTTGACACTTGTCGCATTTGTTGGAAGAACGGTTGTGTTGACACTTGTCGCATTTGTTGGAGGAACGGTTGTGTTGACACTTGTCGCATTTGTTAAAGGAATGGTTGTGTTGACACTTGACTGACTCGCATCTTGGCTTTTGATATTTCTCCTTACACGTTTTTGTTTGGTCAAGTCTGCATCTAGTCCAATATCAGCTCTTGGTTTTGATGCCAAAACAAATTCTTTTATAAAGGACAAATGCTTCAAAACAACTGCAGATTGCACTTTTTTGAATAATGTTCCATTAGGAATGTCAATCTTGTGGTTTTGTAGCTCATTGTTAAGGAACGTCTGGTCCCTGGCAGTCGTGAACATTATAAGGTCCTAAAACAGATATGGATAAAACATTTGACCATAGACTGAAACAAGTGCATTACCTATACATTAATAATGATATTGATGATCATCATCATCAGCAGGAGCATCACCACCACCACCACCACCACCATCACAACCACCATCACCATTACAACCACCACCACCACCACCATCACCATCACAACCACCACCACCATCATCATTACAACCACCACCACCATCACCATCACAACCACCACCACCACCATCATCATCACAACCACCACCACCATCATCATTACAACCACCACCACCACCACCATCACAACCACCACCACCATCATCATTACAACCACCACAACCATCACCATCACAACCACCACCACCATCATCATTACAACCACCACCACCATCACCATCACAACCACCACCAACATCATCACAACCACCACCACCACCACTACCACCATCACAACCACCACCACCATCACCACCATCACAACCACCACCACTATCACAACCACCACCACCATCACAACCACCACCACCACCATCATCATCGGTGTCTAAATATTAAAAATACATCTAATTTCTAATGGAAAATCTAGGAATTTTAGTGTGCAGTAAATTTAATCTCGGAAACATATTTGAAGTCTACATTTAACAAATTTATGAAATGATTGGAAGCAGGATTGCATGGATTGAGATTCATGCATAGGCACTGCACACTCAATGAACCTTTCCTTTGGCATTAATATATAATATGAAATAAAAAATATTCATTACTTACAGAGAGAAGAAGGACATTAGCTATCTTATCCATGCTTCTTCCATCCTTCTGCTGAGAGTTCATGACATCTTCCAAGATTGAGATTATCCTCACATTTGAAGAAAACACACCTATATGGTAAGAGTATATGTTGACTTCAATTACTTATGACCTTGAATAATGCTTGGTTGAACCTGGGAACAGATATTATATGCATATCCAATACCAAGGTAACAGATTCTCAGGGAAAGTAGAGATGGGGGAGGGGCCATAGGGGGCTTTTGCCTTCCCACTTTACATGCTAATATACCCCCCTTTACACACATTGATATATGTTAGTCTAACATATTTTCAAAAATCTCAGCCCTCACATCATCCACACAATTGCAAGGGTGTGCTCAGGGGCAGAAACAGGAATCTGAGAAAGGGGGGCATAAAAAATCAGTGTTATGCAAATCTTATTGCTGCATGACTGTTTAAAATGACACCAAAGGAGATCAGGGGGCATGATGCTCCTAATGAAATTCTTAAAATATGGTTTACAGAACTGCTATATCCTGCATTCTGGGGATATTTTAAGGGGAAAAGGGGGGGAATGCATCCCAATCTAAATCCACCCATAGTGCTGCATTCCTGGTATCTGAATACATTAATTCGTACTTGTTTGTTATTTCATTTCATTTACCTTTTCTCCTAGCTGTAACAATACTGTAGGGCAACTCAAAATCTTGCGCAAAACAAAGTATTGTATGCGGTTTGTTCCTAGATAACCATGTTACTATCTGATTTTCACTTTCAACAGTAACAAATCGTCTTTGACCTTTGAGTGGAGTATCACCTTTCACATTTGGGCTAAAAATGAAGTGAAAAACTTTTACATCTGACTTCATTGCTACATGCTGATCAAGACAATAGTACCATTCAACAGGGAAATCGTCAATCAACGAAATTGTTCATTACCTTTACATATGCTGATTGACAGCAGTGTATTACCCAATTTCCATATTGTGACTGTTGTCTCAATCAGTGTTTTGCATTGAAAACAATGGTAAGAATGTTCAAGAAACATTGGGATGAGAGAGCTTCTGGAGCCCAGGGTTATGTCCATTGGAACTGTGTCTAAATATTGCCTACCCCCTCACCTCCCCTGTTAGGGAGTTTTTGTGCAGACTAAAAATTAGTTACATAGGAATTTCTCTGGCATGATGTGTCTATCACTCAAAGATTCAAAAAAAATATTGATAATAAATCATGAAATTTTATGGCCAAAAAAGTAAGCAAGTTGAATGAAAATATAAAAAGTCAAATGAAAATGCTAAAATTGAAATATATATTGTAGAGCATCTAGAAATAAACTTAATAAAAGCCAAGGGTAGAACTGAATAAATAACAAAAGGTAGAGAAGATTTATCAAAAGAGTCTATTCAAAATTGTTGAATAAATTCAAAAAACAAAGCACTATTTCTCAATAGTTTTTCCTGCCCACCACTACATAGCCTTCCGTTGGCGTCATAGATGCATAAAAGGGCCTCATATATTCGAGTAGAAAGTGTCAGCTATCAGACGTACTTAAGCTGTCAAGAAAAATAAACGTCACCTGTTTTAAGTCTGAATACAGAATACACTGTTAATTAAAACCATTTATGTGCATCTTGCTTTCGATCACATAACACAAGAACCAATATTGATAACGATATTATCTCGAAACTCGCCAATATTTTAACCGATAAAAATAATGACATTTGGACATAGGAACGGCTGTAGGCAAGAAAGGAATGCTTTTTAAAATAACAGTTCCATACGACAGAGCACTTCAAACTGGTTCGTTGCTACAACTAAAACCATTGTCTTATGAATAATATTTATTCGTTGGTCTCATACAGATAACGATTGCAAAATAATCCACTAAAACATATTGAGAAACCTAAGGCTTGGAATAAATTATTTTATATCATTTAAGTTAAATTTACTTCCTTCAGCTGCAGATCATAACAAAAATTGTTCCAAATTTTGCTATCACGTTTGTTTATTTTTTTCCTATTTTCAAAATAATTTAGATGGCTGACATGACTGGTATGTAGTGAAGAATTTCTGAATACTTTCGGATGACCTCTCTAGCAGGTCGGATTATGTCAAAATTCTCGTTATCTTACCTCGTGTTTTCGTGCAAGACGAAAATATCGAAAGCGTAATTACCGTCTTCTGTTATTTGCTTTGAAAACTCTCGTATTCTTCTAAGTCCAAAGACAGAAGAATTGGAGGGACCCACAACAGCAGAAATTCTTTCTAAACCTCTGGAAGCTGAGGCGAAACTTGATACTGTAGAGAAAACATGAAATATTAGCGTGATTTTTGCATCTACGAGCGATTGATAGCATTATTAGACGTAAAAGAAGGGGGAAACATTTCGTGAAATACCATTTTATGAAATAAAGTAAATTAATTTAGCAAGATAAAGCTTAAAGGTCTTGTTGGCAGCAGTTAAGCTTATGTGTCCGATAGAGGAGGTTAATTCAACTGGCGCTCTGCAAATGTTTATTATTTTGAAGAAAAACTAGGGCTTCATTGGAATATGAATCCCAGGTTTATCCAACATAATCTTCAAAGACACGTTATAATGTTAAACACAACAACTCTATAATGAATTACGGTACTCACCAAAGACAATAAAAGATACGTGGACGATCAGAGCTTGTGCTGTAGTCATTTCGCTTTTCTATAACTAAATACTAATAATATATTCAAACTTTCGAATTGCTATGTTTATATAAAGTCCATCTAAAACAGTTGGAAAGTAAAAGCCTAGCTAGAAAAGCTCATTGGATATTTACGTAGGACGGATGTAACTCGATCAGTGAAGCGAACGGTATGTCCAAGTGTACTGGTACACGTTATCTTCTCACATTTACTGTATGATAGGCGAAGGGCTCGTGTTTCTGGCATTTGTCACCGCTATTTCCGTCAATCAAATTAGCCAAACGGCGGCAACTTGGCAAATAGCTAGCTGTTTGTCGTCAAGTGAAACTTTGACACTTTAGGTTGCCAAGAAAACAAAACAATGTAAAGAATTTCATAAAGTTTCAGTAGACACAGTTTTTTTTTCGGAAAATCTGTGTTCTCAAAAAGTGTAATAAATTATTTTTGCGAGAATGAAATGGCTCTGACGATAAAAAGCGGTCCGGTTTTTCCAGTATTACCTGAGTTAATGAAATATTAACCCATCCTAAAATAAGACAATGTTTGTAGCAGGTCTTTCACGTGGAATGTGTTTGTATTGAGTGTGAGTAAATTTTAAAATCATTAGAGTTCCCTGGTTACAGGGCGACGCTCAAAAGTATGACCACATTTAAAGTTCGCATACTTCTATGCACGGGATTTTGTACTTTAAACCGACACGATTGATGCAAAGCTGTCTGGTTTTACCAAATAAGGCGTGTAAAAGCTCGTTTGGAGCAAAAAGCCCGTGTATAGAAGTCATACTTTTGAGCGTCGCCCTGTAACACAGGCAGCCCGCAAACAGGCCATCATATATGTATAGTTAATAAGAGAATGTATGTGAGTTTTACGAATAGAGGATAAAGGTATGGAAAAAAGTTTATCGTTTCACTGACCAATTTGCTGTAAAACTGTTATGTAGTCTTTGATGGTACTTAAGGCCACCTTCATCGCATCCCAAGTTGCTGCTTATATAAACTGGCGGCAGTCCTTGAAAGCAAAGTGACGAGGTTATGGCGGATTTTCCTTGTCAACATTTGATCGATTTGATCATCTTTTAACGATTTTCTTAAGGACGTTCGCGGGCAGTTTCGGCGCATCCTTTTCAAATGAGCGAGGAACGCCTGGTCTATTTTAATAACATAAAAAATTCACTCATACTTTAATTTTCGTTAAATGTATACTACGATTTTTGCCATATTGTGATATCTGACATTTTCCCCTCAAAATAAGTCGCAGCATTGTACGAAAAAGGGTTATTTTACTGAACTTGATGCATTGTTGTGCCCAGTCTCCGCGCGTTTTTCAAAATGGCGGCCAAATTTTCAACAATTACGACTTAATATTTAATTATCAGAATCAAGAACGGTGACCCTCATTTTTCTTTTTCTTAAAAACAAGCTAATATAAAGATCTTTAATACGTATCAAAATGAAAAAAATGACATCACATAGAAAAGAATGACAGCTAATTTTCGAGAAAAAAAACACCCCTTCAAGAGATCGAAGCTCACGCATTTTGATGGCGACGCGCGACTTCAAACCTTCATAAATCCTGTGTTGGATCTTTTTTCATAATTATTTTATTTTATTCACGTCATGAAGAGTTTCATAAAATTGAAACTCTGTTTTCTTGGATTGTTTAATGTTTTAATAAACGCGGCAAGCTGCAATAGAACGTGAGCTGTTTTTTTCGAAATAGTCGATTTTGCTCGAGTTGTAGCTCTGAAATGAAGACGGTGATCCCTATTTTTTATTTCATTTTTGTAACTCTAATATGATAAAGTAACTGTGTGCCAAGTTTCATAAAAATGGCATCACAACTTCATTTGCCCGCGAACGTCCTTAAAAATTTAATTCTAAATAACGGCTATTGCTATGCCAACCTTTATAATAACACACATGAAATCGTGCACCGAATTGACGTCGCGCAAAGTGAGTTCCAAAGGTTTCCCTGTAAACCCTTAGTCATTCACAACAATGCTCCTAATTCTTACTATTAAAATGGTTTTTGCATGAGTGGGAAATGTACAGTACTGACTTACAGCACGTACAGAGTACGGCATGCATAAATGTAACACTCAAATGGCTTTCTATTTGTCTTCGTGCTAATTATTCAATTACAACGCTTTGCCACAGTTAATTACTGTAAAATAGAGCAGATTTCGTATGAGTGCGAAAAGACACGGCGCGGCGCGCACACGGCACGAAATGTAGAATGTTTTTATACACGGCACGGTAATGACACGGTCACGGTCATGCAAGGCGCGGTCCGTGCAGGCCGTTAGTTTTTCATAGTCATAATAAAACTGCTGTATGTCTGCGGTATACGTACGGCTGATCAGAATTTGCCAGTCGTTTCCCACTTTTACGAAAATATAAATACCTTATTATGTTGCGGGCCGGTAATCCCCGTCTGAAACTGATGTTCGCATGATTTGGAGTGAGTGCTGATCAAGTAGAGTAAAAAAAGAAAAGTTCCAGTCGCTTCTGTAGTCCATATTTAGACGCGCAAAGTTGGTACGTGTTTCAGCGCTTGTATTTTATGTTGCAGTAAGAATCCGCATATAAGAACCTGGGTTTTTTTTCCAAGTTAGTCTAGAAAGTTTCTTATAAAATTGGTGTTTACTGAAAAATCAGGATATGTTGGTTCATATCAAGGATTTTTTAAATTTCTTTAAGAAGAAAAGGTGCTTGTTTCTGGTAGAACGTTGGTGTGGTCTACTGTTTGTATAAAATATGCATACGATTATGATGGAAATTCTTAGCCTAACAGTTTCTTAATCACTAGGTTCTCAAATGCACTTGTGCGCTTGCAGCTGGTTGACAGGGGTGAAACGTACGTTTTCCGTCATCGGAGAGACATAAATTGATTTACAATTTATCTAATATTCGTCTTTCTATGTTATTCATTCTTCCTTTCGTAATATGATATTGCAAGATGTGAAACAAAAAAAAACATTAAATAAAAAAGTCTTTGAGTCATACTCTTATTATTCCTTGAATATTCTTAATCATAACACCGTCTCTCTTTCGAATATTTTCAGTACCTCGTCATCTTCCTCGCTCAATACCAGTACTTGTCTACAGTTTTGCAGATTCAAAGTGTGTCTCTGAGCCCATCTTCTCAGGAACATCATTAAAGAAGCAACAATGAGCGTCACACCGCTCGCGTAGAAAGCTGGATCGTATGAATTACACTTGTCAGCTATGTAACCTTCAAAGAGAAAAAAGTTTATATTCTGAGACTGGTGTTTGGGTAGGACGTAAACTCTGACACTGGATTCCACTTATTCTACGAACCTTTCCACTTTGGGTGAATGTTTCCCAATTCAAAACGTTAGAAATAAAATCCACATCAATATATCCTCTCAAGGATTATTGGAAAACGACGAAACATGCAGTATATAGTAACGAGGGATTGTACTGTACTGAAAGAAGAAAACCTTACGCCCAAAGTAAAAGAGTTCATTTCCAAGCAAACGATTTTGTCCGCGCGCCGCTCCCACTTCTTTGCACACATCATATTTCACTGATCGTGCTAATCTCGTACCCAGGCTCAACTGATACGAAACCGAGGAGCTCAGGGTACGAGAATGTCACCGTACGCCCTTGTAGTAGTACATTGTTAGTAGTGGCGAACGTGATGTTCTCAGCCAAGTAAAATGCAGCTTTTAGTATATCGCTATAGATGAGACAAGTAATAAACGTCTACGCATGCTCCATATCTGTATGCAAATTAGTCGAAAACGTCTTCGTGATATTGTTATTTGTCTTTCAAATGTGCAGCTATAAAGCGCGCGGGGACTGGCACAAAACGAAAGAAGAGCTAGAAGAAGCCAAGAGACCATGACAGACTGAGTGTCCTTCGTGGTCCTCTTAGAGAAGCACGACTTCGACGCGTTGGGGGAGGGTTTCTCAACACTTCTTGGGTGTTCTGCCAATCCTCAAGTGCTTCATAACTACACACAGCACAGCAAGCAAGTTTTTTAAAAATCTTTTATAAAATGCAAATTAAAATAGCCAATATTTTGGTAGAAGGTACGCGCGCGTGCTGTGTGCTTATAAAGCACGCGCGCGCATGGACCCACACGCGTGTTTGTTCTTTAAATAAATGATATAAAAAGTCTTACCTGCCAGAGGTGGACCCGAAACGGATGCAACAGAAACGACAGAATTAAATACACCCCAAGAAAAGTTAAGGTTCTCAATCCCAGCAACATCGGTGACTAACAATGGCGCTAAGCCCCATATACCTCCATCTAGTAGCCCCATACATAACATGAACAGTACTAAGTGTAGGTAGGACGAACTAAAAGGAAGAAGCAGGACTGATAGTCCAGTGAAGGCGGCAGAAAACTGGTACAAGTAGAACCGATTAACAAAGCTTAGGCTTCCAAGTTTACAGTAAATATTTCGACTGAATATAACAACCACAGAAAAGTAGATGTACAACTGCGCGGAATGGTCACGGGAGATGTTTAAATGTTTTTCGGAAAACTTGACCTGAAACGGAAAGAAAAAGATATGTGTTTAGATTTAACAAATAGAAAACGTTTGCCGTGTTTACATAGCCTGATATAAACACGAGGGAAGTTTGGGAGAAGTTTGTGTAAAACCGAGCCGCAGACGAGGTTTAAACAGGGCTCAAGACTTCTCCAAAACTTTCCCGAGTGTTTATATCAGGCTATGTAAACACGGCATAACGTTTTCTATTTGTTTCATAAAATACTGAAATTGCCGTGTTTATAAATACATAGCCTCATGTAAACACGGCTATCAGCCAACCAAAGCGCTCGTTATATCTGAACTATTTTATAATATCAATTATAAACATGCGTGATATGACACTGTGGACCGATCGATGCGCGCATATCGTAAAGCGATGTCATCAGATCAAGTACATGAAAGAAACACGAACCTAAACCAACCCCCAAAGGAGAGAAAAACACAGATAAGACTTTTTGTTATGAATTTTCCTGCATGCTATCTCTCTGCTTGGCCAATAACATTCAGCCAACGCGTGGCCTTGAGTTGAGAAATGTATTATCTTTAGTTTATTTTTTCCCTTTTTTATCAGATACCTTACTGTTAAGTTCATTCGAGGTCACGATATTTCACAATATTTCTGCTAACATAATATCTGTACCTAGAATAAAAACGCCCCCTTGCCCCCCCCCCCCCCCCCCCCCTTCGCTACTCCACTGCTGCGTCCACTATCTCAGAAAAGGTGTTTGCTTAACGTCGTCTAATAACTCAATTTAGTATAATCACTTACCATATAAATAATTGGAACATAGAAAACCATGTTACAAAGAGCAAATGAGCAACAATACAAAAGAAGTGACCAGTTCTTCAAGACTGTTAGTTTGGTAGGCTCGTCAGTAACTTCCATTCGATACCTTTCCCTTCCATCCCATTCTTTCCTGTTTGCATCGCTATTTTCTCCACCATCGAAGACAGTCCCACAAAGAAACATTACGAAAGCCAGCACAGCCCATCCTCCCAGAGCCCAGCGCCATCCATACCAATCAATAAGTTTCTGTGTAGTTTGAGATACAAATAGCAAACCAACACCAAACGAAGACTGAATGATACCAGATGCCAAGGACCTCCATTTGACAAAGTGCTTCATCACCATGACTATTGAAATGTTATGACTAACGCTATATCCCGTCGCAGCTACAATACCGTAGGTAAAATACAGCAGGGCGAGATTGGGTGTGACAGCGCTTACAGCTAGCGCTACAACAAGTAAAGCAGTAAAAACAAGTGCAGTGATGCGGAAGCCAAATCGTTCGCATGACAGTGAAGTGACTGGACTGAGGGCATAACCAATACAAGTTCCCATTGATCCTACTGTTGCTGAAATACAAAAAGAAAGACAAAAGCTGTAAGACATGTATTTTGAATAATTTGACGAAATGTGAGCTTTGACTGGTTAAAAAATGGTCATTATCTCCGTGCTGTGACGATGCCCCATGCTTGTATATGACCTTCTACAGTGATACAAAAGGCATACTATCCATCTACATTCACCCACCCACCCACCCACCTCCCCCCACCACCATATATATAATGTAGAATACAAACCTACCAGCTGAGTTGATCGCGTTCCCCGAATGGAATTGTGGCCTCGGGCCAACTATAGCTATTTTTGGTTATAGCATTTTCCGCCGCACAGGGACCGAGGGGAAATGCCAATTACAATACAATGTCGAATCCTCAATTGATTTGTTCACCTTGAGTTCCCTTCTGAAGGTCAACTCAGCTGGTAATTATCACAAAGGTAAAAAGAATCAAGGCCACTGTGTCGTAACACTTCGATACTAATCCCAGAGCGCTTATATGCTCAGTGCATTTTGGGTGGGTTTATTCGTGGCGGGTTTGTTTTGGAATGAAAAAAAACCAAGCTGACTGTGGACAGGAACAGATCGAGTAAGCAGCTTCGCGCTTATGGCTATCATACCTGTTCTCGCTCTAGTCTCTTGAAATTCGTCCATGAGTTCAGGTAACAAGACTCCAAAACTGTAGATACAGCCATTAACGATCGCAACTGACACAAAACTAACAAGAAGGACGAGGAAGGACCAACGACTGTCTGGAGTGCCTCGAGAATGACCTAGATTTGTACAACAGCAAGCAGTGGTTTCGTTATCGATCTTATCATCCATTTCTTTCTCGCGAACAGACATAGCATTCTTTTTCATACTACACTGTGTGATGTTGAATTGATTTAGACCGGCAGATTGTTCTGTATTGATGAAAAGTTATCACCGGCAAATACCTTCGTGTTCAGTGTCTGACCAACTCAATCAAATACTAGCTAGGGCTTGGCGCTCCAGGGACTCTCGGAAACGTCATCCAGTCTACCCTAGTCTCGCAACAGCGGGATATCTCCAGCACAGTGTCATCTTATGTAACAACTTGTCGGTTAACGGTTTCGATTTCACCACGTACTTTGATCGTTAGAAGGATCCTCGAGCCATAATGAGCCGGGAAGGACAAAAGAATGGAAAAGGTTGAAAAAACGAAAGAAAATGAAGTTTATCATCCTGAAAATCGAAGATAGAACCTCCAATCCTCCAATAGAACTGCGATGATAACTTCTGTCACTAACTGGTATACCCACTAACTGGACCGGGCTCTACTTGTCTCCATATATGGGGCTATGTTTATTTGGATGTTTTGTGTGCAGAGTATTTTTTGTAGGATTTTGCAAGTTATATAGACATGTGTAATTATAATTTTGTAAGTTAAACTCTTTTAACTAAAGACCTACTGGTAGTTTCCGGCTCAACAAGCTTGAGCAACAAACTTCGCAACACACTTCTTATAAGTTCAAACTAACGTCAGTATTTAGACCGACACCTAAGTAAGATATACTCTAGATAAGCTATGTAAATAGAATCTTGGACTAGGTAAAATATAGATGTATGGTATTCTCGTACCCAGAACCTTCTCAGTTTTCTCAGCTGAGAAGGGTCTGGGCACGAGAATATGTTGTATAGCACGATATATTTCTTATTCTATTTCATCGTATGCATTTACCATCATTTATCATGTTGTTCAGTGTTGAACGTATTTATGGGAGCACAAATAATTGATAATTAAACTACTTATTTACCTTTACGTGTTGAAGCCATGTTCTACTTAGTCTGGCCGCGGATGCAAGGCTGAGAGTGTGACTGGAAAGTACAGATCTTAGTAATAACTTCTGAACACAAAAATGGCTTCAGCATACATGAAAGCAAACAGTATATTTGATCATATTTCACTTGACTTGTAGTCTGAATCGAGATATTTTAGGACAAAAATCCAGGATTTCACTTCCAGAGGTGGTGGGTACCGGGCATTAAACCCATTTACCCTTTCCCTCATAAATCGGGTCTCGTAAGATGATGATTCTCTTGCAACTGACCTTATCTCTAACTTAGATAATTCTACTGTCCTCTTACTTGAAGTGATGGAAAAAACGAGATGTCATGACCTTCCCCTCATCGACATCCTGAAGGGAAATAAAATGATGGAAATCTAAATCGGGTCTCGTAAGATAATGATGCTCTTGCAACTGACCTCATCTATATTGTAGATGAATTCTATTGTATGTCAGCCCAATCGGCCGTAGGGCAAGTCGGTCTTATCTAGTCATCGTTGAACATCCTTGCTTGAAGTGAAGAAAAATACGAGATGTTATGACCTTCCCCTCATCGACATCCTAAAGGGAAATAAAAGAATGGAGAGGTTCCACTACTGTCATCGATCATCTCTGTTCAATAGACATTTCCCGAATTTGCTTGAATGACTATGGAGCAAAAGATTCAGGTCGAGGCTGGAGTTTCAAATCCATTCATTTTTCTGCATTTTGTGTACTCCAGCCTCGCCTTAAACTTATTGTTCTGTGGTCAGTCAAGGGAATTAAGGTTAAGGCTATATCAGTTACATCAATTAGTTTTGTGTGCTTCCTGAACGCGGTTCATATACAGCACGTGCATTGATATAACATGGCTGATGCATTATTGACATGCTGATCCTGCGGGAAGTTGTCAAATGAAGTGTGCTAGAATGTCACTTTGAACCCAATAACTTTCTTTGTGTTCCAAAACAGACAATTCTAGATGAATATGTTCAATAACTACGTTTCTTTAGCTTTCAGAAAATGTATAATTTTATGGCAAAATATTGTGAAATCTGTTCACAAATTGAGGTAGCGTGTATAGGGTTTCCAAGGCCTCCTGATACCTTCATAAGTTCATTACCGATTTTACACATGTTCTTTAAACCGCACGAGTTCCATCTAATATTATTAAAGTTTGTTTTGTGATGATTAGGATCTGCAGTACTTCGAGAATTAATTGACGGTTGATCACTGCTTGTTTTCCAGTGATCAAAATCTTTAAGGCAAATCTAATCTAATATATGATTTGAGAAATTATATTATCAAGTTTTGATAACGAATACAAAAAACTTCTGCAGATGGATAGAAATTACACAAGACCTGAATGCAGTGCGAAAAGCTACTCAATTCATCCGTCAACATGGCGAAAGAGAATATCAAAATATTTTTCTGTCTTTTTGCTTACATTTTCTTCATCGTTTCGGCTCAAGATGTAATAGAATCTGACGATCTCTCACGGTCATTTACTTTTGCTGCAGCTGTTAATACATCCAGTAGCCTAGCTGATTCTGAAGATGAAATTCTAGCAAGACACGAAGCTAGAAGTGCTGTACATTGTGCTCATAAATGTCTGACCAACAAACAGTGTCAGGTGATTGGTTTTAACGCCAAGTCAGGAGTTTGTTGGTTGATGAAAAGTACTGGCAAAAATGGAGTTTTAAAATCACAAGACAATGTCATTCTGATGAAGGTAACTGATTCAGCTGTTTTTGTTTTACATTTTGCAAATTCATTCGCTCGCCAAAAAGGCTTGCCCAAGTGTTATAATATTTTCAAAACTTCCTACTTTTCGTCCTTTTTGTTGTAACTTTCTAAGATCTGTAAGATTTGTTGCGCGTTTTTGTTCAGCTCGCTGCAAAACTGAACAGTCAGAGGAATTTTTTCAACTCAATTATTTCCAAATCGGACAAGCATGTATTCCTATTGCAGATTAATTATATCATGACAAACTCACGGCCATAAAAACACACGAATAAAAACTTAGAAAATAGTTCAGATACAACAATATTGCCTTCCTTCTTGACTGGCTATATACCAACAGTCGGCCACTCTAGTAATTTTGAAACTTTTCTGTGGTGAAGGTGCAATTTTTTGCAAGATTATATGGTTTCTACGAGCAGTTGAACACTCGAGCAGTCAAATATTTTCATCCATGTCGCATGACTTCTTTTTGTACTGATTTTTGTCCATATTTACTTATCGCATGGGACCTAAGTTTTCTGAAGATACTTCTGGGAGACTAGTAAAAGCTCCTTGCAGTGCCATGTTAAGGAAATTTTCATAATTTTTGACTAACTGTGTATCGTATATATTATGTATTGCCTGTGTAATTTTCGCGAGGTTTTTTTTGCGAAGCTTAGATTTCGCAAATTTTTTTTCATGATCAATTCGCGAAAATCACGAAAATTAAGACGCGCGAAAATAAGTACGAATAAGGTATCTGATCTTCGTACTGATTCACATCATTTTCAGGTTGGTTTTGAGAAAGCGCCAGAGGAAAAAGGTATAAACTTAATGGCACATCTACAAAACAAATATTGTGTTCTAGAATAAATTAAGTTTATTTGAAATGTATAGAAAAATGCAATGACATGATAAATGATAATATATGACAAATCCAAAAACCTCTTTGTCGTTCGTGTTGATTTATTGCTAGAAATATATCCCCAAAATTTCTTTTTCATAAGAGTTTGTTTCTACGTTGTTTCAGTCGTTGAAGAGTTTTCATCATGCAAAGAAGTAATAGAGAAAGGAAGGTAAGTTGTATACATGAATGAATGTCCAACCCAACAATAATTATTCAGATGATCCTATCGATTGTATTGGTTTGATTCAGATCTAAAGGCAATGGAATCTACAATATCAAGACCAAACAGAACTCAACCGCCACCAGGACGTACTGTCACATGGACACGTTACCCGACTGCGGTGGTGGGGGATGGACGCTGACCATGAAGATCAATGGATCTAAGGTAAGACATAGCTGGATGGGTAACTATGGTAACAACAGCGTGACATGCAGGTTTCTCATATTTCAGGACACGTTTGGCTTAGAGTCCCCTTATTGGAAAAACAGACAAGCATTGAAAGCCGAGAACGGACTGGAACTAGAAGAGAAGGAGTCCAAGCTACCGACGTACTGGTCAACACCACTGACCAAGATCTGTCTCGGCATGAAGATGAAGACAGGCAGTGACATTAAATGGTTGAAATTAGAATTAAAGCAGCGCGCTGCCTCGCTTTATGACGTCATAACCACAGGGTACCCAGCAGAACCATACACTCCCCTTGGATTTAGTAAATGGAAAGATACTTTCATGCCATCTGCTGGAAATAGCAATTCGAATCCCCTTGAAGGTGTTAGCATTGCAAGGCGTGCTAGTGAAGGGCTCATTGTTGGGGTTAGGCTGGGAGTTCTCTTCTATTATTACAAGAAATTCCCAACATATCTTGGTTTTGGAACCGGAGGGATCTGGCATCAGCAGTACGGGATAGACGTCTCCTGCGGTTATGGCAGAACAAGCTATCATGCGCCATATCATAAAAAGACTCCAGCCTTTTGTTATATTTTAGTTCAGTAAGCACTAACCAGCATGGCTTGATATATCATTGCATACAGTTGTCGATCGAAATTTAAAGTTGTAAAGTAGATATCAATCGAACCTCGTTGTGATGTACCATGTAAATCATCACGTGATCGATTGATCCCATGTTAAACTGCCAATAAAACCTGACTGAAAGTGGTCTTGATGGCGATCTCTTCGCTGCTTGTCAGTAATAATACGAAGGAGACGAAAACCAAAGGTTGTTCAGATAAACCTACTTGGATATAGCCTAAGTAGGTTTTTTATCTGGGCATCTTTCGGTTTTCGTCCCCCACCACCTCCCTACTTGGAACAATGAATTAACCGACTCTCATAAAATTTTATGTGTAAGAGAGATTATATTGGAAGCAGGTATGATTCTTGAATTTTGAAGAAATTTATACTATTATTAAGAAAGGATCACCGTTGTGCACTGAACCGGCTAAGGAAAACAGAATCTGGTACAAAAAGCAATAGTAATATGGAAAATAGAAACGGACTTCAAAATCTGAATTCAAACGTCTATCTTCTCAAGAGCTGAACCTAATGACATCAAAGAAGACCATCTTATTATCCATTGTTTGCAATGTGTTCGGCTCATGAGATGATCGACGGACGTTTGAACTGGGCCGGCTACATCACCATGATCACTACGAGTCTGGCTGGCAGTATCTTACGCCTGACTAGAACACTTAACACCTGAAAGAATTAATTGGATCATTATTCTCTTGCCATTGGCCCATTCTTTTACCGGATTAGCTCCATACATGGCACCATAAAGAACCTGTCCTTCACGCTACCTAGTTTGTTTTGTACCCAAAGCAATTAGAACAGTGGCTCGGTAATCTTATCGTTCTATCTGGAATATTTGTTCTTTAGTTTCGCAATTACTGTACCTCAAAAACGTCTGGAAAAAACTATTTGTAAATGGTTTTCCAACGAAGAATTTCTGTATCTCAGATGACAAATTTTTAGAGATAAATTGAGGCTATTTTTGAGTTAGATTATTGCTTGTGTCATAGTCCAGATGCAGTCGACGTACGGATCTGATTACAGCAGTAAACAGAGGAAAAAACCGATCAAGCAACTGCCATTACGACCGACATCCATCACAAGACGAAACAACCCTCACCCCCAAAAGGTTTGTCATTTGTACACGGAACTGAGACAAGTCATGCCGGTAGACACCAAGAAACCCAGCTAAACAATTCGGTAGCAATGTTTGATTGTGTTGGCGTCTACAAAACTCTGTAGTTGCTAAGCCAACCCAGTAATGAACCATATCAGTTTATGATGAAATTTCACTTTACATCGAGCAGGGCAACACTCGTCAGTAAAATGCACCCAAAGGAGATCTAAAGGAGTAAAAGTTTAACAACAACTTGCAGTGAATTTTTCGTCGCATTTCTGCTAAAAGAAAACTTAAACAGATAGAATATTTCTTATTTAAGACACAGCAGTCTATCCCTTTTGGTTTCCACTAAGCCCTTCACTAGCTATAGCTACTATCACTATTAAAACCACTAACTATATTCAAGTCCAAATCCCCTTCTAACTTCAACTCACTACCAAGAGAAAATGACTGAACTATTTTATTTTCTCGTCACTACTCCGCTTTAACTGAGTTTATACAAAAAACCCATGCAATTGTATCTATGAACCCTAAAACAATTTCCACTATATGTTTTACAGGACTTTCCCGATACACAAGTATTAAGAAAACTAAACAAAGAATCAACAGAAATAGAAAAAATTGCTCAAGCAAATGAGGCAGCCATGTCGAAGAAGACGTTCGTCGACGACATGTTACAGCAAAATGATGTCAGTGGCTCCTCTCGAGGTAAGAATGAGTACAATTGTTGTTAAATGAGGGGAATATCATTGAATCAAAGGATTTCATCACTCTAATAGGGATATCTTGTCATAACGAGCTGAAAAACTTTGCCTTTTGTCACTTTTTTGTTCTGTTCCTTTCTCAATTCAGTAGATCCCAACGCAAAGCTAAAGGAAGTTATTGCGAATGTTTTATCTGATGTCGACCTGATGAAGTTACAGCGACAAAGTTTGGAGGAAAATCGCTCGGAAAAAGGTTGGTAACACCATCTTTCTTCACCCACAAAAAACTGAAGAACATTTTGCTGTGATGGATTGTGGCGTAGCGGGAGTCCTCTTAAACCAAGGAGGGAATGTTTTGAGACTTATAAGCTACGGACACATGATCAATGTTGCAGGCAATTGATGTTGCGAGCCATGTCACACGATGCAAATTGTTGCATGCAGCCTTTAGGAAACAATATAAGAACCATTCTTAGTAAGTCACACAGCGTTTTCTGTTATCGTGAGACGAACTGAACAAATTTACTAAATATTAAACTGCTCTACTCTTCATGCCTTCCATTTCAGTCTTTAGTAAAGAGCAGTGTCATTATTTGTGTACGTCATTATTTCAGGTCGTCCCGTTTATGGCGGATATGTGCTCAACATGGAAGATCATTTCTATTAAAGCCTGACAGACTGCATGATTCAAAAATGAACTATTATGTCACCAATGTCCTAGACAAACCTCGTGGTATTTATAAACAGGGTTCCTTATCAGTAATAAAAGTATTTTACAACCTTCAGTCCATGTAAGGCGTTTTCATGGGGTATGCTCCATATGCTCATGACACTATATACAACTCAACATCTCTGCACATGTTAATTTTATGGAGGGAGGGAAGCCAGAGTACCCGGAGAAAACCCGGCCTCATGGCAAGGAAAAGAACAAAACATCAAAAATCACAGCTAGATGTGATTCAGTCAAGAATGGAATGCTATACGTATACCTAGGCTTGTACTAAGTGAGAGACAGCACCTTAGCAGCGCTTGCGACCCTTCTTTTCTTGTTCCCTCTCTTCGTTCTGAGCTGGCAATCCAGCTGCTACCAGCAAGAAGATTTCAGTTTAAATTTAACAGCACAACTGCAACCAAAGGAACTGCTTTTCATATTCAACCTGAATATTTCCACAGTCTTTTTTTGCTAGCAGGGTTAGTTACAAGAGGGGGGGGGGGGGGGGTGGGGGGACAACTGGTTGAATACTCTGGCAGAATACAGAATACTCTGGCATGGACAAAATCTTCGGGTAAAGGAGGTATTTGAACAAAAAGGCAAGAGATGGTACACAAAGATTGAGAGAGGTTTGGTTACTGGAACTATGGAAAATGAGAGGAAGGAGACACGAAGAAGAACTGGAACCATGGTTGGAACCATGTTACCTAAGCAATATAATGTTGATGACGACGATGACGACGATGATGATCATAATAGTTGTGCAGCTCGTGAATCGACAGTTATTTATTCTTAATTAATTAATCTTTTACTAACTTTAATTATACATTTAAATTAGAGATTCTTAATCTAGTTAGTTTAGATGTATAAATTTACGTTTGCATTTGCATTTGCATTTGCCGCGTTGCTCGTATGAACCAGGCTTTAGCTTAACTAAGGAATAAAAAATGAAAAAAGAGTAAATATATATTAACCGGTACATAAAATATAAAATTATTAATTTATAAAATTTTCATTATAGGTAACTTCTTATCTTCTGTAATTCTGTACATCTTTCCATCACAACACCGTCTCTCTTTCAAATATTTTAAGCACCTCGTTGTCTTCCATGTTCAATGTCAGTACTTGTCTACAGTTTTGCGGATTCACTGAAGTGTGTCTCTGAGCCCATCTTCTCAGGAACATCATCAAAGAAGCAACAATGAGCGTCATACCACTCGCGTAGAAAGCTGGATCGTATGAATTACACTTGTCGACAATCAAACCTTCAAATAGAAATAAGGCCATGATTATTATGTGCAAATAATTCAGGCGGAAGTCTAGAAAAGGTTCAAGCATAGTCTTGAGCTGGACAGATTTGTAACCTAGCGTGTCTCACTTTTGCCAGCTTTCTACGTATTTCCTTCGCGCACACTGGTTTTCTTTTACTTCTTGGATTTAATAAGAGTCATAGAAATTACTTAGATGTGGGTCTAGTCCTATATTATTCAAAGCCGAGACAATTAGCAAAATAATTCAAACTTTAGCCTATAGACTTTATAAACTCCCAGGACCAAAACCAGCACTTACCAGCTAATGGTGGTCCAACAGCCGAACCAGAGGCTGCAAGTAAATTAAAAATCCCCCAGGCAAAGTTCAGGCTATCAACGCCTGCACAGTCAGTCACTAAAAGAGCTGTTAATCCCCAAAGACCACCGTCTAGGAACCCTATGCACACCATGAAAAGAACTAAATGCAGGTATGATGTGGTGTAAGGAAGAAGTATAAAGCTAACTCCTGTCAAAGCAGCAGAAAGCTGGAACAAGGAAAACCTGTTGAAGAACTTGAAATCTCCAAGTTTGCAGTAAATGTTGCGACTAAAGATGATGACAATTGAAAGGTATAAGTACAACTTTGCGGAGTCCCTTCGTGGGATGTTTAAGTGCTTCTCTGAAAACTTGACCTGAAAATGATATAAATTCAACGTAATCAGTTGAAATCAAGGAAACAAAATATCGAACAACACAACAACAATATCCCAAAGATTTGTCTATAACTCGCATCGTTTAAACCTGATTTATTTTGCGCCACAGAAAAAGAAAAAGTAAGCGCAAACACCAGTGTCGCATTCGATGCAAACCACTGTTTTTGAAGACCACAGACTCATTTGCACAGGCTTAACCTCGTTTATAAGTCAGCTATTCAACGACATCATTAAAAGTCCGGATCCGTGGGGTTTCAAAACATTGCGCAACAATTTTAAGAAAAAAGAATAGTAAAGACAAATGCATGATTTTGATATATATATATGTATATATTAACAGCACCTTTACAGCTATTTCAAAAACGATTGGTGAAGGTTTTGTTGCGTGTTGCATGTTGCATATCGCTTGTTGCATGTTGCATATCGCTTGTTGCATGTTGCATGTTGCATATCGCTTGTTGCATGTTGCATATCGCTTGTTGCATGTTGCATGTTGCATGTTGCATGTTGCATGTTGCATATTGCATGTTGCATGTTGCATGTTGCATGTTGCATGTTGCATGTTGCATGTTGCATGTTGCATGTTGCACGTCGCTTACCAAGCTAGAAATGTATTATATTCATATGTGTATAATGTCAGCACAGAAGAAAATATGTTGGAAAAACCTGCAGAAAAAGTCTGGGAAAATTCTATTTTGTTTTGATCTTTCGCTGCTTGAATTCACATCACCCATACTGCATTTTGGGCTTGGTATGCAACATGCAACAAGGAACAAAACTTTCACCAATCTTTTTTGAAATACTGAGCTGTAGACTAACAAAGCCTTAAAATGCTCTCTCAGTGTACTTACCATAAAGATGATGGGTACGTAAAACACCATGTTACAAAGCGCGAATGAAACACAATACAAAAGAAGCAGCCAGTTCTTCAGAACTGATAAATTTGACGTTCTGCTCCGATTTACTGGTCCATTTTCATTTCTTTGGATCCGTGCATTCCTTTCTGAATTCTTGTTTTCTGGACCATCAAAGACCAAACTGCAAAAAAATTGTACCAACGCCAGCACAGCCCATCCTCCCAGAGCCCAGCGCCATCCATACCAATCAATAAGTTTCTGTGTAGTTTGAGATACAAACAGCAAACCAACACCAAATGCAGACTGAATGATACCAGATGCCAAGGACCTCCATTTGACAAAATGCTTCATCACCATGACTATTGAAATGTTATGACTAACGCTATATCCCGTCGCAGCTACAACACCGTAGGTAAAATACAGCAGGGCGAGATTGGGTGTGACAGCGCTTACAGCTAGTGCTACAACAAGTAAAGCAGTAAAAACAAGTGCAGTGATGCGGAAGCCAAATCGTTCGCATGACAGAGAAATAACTGGACTGAGGGCGTATCCAAAGGTCATTCCTAGTGAGCCTACCAATGCTGAAAGATAAACCGCAAAATAAGCATGTCAGCGGAGTGGTAACTTCATCAGGTAGTCTGTGCTTGATTGAAATACAAGAGGCAACTACAACACAAGATAGCTTTATAAAACTCTGGATCATATCTGACGTCATTTCTATGTTCGATAGGAGTACAGACCATGGAAAAGTCACTTCGATTTGTTAAATGACCTATGGTCCCTTGGTTTGGGGAAATAGATATTCCTCTACTCTGAATCAAATTATAGTTTTACAAAAAAAAAAAGCTGTGAGAATCATAACCTTTTCTAAGTTTGATGCGCATAGTATTGATGAAAACTATGAAAATCTGTCAATTAACTGTTTCAAAAAGAAGCTCAAGGGTGACCTTCTATTAAAATATTAACTCTATATATAAACTCTATATATGTATAATCATTATGTATGTATGTATGTATGTATGTATGTATGTATGTATGTATGTATGTATGTATGTATGTATGTATGTATGTATGTATGTATGTATGTGTGTGTGTGTATGTATGTATGTATGTATGTATGTATGTATGTATGTATGTATGTATGTATGTATGTGTGTGTGTGTGTATGTATGTATGTATGTATGTATGTATGTATGTATGTATGTATCATTGTGTATGTTTTGTATATGTACTTATATGTAATCTACTCTTAGATATATATTATATGTCTTAATATTATATACAACTAACGACCCAATATCGTGTGAATATAATTTGCTCGCTTTCCAGCTCGATTAGCTTTTTAGGTATTCTGGAAAATTATTTACCCAAAATATTAATATTTTTTTTTAATTTTGTAAACTTCTTATTGCTGCCGCAGCGGAGCGAGCCTGAAGCGAGCGAAGCAAGGTAGCGATCCTAATTCAGACAATAGGTAAAAGGCAGGAGAAATCGAGATCTGCACTTGACCCACAATGCAGCTCGTCGACAGTCTAGAACAATACATTTCTTTGTTGTCGCCATCCCAGAATGCACCGGCTTACTTGTACCGCCATGCAGTTCGGGCGCTGACTATAAATATTCGGAAAATCGTGGTCTTCGTTCCCTTTGTTTCAAGGTAGTTCGGCACAGTTTGTGTCACGCATGTGCTCGAAGTGCGAAGTAGACCTACGCCAAAACTTTATCTCGCGCTCTGTTGTATTTTCGAACAAATTAGCAATATTTCTTAACCATATATCTTTCTTATCTTTAGCTTTATCTTAACGACTCATCGGACGACGAAAGCCAAGCCTTCATGGGTTTAGTGTGTCAACTCAAGCTATAAAATTCCTGTTCCAGTTATTAAATACATTTTCCCGTTATATGTAAACAACTGTTTCTAAATAAAATTCAATTTGATGTAAATCCGTTTGTCTTTGCATCTTGTGTGCTACACTGAAATGATAAGTACTGTTGCGGGCAAAATAATATTAAGGCAGCACTCTCCAACTTTAAGTTAGGCTAGTTTATTTATCTGTGGTAAAAAATAAAGATTGTATTGTATTGTATTGACTCTCGACCCCTTACCATGTCATATACCTTATAAAACTCATGCTGTGTTCTTATGATGAGTGGCTTCCAAAAATCAACGCCTGCATAATATTAAGCAGTATCTTCTGGTTGTTTTGTGTTTTAACACAAAAGCCACTCATCATAAGAACACAGCATAATACCTGACGAAGACGACCAAAATGGCGTCGAAACGTAGTAAAAACACACAACACAGTGAGTCAGAAAGCTCGATAAATGAACAAAATCAAAATACTAAACTACTCACTAAATATCAGCTCTTAACATGTAATAATTTGTTTATTACGCATTAAGGGTCGATTATGTATTATTATATATCGCGAGATTTTATTGGACAGTTTACCGTGAAGTGATATCGTATCACTTCACTGATATGGTTTTTATTCACGGCTTTATTTCACGGATATCGACCCTAAATGTGTAATAAATATTACAAATTTCAGGAAAAAGGTACCTCTTTTATCTACCCATTTTTGCCTGAAAAAAAAAACCCCTTTGGTTTAACTTTGAAGAAAAGCTACCCCTTTTTATATCAAAACTCACAAATTCTCATTCCTTTTCTATATCTGCGGCTTGAAAAAGGTACCCATTCCGGGAGGAGCACTCCGTATAGACCACTAAGAAGTTTTCCGTGATCCTTGATCCGGCTTTTTTTTTTTTGGACCGCGATTCGTGAATTTCAATGCCTCGTTATGCGTGAACTGCTGAAATTTTACATTAGTTTCCCTGAATCTTTGTATCAAGGTTATTTTTTTATTGTATTTTCCTGATTTGCAAATTTATGAAAAAAATATCCGTGATTCGTGATTGATATCATCTGTTCACCACCCTGTTACGAGTTTTTACAAGTGTTGAGTCAATTAGTGGCATGGTAGTGGTATTCTTCTCGTTTTCACTGTTTTCTTCATATGCAAATTTGTGCAATGTTCGACAATTCGTGACGACGGTTTCCGTCTTATTCCATCGATTACTTTCCTTTTTTTTTCAACTTATTTTCCTGATTTTCTCCCTCAGACCTCTATTTCCATCATCACTAGCTGGTATGATATCTGTATTTATACTTAGTGTTCTACAGTATCTGTAGAAGCATTCGTGATCAGACCAACACAGACATTGAAATGGCTGAGTAACCATGAACAACAGCTTATCATTTCTCATAAGAAAATACTTCAAAATTATACCCTCTCTCGTATGGTAAGGTTGAAAATCATATAAAAAACGATCAGAAAAAAACTTAATAAGTAAGTATATAAAACTGAGAATGTTTCACCGCTATTAATTTGGAGCAGAGAATAGATGGCGATGTTAGTTGACGCCATTACTGCGATTCTCAATATTCTGCGAACTCACACATTTCGGCAACGGCTTGTTGTAAAATTGGTTTTTCGCTGCCGTCAATCAAAACTAATCAGTCGGTACCTTTTATATTTTTGACTGGCGGCAGTAAAAAACCTAATTCCAACGGGAAACTCGCAACTACCGAGTTCGCAGAATATTGAGAATCGCAGTAACAAGTACTGTTGAAGTAGTCCATTGCGACATTGTGATGTGGATTACTAACATATAGAATGATCCTGGTGTTGCTCGATCAACAAGAAAGCTTGGTTTTCAACAAACAAGATAATCTTTATGTTTTCAATTGAATATAGATCACTACATCCTACTGTTATAAAGATGATATTATTAACAGTGGACTCACTAACTTATTACCTGTCTTTGCTTTAGTCTCTTGAAATTCGTCCATAAGTTCAGGTAGCAAGACTCCAAAGCTGTAGATACATCCGTTAGAGATTGCAGTTGACACAAAACTAACAAAAAGCACGAGGAAAGACCAACGACTGTCTGTAGTGCCTCGAGAATGGCGCAGTTTTGTGCAAACGTGGACTTTGTCGTTGGCATTTTCGACTTCTTCTTCGTTAATAACCAACATGTTGAAAAGGGTAGCCACGTCTAGCAGCAAACTCGAATTTTTCTGGGCACTCAGCGGAAATTATGTAAAACTTTGTAAATTCATCTTAATACTGATCCAAAATGGTCATCATACAAGGCCAATTTCAATGTTCTTTTATGAGTCTTTCAGCTCCATTTTACTACGTTCACTTACATCCTTGACTGAGTCGAGAACAGTCCTTCTAGAGCCTCTATTTATTAGTATAAGCTAGCTTACTATATTGTTATGTTTTATTGTTATATGCTCATTGACTCATGCATTATATTATTTATTTATTTATTTACTTACTTATTTTTTTAGGACCCCTCTGTAAATCACCCCCAAGTGAAGTTGGTATCGTAATTAAAGATAATTTATTATTATTATTATTATTATTATTATTATTATTATTATTATTATTATTATTATTATTATTATTATTATTATTATTATTATTATTGCTATCTTCAGCGGTCTCACTAGAATTAATGTATGAAAATCGATTAGCATATACTGCATTTCAGTCTGGCTTCTAGCTACGCAGACGCTCTTAGGTTCGTCACGCAATACTTCTCTCCCCACGCACGTGTTCTCTTCTTCTCTCCCCTAAGAACGTCTGCAAAGGAGACTATCTGGCTCCCGGTCAGTAGGGTTTGCCAGAGCCTACGATTTGGCTAATGAGTAGGGTCTGCGAACGAGAATGAAAACCTTCCGAGTACGGCTTAGTATGGTATCGGCGAATTGGTTAGGCCTGAAGTGCCATTTATTTTCTTATTGGAAAGCTCAAGGCAAGTGCCTTTGTTTTGCAATAGACCGGTATCACGCAAGCTTGATATTATGAGATATTTGTTTTTTCGGGAAAAGGAGTTTACTATCAAATTTTCCACAACGATATTAGGAAAATGGCAAAGTTTCGTAAAAGCTGTCCTTAAATTGATGAAGTTATGAATTTTTGAAACTAAGTATTGTAGAATGATTCACTAGCTGGCATTTGTGCATGATAAGGTCTGCAAAGAACTATTATCTTATGAGTTGTAATTATTTAATTATGCATTAAATTTCTATTTTTAAAAAATCTCCTTTAAAAAAAGTTTAAATTTTTTTCCAAATATAGTCAGTCACCTAAAAGTGCCACGAAATGTCGTGAAATTATTTCTAGCTAGTGGGTTTCCTGTGTTGAGCCAGCGAATATTTTGGTTTGCGGAAATCAACACTAGAGAAAACAATTCAAGATGGCGGACGAAGTTGGTCGAGTGTTGATCCTGAGTTTCACTTCGAATTTAGGATCGTTGGACGCTATTAAACGTAAGATTAACGAGAATTCACATCATTAACGAAGCTACATATTATTTTAGTTTTGAAATTGCTGATTCTCAAACCTGTAGTTCAAATATAACCCTATTTTCTAACGTAAAATATGTAGAAAAAATAAGCTTGTGTTGAAAAGTTCTGTCTTTTTTCTGTAGAAATCTATGGAAATGAAGGGCTGCCGAATCTCATTTCGTTGTCGCAACAATTGGATTGTTATCCCTGGACAATAAGCAACAAGTACTTTGAAGCTATTGTTCATCTTTGTCACTGCGAGTCAACGAGTTCTCTTTCAACAGCCAAAGCTTCGCTCATGGAAAACTCCGAATTATGTTTTGAAAGCATAATTCTTGTATTTAATCAAGAACAGGTATAGAAATGTTGTCATAATTTTCGTGAAAACCTCTACATTAATCCAGAACTTTATCCTCTACACAACGGCCACCCGGGACAAAATTTTGTTGCCGTTGTATAGAGGTGGCCGTTGTGGAGAGGTTCCAGATACAGTATATGCATTAACTCAGTAGTAACCCAGGGCTCAAAATAGCGGCCTGCCAATGGCCAAAAGCCAGGCAAAATTTAAGGTTTGGCAGGCAAAAATAACGGTGAACTGCCAAATCGAAAATAAAAATAAGGCAGGCAAAATTTACTGGACTGGCAGGCTATAATTGTTTCCTATTTCGAGCCCTGTAAGCGGAAGAAAATTTTCTGGCTGTTGGTTACTTAGTGGTAGGTGGAAGTTCGACACCATTTAGATAGCATTATATTTTCAGTTAATATTGTTTTTGATTACTTCTGAATTTTTAGAAGGAAAGTCTAAGAGATGCAACATCTTGGATGGATTACATAGAAACTCAGAATGCTTCAGTACAATTATTGTTGAATGCAGGAAAAGAGGATACTGCAGTAAACAGTGATCAAGGTTAGCTGAGGGGTGGTATAGCCATGGTATATGAACCACTATTATTAGTTATTCTATTATGAGGATAGGCCTACAGTTGAACCTTTGGTAAAAGATATAACCTGAATAAAGGTACTTTGTACATAAAGTGATAGGTCTTCATTTACCTACCAATGACAGCCATTATTTGAAATAACCCTTTCCTATGGCAAATGCCATTCCCATCTGTTTTCATGCTGCTACATGTATTATATATGGTAAAAAAGCGCCTGTGCATTTGTTTTTTTAATAGAATTACCATTTTCATACCTTGACATATGGTGTTGCTTTAGGTTTGACCCAAAAAGAGGTCCTAGAATGGTGCCTGAAGTACTCCTTTGAATTAGTCGAGCTGAAACCGAATGAGGAAGATCAACAAGATACTGGTAAATAATGACAAGAATTTTTACAAATTGTTTAATGAAATAATAAAAAGTTTTAAAAGTTTACTAATTCCTTGTTTTTAAGGGGAGTTTGGTGAACAGACAGGATTTCAAAGAGTGATACAAGCACTAAACTGTGGAGAATGGCCTAACATTCAACTGAAAAGTGAAAGCAAAGGTTTGTTTTAAAACAGTACCTGGTCCAGAGCCATGTTTTAATCCAGGATTAAGTGCACACCATCCACTTCCTCAGATACCAGCAACATAGCTGAAGGAACTACTGACATTACTTTACCTTTTAGCCACAAAGCTATTTAATTTATCCTCCTTAAAAGAAGTGTCTAAGAAAATTTACTTCCTACTTTGGATGATGAATGATGAACAGTTAGACTACAGTAGTTGTGATTTAAAGAATGTAATTACTACTTTTTTCATCAATATGCACTGATCAAGACAACAGTCAGGACACAGAAATCAGGCAATAGACTACCATCAGTCAAACAAAGTGTGTAGTACCTTTATGTTCTCTGATATTTGATGGCAGGGTATTGCTTGATTTCCCTGTAGCGACTATTGTCTTGATCTTTGCCTAGGAATACAAAAACAGTGGTAAAATCAAGGGAGTCAAACTATGATTTTTATGTATGTGCGTTATTTTGAAGAGAGTGATTGTCTTCAACAGGCAAAAATCAGAGCAAGAATGATTCAAGTCCAGGATCATCAACTGATGATGCAAAAAGTAATGCACTGCATAGTACCCATAGCAATTCCAATGGTAATGGTCATACTTGCAGTAAAACAGATGAAGAGAAAAGCACCAGAAAGCTAATGGACTGTTCAAGTAAGAATATGGCATGTGGCTATATTGGTCGACACTGCAGACTACTATTATAAAGCTAATATATATATATATAAGTCTGCAGCATGAATGCCAATAAAGATGCATTATAATATTGCATATTTTCCTGCATGCAACAAGCATCTGTCGGTCATACTTTTGCATTCCAGCATGCAATTGTTTGATTTCACCTAATTAGGCAGGTTACTGGGTAGCAAATAGCTTGCACTAAACCTCATGAAAAATATAAATAAATTTCTTTTTTGTGAAATCTACCCAATAAATAGGCCTCTTTAGCTTGGATGCAATGATTTCACATTTCAGATTATTTCATTCCCAAGAGTATCGTTTCTTTGTTTAACAGTTGCACACGAGAAGACACATGAATACAGCAGATAGAGCTCAAACAAAGAATCCTATTCTCTAAGTGTATGACATGTAATCTGAAAACATCGTGCTCCAAGATAAAGAGGTTTTATTGACATCTTGTTTTTGACAAAATCTTCCTTTGTTAACAGGTTTAACTGATGATGAGACAGAGATTCTTCAGAGACTAGGCCATGATGATCCTGATGGTGAAACATTTGAGGAGTTGTTTACAAAGCTTAAAGACATGAAAGGTGTGGTGAAGTTTATGAGTTACGCTTTTCAAAATTACAGAAATTATCTCAATCAGTCCTACAAAAGGACCTTGATGTATTCTCTTTACGAGGTGGCTACAAGGTCATAAATTATCCTCTTACCTGACCATTTTCAGGGGAGGTTATAGATTTTGCTGGAGTTTTCCCATTCTCTGTTGACAAATTCCTTTGTAACTGGTATCATTTGCAGTATATTTTTTCATTTTTTAGATCGTGCTTCAACTCTCCCAGATGAACAGAGAAAGTCCTATGCAGAGCAGGTAATAATACTGTAGTTTAAACTTTAAGCGAATCATGAAAAATGGTAAGCTAAAAATTGATTTGCTTTAAACAATAAATTTGTTGTGGTGTGCATAGATATCATTATATAATATACAGTACATATTCATCATCATTATCAAGAACAAAATGACAAACCTTTGGAAAATTACGACTTCAGAAAACAAACAAAAATTTTGATCCACAATCAAGGAAAAAAAATACTGCAGTCATAATTTCTAATTCCAATAACTCCTTATTGGTGAATTTTTCAGGTTGCAATAGCATTTTGGAAAGCCATGGGAGGAGAAGAAGATGAAATATCAGGATTAGATGATAGTGATTAATCACAGTAATAATCAATGATGTATACGTACTTGTAAATAGTTTGTCCTTGATAAATGTAGGGAAATATAGGCCATTTTAAAACTAGGATTTTGTATGGAAGGCAATAAAATATCATGGAAAAGAGTTGGAATTTTACACATTTCTTTTAGTGAATACAAGAAGCGAGAGCACCTGCATATTGTAAGACACCAAAATGTATACCTTGTAATAGGGAAGTTATGTAAGTAAGAGGTAAATACCGAGAATAGAGGCAATAAGCTAAGCCTGGCCCATGGGCTTTATAGGCTTATTGCCAACATTCAAGGTACAGGTATTTAGTATAAATACAAAGGTGATTATGCAAAATCGCGCGCTCTGATTGGTTTTCTATCTCGGATTATCAGCCGATAATCACCTTTTCGGACAAAATGGCTGTCAGCGTGACCGTCGCGCTTTTAAAAAATAAAATATTTTCACTTTCAATGTTGTTTCCTTCTTTCTTTTTTGAAATAATCACCTTTTTATTTATACTAAAACAATTATTCACCTCAGGCTCAGTGATTATCGATGAATATTTACCTCGCAGCTCGAAGACTCGCCGCTCGGTAAATATTCATCGATAATCACTTCGCCTTCGGCGAATAACTGCTAATTATCTGGCTTATTGTATACCTAATGAGGTTCTCACAACACGGCAAATCCCAAGAGAAAATAGTGTGATAATGTTGATGTACTCACTTTAGTGAGCATGCATAGATTATGAATTAGCACTTTCACTGTTTTTGCTCATCCCACATGAAGTAGTCGACGTGGCAATATGGTGTCATGAACTTTCACAATGCCATTAATGCGAGCTTCTGCAACTCTGCTCATTGGATACATTGAGTTTGTAATGGGATAGGAATTCCTCATTACAAATTCAAGGGATGTATCAAGATAATATATCCGTCATTAATGTATTCATCGGGATTTATCAGAGATATATCCCGATGAATAACAAAGAAAACTGTGTTAGGTATGCAATAACTAATGTTATGACACCTTTCTTAAAGTATTATGTAAGCAATGTAATTATTATGCCCACACTATATAAATTGTAAATCCAGGTTTTATTTACAGATATTCGAATTGGAAAAGTTATAACTAGACAAGTAAGACTGCATTAATACATCCATCATTTTCAGGGTTATTGGTTACTTGTGCATATTTACCTAAAATAACACAAGAAAATTAACCAATTAATATAATAATAATAATAAATAATTATTATTAAACAATTAATATAAGGTACAGTAGCATAGCATGAGATACAATAGGAAATCTCCTGTTTGGTTTGGGTATGCAAACCATCACAAATAACTCTGGAATGATCACTAAAAGCAAAGTATTTGTGAATTAAGGGGTGGCATATTGGTGAGAGGGTTCGCATCTTGCCAATGAGTCCCAGGATTTGATCTCAGGAAACGATTCCTAGACTCAGTGGAGGAAGAAGAAGAGCCACTCTGTGGAACCACTGTTAATTCCCATTTCATTTAGTTATTTACATGTAATAATAATTTAATACAAATATTTGAACCTTAAATTAAATCAATCGCAATAATCAAGAATCATACTGTACTGTACTCACCCCATACTACTTTACCACCTTGCGTTACTAGACCAAGTTCACTAACATTTACCTGAGAAAAAAGCACAAATTCAAATTGAGTAAATCTAAAATATGTTGAAAATTGTAAAAACTTTCTCAAGTAATCAATTCTATAAAATGTCCAACTATTAAAAAATACATATTGAGAATACCCCTTTTCTTTAGCTTAGTGTTACAGAATGATATAGAAAATCACCCTAAATGCAATGGTTCTGACTGGCAATGATCCTATGCTATTCCACACATAAGATTACTTCTTTTCACTGCTATGTGCTGATTGAGACAATCTTCATGACATGAATATCAGGCAATATACTGCTGTCAATCGAAGTATGTAAAGGTACAGAACAATTTGATTGACAGCAGTGTATTGCCTGTTCAAACTGTTGCCTCGATCACCACGTAGCAACAAAAGCAGGGGTAACCAACCGAGTTATTGGTAGTTATTAATGTAACATTAAACCTACCTCAATGACAGTTCCTTTGGTCATTACTCCAAGCTGAGTGTAAAGTGAAGACTGAGGATTCTTCTTTACTCCAATGATTGGTAAATGAAATGTTGCTTTCAGCTATTTAAAGAAAAAATAATGAAATTTAATAATTGCAAAAAGAAACATCTCAACATAATATTAGAAATTGTGAATGATAATAATCTAAAATTGTCTGGGTTTTGTAAACATGTTGAATAATTAGACTTAAAACAAAAAAAGGTGAAATTAAAAAAAAAATAGAAAAATTAAGTTAGATGTAATATTCAAGATTTTTCTATTGTTACCTCTGGATGAGTTACATGTGCTTTTTTATATCTCAATCCCATTGGTCGAATGAATCTCTCAAACTTTGGTGGTTTTCTGGTAAATCCTTCACCAACATAACATGCCTTCGTAACCATCCTCTTCCATCCTTTCCCTGAAAAACAATGCCAGATTTTAGAGTTACTGACTGATCCCACATTTCTTGAACTGATCAAATTTTCTAGGCCCAGTTTAAACCTTGAATTTCACATGTGGCCGAATGTAATGCAAACGAGCAAAACTTATTGTTTGAGTTCATTTGCAATAGATTCTGTACATGTGAAATCCAACATCTAACCTGGGCCTTAAAGTATATCCTTGAAATATTTCTAGATTATTCTGACACAGCTTACTTCTTGTCTTTCCAGTTTTGACAACCTTGAACACTTCAGCCTCACCAACGGCTCGGACTTTGGGTAAAGGAACATTCCATTTGCCCTGTTTCAAAAGAAATAGAATTAAAAAAATGAACAATGATGAAGTTGGATCTAATGGATTAAGAGACACTCTATCGAACTTACAGCTTTTTCTTTTCTCTTTTGTTTGACCATATTACTCAATACTTTAGCTCTTGATTGCCCTTCTCTGTCCAGTAGATATGCTGGAACAGCACCCTCAGGTACTTTCTCATTATTTCTTGTTTTGGTTCTTTTTTCCTCATGCATTTTGAGCCTATAAAGAAGTAAATCATAAACATGAAGTTGTAAATGCACAAAATTATCAGAAAATGCATCTGAAATCTCATGAGAGTAAAACGGAGTAAAATGGGGAACAGAGTTTCCTTTCAACCTTTAATTATATACACAATTCAAGTCTTACGTTTTCTTCATCTGAACTTTCTCAGCATGTCTCTTCTTGTTGTAAAGCTTGGCCCTAAGATATAACAAGTTTATGTAAGAATACCATTAAAATAATGTTCTAACACCAAAGAAAGAAGTTTAATAAAATTAGTACTCACTTGAGACCGTGAAGTTTCTTGGCATGCTCAGCCTGTTCGTGTGGCTGACGGGCTTCCTTTTTTCGCCTTAAAAAACGTATAAATTGATTTATTTTACAAATTTAAGATACGAGTAAAATAATATAAATAGAATAAAATAGAATAAGCTTAAAATAGCCATGAACTAGAAAAACAGAAAATGAAGAAAAATGTTTAGTCGACAAAATCAAGTGAAACTTCGAAATGTTAACTTACTTTCGCTCAAAATGATCGAGCCGATATCCATGGCGTTTCCTGGATTGTTCTATATGTTCGTTTTGTGGCTGTTGAAGCAATGAAAAAAATATATAAGCTTCACAAAATCACAAATAGTAAATATCAAGCTTACAACGCACATGGTCACAAACTCACTCCTGAATAACCATTATTTTGAAGCCACTAAAACCAGAAATTAAAGTATAATCTAAGCCAAGTAACTAACCATGGTTGTACTTTTATTTCTGTTGGATAGAAGTCTTTAAATAACTCTTCGCTTCTTGGTAAAATCTTGTTTTCTTGTCTAGTCTTCAACCTTGTTCCAGTCGTGTTTCGTCCGCCATGTTAAAAAGACCGATATTTCCCATCATGCATTGCAATCAGCTGATTCGTTGCGCCATTACATGTAACCACAGGAAGCCCAATAGACTCTCGCACTTGACACACTTTTTTCTCTATCAGAATTATTTTTTTTTTTCAAAAACGTGAGTACCTTTCTCTATCTGGGGCGAAAATATTTTTCAGAGCTTTAGCCTGTTTTTGCTTGCGCATGAGATATTACTGGTGAGGTTTCATGAAAATTTGGTTTTAAAAAACTGTTCTTGCGGCCATCATGAATACTTTGAGTTCAGCGTTTCATTATAAATACCCCATGCTTTCATGTTATGTTGTAAAAATAATGACTTTAGAAAAGTTGAATTTCTGACCAATTCTATCTTTACAACTGAAATATTACTTGTTGATTTTGGGATACCTGTGGTTCTTATTGATTAGTTGAGACAAGACATATTCCAAGTGAGATAACGGGTGTGGAAGTTCGTAAGTTACTGGAGAGACTTAAAGGTCAAGGAGTGAGCTTCGAAAGAAGAAGACAGAAAACCATTGAGATTCCATTTTTCTTTATTACAATTCTTCTTTCTTAAAGTGATCTATAAAACACCGATTAAAGAAGAGAGAAAATCACCCCTAGTATACGAACAAAGCGTTCCTCAGTCGACAATGTCACGCGCTATTTTTTTCTCCAAAAAAAGTAAAGATATAATAAATACAAAAATGTAATCACCAACGAGTAAAACAACAAGAATTCCCCAAGAAAATTGACGCAGAAAAACAAATCCCTAAAAACGGGCTCAGTTTTATAAACACGGTGAGAATTTACAGCCGGCTACAGGACAAAAATGAGTATTTTTCATACTTCTATAAATTACTACAGTCTTTACACTTTTCCTGTTTTATATTTTTTCAGCTTGTTTCTTCTATTCCTCTTGATGCGACCGTATTCAGCGATGAATCCTTTCTTCTGAGTAGTCAGGTCTGTGACAAACTCAATGAACATCTTGTTACCAGTAGATAAAAATTCCCTTTCGGCGATCTTCGCGCTGTTACCACAGACTTTCCCAAGGAGAGGTGATGTGGCGTTACTTCCGTCACGAATCGTCACGGCATCGTAGCTGCAATATTTCTCCTTTTCAAGATCGAACTCCTTGAAGCGGAGTTTGACGAAACCATTACGTGTAGAGAGAGTCCAAGTGCATTTGACGGAAGGGCTGTAGTTGTCGTCTCCATAAGCGGGGTGAGAATAAAAGGTCCTTGCTGTGTTGACGGCATTTAACTGAGCACCACATACTGAAAAAGAAAAGAAAAAAGTTTTACGACGCTGATGGTTCATTGGATTTTAAAATGTCACATCTGATAGAAAACAACCAAAAGTCTTACAGTACGAACTGTGGATAACGACTAACGAGTTTTCGATCTTAAACCACCCACACCGAGTCGAGTGTAATACAACTATGACAATGAGAGTAAATGGTTTGAACCCAGGTGTAGTAGTAACTATGACAATGCTTGTTCAGAAAAAAATACTACTTTCTATTTTAGAATACTCTCAAGCAATTGTCGTGCTTTTTAACTTTGCTGGCTTTTTTTCCCTTCTCATTCCTGAAGAAATGACTCCTGAGACAGTAACATGTACAGAACAGTCAAGTCAATGGCCGACTTCTTCGACGATACGACGGCCATCTTGGAAAGTGGCAAACATGCAAAGCTTTGTTACAGTAATGGTATCGATTAACATTGACCATTCACCACAAGAAAATTTGACAAGAGATGAATTAAGAAGTTGGACATAAGAAAAAGACGAATAAACGAAACTTTATATATTATCTGCAATTTTTGTTTTGCCGCCTGGACGTCCAATAATGGCCGTCGTCAGTATCGTCCAAGTTGTACATTATTGCGTGATTGCGGTCACTTACTGGCATTGTATCTCGTCTTGAATCCTCGTTTAGCTATCAGCGCGTCAGAATGGAACTTGATCATCATTTTGTGCGCTTTTGACAAAACAGGGCTTGGTAACGAGTTACCGCAAACACGGCCAAGACTCTCGGCCTGGCTGCCTGTCCCTGAAAAGATCTCGACGTAGTCATAGCGACAGTCATTGGCTTCTTCAATCTGTAAAAACTGGCAATAATTACAAAGATGTTTTCAAGTGCATGTTGGTAATTTGAAGTTAATCCCAATTTCAGATTTCATATATTTTATTATACAGTGCACTGTATGGGAAATCTGCGCTACACCCCGTGATGCAGAGAACCGATGACATCACGTGATCACTAATAACGCCGTCATCACTAATACGTCATACACCACGTAATTACGCAGAATCCATGGCATCACGTGATCACTTATTGTCGTGAAGCCCTAGCTACAAAACTTTGTCTGAAACATGACAAGGTTACGCCTGAGCACATGGTTTATCCTGGTCTTACCCTGAATGTCAGTTCCACGTGACTGCCAGGTTTGACCACGATCTTCCACGTGCAGTCCTTCTTGTGTTGGTACACACCAGGGTAGTTGGGTGACATGACCAAGCCTGTCTGGGCGGTTAACGTGGCACTGCACTCTGATGCTAATACAATAGATCAACAACGTCAAAATGTAGCCTTCTCTGCAAGCATCTAAGAGAGGGCTGGGAAAACTAAACTGGGAGAGAGGACTGGGAACGACTGGACTGGGAGAGAGGACTGGGAACGACTGGACTGGGAGAGAGGACTGGGAACGACTGGACTGGGAGAGAGGACTGGGAACGACTGGACTGGGAGAGAGGACTGGGGACGACTGGACTGCGAGAGAGATACTTGGGACGACTGGACTGGGAGAGAGGACTGGGGACGACTGGACTGGAAGAGGGAACTCGGGACGACTGGATTGGGAGAGACGACTGGATTGGGAGAGACGACTGGATTGGGAGAGACGACTGGATAACCCTGAGAAAGAACTATTGGGTTATGTTATATATATAACCTACCTTCCTTACAGCTGTGTTTGTTGCTGTGTAAAGTAAAACCAGGTTTACATGCACAGCGGTAACTACCAATAGTATTGACGCAGATGTGTTGACAGCCACCTTTACGTTTTTGACACTCGTCCTCGTCTGAAGTCAGAGACAAAAGGTTTTAGTCAGTAAGACAGATTCCGACTCATGGGTGGCATGCGCTGCAAAGGTAGACGCTGTGTAGATTAGGCCTGGAGTCGTGGGTTCGATTCTCGACTCAACTCCATATGTGATTGGAAATTGTTGGAATAAATGTAAATTATCCGGGTACTCTGGTTTTCCTCCCTCCGTGACAAATCAACATGCAAGTTGTTGTGTGTTGTAAATTATAGAATGTAATGGGAGTGTGTGTAGAGCAAACCTCGCGGAAGAGCCCCGACGGGCGATAGAGTAAAATATAAGTCCATAAGTTCTAATAAACACTCTAAATGGCTTACCAGAATAATACATAGCTAAGAATCCTTTTCTGGACTGGGTGTGGTCTGATCGGAACTCCACGAACATGATATTTGAAGGTGATGTGATTGTCTTGGGGATGCTGGACCCACACACTTTTTTTAGCACTTTGTTGTTTTCATCTCTGACCTCCACATAGTCATATCTACAATTCTGTAAACAACAACAACAATAACAAAATTAAATCTCCCTAAAATCAGCGACCTAGGGTGCCCGTGACCCCCCTGTAGAAAAGGAGCGATAAATAAGAAAACATTGTGGTTTTTGTGATAAGAAAATGGATTTTGATAATTTTAATGTCCAGAAGAATTCTCCTGAATGGTCTTTTTTTTTTTTTTTTTTTGTTTCGACATTCCGGAGGGAGCGAACAATGCGGCTTTTCGTATGATTGGTGCTCCCTTTGGAAAATCCTGGATACACCCCTGAAAATTGTGTTGTATGAGGGTCTCCAGAATCTCCCATGAGGGCAGTCATCCCTTATAGTCTCTCCTCTCAATATGGCACAGTTACAACGCGGCGCGGACACGACACCGAATGTCAAATGTTTTCATACACAGCACTTACACGGTCACGGCAAGGCGCGGTCCCTGCCGTAAGGTTTTCATAGTCATAAGAAAACCGCTCTATTTGACCTAAGTAAAATAACGATGGATGTTAAGATATCTTACTCCATTTGCGCTCCCTTCGAGTTTAAAGTCTTTAAATTTTAACGAAACACGTTGTCCCTTTGGTCCTGTTATCTGCCATGTGCAGCCCTTGTTCTTGGGGTAATTAGATGGGTAACTAGGTGACATTATCGTCCCGTTACGATCCGACAGTCTTCCACCACATGCAGCTAAAATCATCAAAAAACATATATGTATAAATACATATAAATCTATATTATATTCATTTGTTTATATTATTTTGATTATCTATTAATCGATAAGCGTTTTATTACTTCTTCATTTTCTCTCTTTCTCCAGCCCTTACATAAAGAAATTATGTTTTACGATCATCACGTAAAGGCGCGGATACATTGTGCAACATTGCGCGCAATATTGCAGGCAATGTTGCTGAAGCAGGATTGTTTTCTACTCCAGCAACATTACATGCAACAAATTGCATCGTGTGACATGGTTCGCAAAATCAATTGCCTCTCGTAGCAAGGGAGAGAACAACACATCAAACAAACTCAACTCACATATGGGGTTTAGTCGAGGCTCGAATGCGCGACCCTAGGCTTGAACTACACAGACAGCGCCGTAGCAGCTCACGCATCCAATTTCCTTCCTGTCTCAGTCCTGTTACCTTTTCCTTTTCCATTCCTCTCCATTATTTAACAGTGGGGTGGGGTGTGATGGAGGAAGGGGTAGGGGGAGGGGGAGGGGGGAAGAGGGTGTTCGAATGCTTACCTTCACAGTCTTTACCATTAGAATGAAGTTCGAAACCAGGGTAACATTCACACTTGTAGTGCCCTAATGTGTTACGACAGATTTGCGAACAGTCGCCATTGTTAACCTCACATTCGTTACGCTCTGCAATAAAACAAGATAGACATCTAGTAACTGATGAGTGAATGAATGGATGAATGAAAGAACAAACGAACGATTAAATGAATAAATGAACGAACGAACAAACGAACAAACGAACAAACGAACAAACGAACGATTGAATGAATGAAATGGATGGATGGATGGATAATATAAGTGAATGCATAATGAATAATTTCTACCTTAGCTACTCCACCTTACCAGAAAAGAAAGATATATAGAATCCAGGTTTGTTGATCGAAGTGTCCGATTTGAATTTCAAGGTCAGATAGCTGGAGTTGCTTCTGATATCCGAAGGGATGTTCTTGCCGCAGAACTTTCCCAGGGACGGCGAACGTGTGTCTTTTCCGTTGAAAAGCTGCAAATAGTCATAATCACACTGCTCGTGGTCTTCAATGTCAAATGCTACAAAACGAACACCAACATTCAGGTTCTGAAAACAAAAGAACAAATCAGCAAAAAAAAAAAAAAAAAGTCTTTTGAATAGCGTTCATGTGGACACAAAATTTCTTTATAGTCCTTGTTTTACGAGGGTAGGTAGTACTTAAGAGACCCATTGCAGCAAGTCGGAATGCAGCTCAATTTGGAGGACAAAACAATAGGTTCCAATTTTCAGGAGATTGAAATTATTTTACTTTGTACTCCAAATTGTGCTGCTTTGACGTCAAAAACAAGGGGTGTATAGCCAGTAGCTAACCCTGTGGCCCTGTGGCCCTGTGGCCCTGTGGCCCTGTGGCCCTGTGGCCCTGTGGCCCTGTGGCCCTGTGGCCCTGTGGCCCTGTGGCCCTGTGGCCCTGTGGAAGAATTTGACTTACTTTTTTTGGGAGTTCAATAGTCCAAATACATTCCTTTTTAGAAGGATACCAACTCGGGTACTTCGGTGACTGAATGGTACCGTGGTTCTTCCTGATTGGTCCACCGCATTGTGCTAAAAGATGACGTCATTAAAAGACCTTAACATCTACACCAAGTATCTCCCCTATATACTACTCCCGGTCGAGGAACAGCGAGAATTATGAGATAAAGTGGGGAATGAATCACTGCAATAATGGGAGATGGAATTTACACTAAAGGGTGATGGGCGGAGAGTACGTTTTCTCCTTTCACAAAAGATTTACAGTAACAATAAAAATAAATATATAGTAATAATAATAATGATAATAATAATAATAATAATAATGATAATAATAATAATAATAATAATGATGATGATGATGATGATGATGATGATGATGATGATGATGATGATGATGATAAAGAATGAAATGCAACTCTATTTACATTCTGTTGTCGTTAAAATATTTGCATTCTAAAAAAGAACTAAAAATATCTAATAATAAATAGTCTTAGATAGTGATAATAATAATAATAATAATAATAATAATAATAATAATGACTTTATTTAAAGAGGATAAAAACACGTAATAGTGTAAATACACTAATAAACTTGTGGTCCTCTATATACAATAAAACTATAAACTATGCAATAAAACTATAAGACTATAAAATATTATGAATCGTAAAAAGATAAACTGATATAAAACACAAATATACTATAATGTCAAGGAAAATGAAAAAAACTAAGGTCCGGTTTAGACGTAATAGTGATGCCAACTTCACTGAGAGGTGATTTACAGAGAGGTTCTTTAATAATCTGATCTAGCATATAATACTTACTTTTATACTTGGCTACAAAACCAAATTGGGGTTTAATCCCAGAACTTCCAGACTTGAATTTAATCCACAATCTACTTCCGGTTGACCATATCGTGGGCGGGATCTTCTTGCCACAATATCGACCAATCAAGTCTGACTTCCGGCCATGGCCGTCCCTGATTTCCACGAAATCTTGCTTACATCGATTACTTGATGCTTTTCTCAGGTTAAATTCTGTGAAATTCAAGACAATCCTCTCTCCCGGGGTAACCGAGATTCGCCATTCGCATTGCTTGTTTTGGGAGTATGGTTTAGGATGCCCGGGGGATGTGAAGGATCCTTTGGGTTCTTGCATCGTGCGTCCACACTCTGGAAGAAAACGGAGGACAAACGCAGTTAGCACCAAGCATGCAGCACTCTGGGTTCAACTAGTTCAAGTTTTTGAACGGTGTAGATAGTGGTCTCGACACATTAATAAAGTTTATTAATCATTTAGTCAACATTAAGTGAGGACATTAATCTTATATCCCCATGTTATCCCGAGATGCACTGCGCCAAGGGGGCAAAGTATGCTAATTTTGATTGTCAGTTATCATTTGTCATCGTCATCGTCAGTTGTCATTGTCATTGTCAGTTGTCAGTTGTCAGTTGTCAGTTGTCAGTTGTCATTGTCAGTTGTCATTGTCATTGTCATTGTCAGTTGTCATTGTCATTGTCATTGTCAGTTGTCATTGTCATTGTCATTGTCAGTTGTCATTGTCATTGTCATTGTCATTGTCATTGTCATTGTCAGTTGTCATTGTCATTGTCATTGTCATTGTCATTGTCATTGTCATTGTCATTGTCATTGTCATTGTCATTGTCATTGTCATTGTCATTGTCATTGTCATTGTCATTGTCAGTTGTCATTGTCATTGTCAGTTGTCATTGTCATTGTCATTGTCATTGTCATTGTCATTGTCATTGTCATTGTCATTGTCAGTTGTCATTGTCATTGAGTAAGGGATTGAATGAGGTCATAATCATCTTGGGTCCTTACCTGTGCATCTATACATCTTATGGGTTTGTCGTACATCTCCGTCACTAAGCTTTTCTCGCTGTCCAATGACTGGTACCATCCGGGAGAATGGATTTCTCTTGGGAAGTATTGTCACGTGGTTTAGTGACGATGAGAAGGTATACTTGCCGTAATGCATGATGGAACTGCGAAAAAAACACGTCATGAAGATGGTGGGTTGAAAAAATCCCCTTCACAGTTCCCTGCGCCATCTTGAAAGGTAGCCAAGCCTTTGCATCGAAGCGAGACATGAGGTGGCATTGTAATGACATATAACTTTTTTTAACACCTCAGTTGGACAATTAAACATCATTGCAATGGTACCTCATGGTTCACTTCGATGTAAAGGCACGGCTACCTTTTCATAATGTCGCAGGGCCCAGTTGCATAAAGCTTTCATAAGAGCACCCGTAAGTCAGCGTTGGTGCGCATTTAACCTCCCGCCTCTATCAGTACAAATTCTGTTCAACATACCCATAGTCGTACTCCTCATTTCGTGAGTCAATTTCTTGATTTGTAAGCTTTTGAAAATTGTGTTCCTCGCCTAAGAATTAAGAAAACAAGGCTTTATTTCTGCATGATATTTTCACCAAAATACCATTTCCATATAATTTCAATTCTGTAACCAGATGTTAAAGGAGAGTCACGGGTAGATTAACTCTACGTAGCTATATAGTGCACTTGCCTCCCACCTCTGCAGTCTCTAGGTCACTGCAGATGGACCTTTTCGGCTTGGGCGTAATGTTTTTTCCAATGCAGACCACGTGTCATTCTCTTGAGAATAAGATTCTTTGTTTGAGTTGTATCTATATTCATGTGTCTTCTCATGCGCAACCGTTAAACAAAGAAATGACACTCTAGGGAATGACACGTGGTCTGAAATGGGAAAACAATACGCCCAAGCCGAAAAGGTCTATTTTATCGGAAGAGTATGATTTTTCAAGTAATATGGTTATTCCTCGTACCTTTCTTGATATTCTCATTGATTATTGTAACATACTCCTGCCGGTCTGGTCGCGTATGCTCGTGCCAAAACCCTACCACGTGGCCAATCTCGTGCACCACGATGCCAAATTTATCGCAATTTTTACCAATAGAAATCCCTTGGCGCCCATTCCCTTTTCGTCCGACAAACGAACAGCACCTGTAGATAAAGAACACGATGATGGTTGCTATGGCAGTCAAAAGGATTTGCTTGTCCAATTACCACAGGTTTGCGTGCTACACCGTAATTAATTCAATTCAATTCCTCTGAAATTTGAGTCTTGCTCTTTTGTTATTGTTCTAATCAGCTAAAAATAGAATTTAGAACTTTTAATAAGGTATGTGATGAGGGGATGGGTAAGAAATTGGTTAACTTTTAAGTCCCCGAAGTAACAAGTTAAATTTCTATACTAACCCCCCCCCCCCCCCAAAAAAAATCTTGTAAATGAGAAAAATTTCATGACACATGGCACCCAGACCCAAAATTGTTCGCTCCCCACCCCCTACCCCCGTGCAAGCACCGTCTCTTATAGATACTCAATAAAGAAAGTCTCTCCTTTCATCTTCAGTTTCCCCTGTTAACCCCAACTAAAAATAAATGATTCTCATGATAACCTAGGGCTAAAAATGGAGCCAATCAGGAGCCAGCAACGAAGCATCTAAAACTATATCCAGACACGTTTAGTGTCTCAACTCATGGGAGTAAAATATTTTGACTGACTTAGGTCAAGATGCTAGTAATTCTGCTTTCTCCTCATAGGTTAAAGCTTTCTCTCATGAATGTTCATTCTGCATGTGTCCGGATAGAGTCAAAATTAATCTCTGAAACAGTCGTAAACTTATTTTACAATAAATAGTATGAATAGTGTTGATGTCTGTTGCTTTCTATGGCTTCAACAGTGCTAGCAAGAGATCTTGAAGGACAGAGTCTTTGATAATCCCTCTTGGTGCTAGGTAGTGTTTGTACTCTAGGCAAGCCACCCTAGATCTACTTAGTCAGATTAATTAAGGGATTACAAAATATTTATAACGGTACAGGCACGTACCATAGGAAAACGACACCTCACGTAAATGTACATAACGTCTATGTCGCCGCTGTAACCTGTATGCGGCGCGTGTTAGTCCTTATCCCTCAGTACCTTTTTTCTTAATGCACGTCTCTACTTTCTTTCTTTTACTTTCCAGCACGCGAATTGTTTTCATGCGTTCGTGTCTATTTATATATGTTATTTTGTTACATCTTCTTGGGAGTCACATTTTTTTAAAATTTAAGTTTCGTTAATGCGTATAAATATATAAATAAATAAATAAATAAATAAATAAATAAATATATGAATGGATGAATGAATGAATGGATGGATGGATGGATGGATGAATGGATGAATGGATGAATGGATGAATGGATGAATGGATGAATGGATGAATGGATGAATGAATGAATGAATGAATGAATGAATGAATGGATGGATGGATGGATGGATGGATGGATGGATGGATGGATGGATGGATGGATGGATGGATGGATGGATGGATGGATGGATGGATGAATGAATGAATAAATGAATGAATAAAAATCTTACCCGCAGCGTCCCTTGTGGAAATATATATAATCAGCGTCATCAGCTGATTTTTCCACGAATGACAAACACGTGAAGTTTTCCCAGTGTCGCATGGCACGTAGAATAGTCGCCTTCTGTTCCCCTGGAAAAAATAACCAGAATTGATACTGAACAATTTTGGCTTTTCTAGTTTCACGGGCCTGTCTAGCTCCTGGTTTGAAAATTGGGAGGTGCGTGTGATGCAAGAAAAAAAAAAAGTGTATATTACTGTATAAGGAACTCAAAACAAGCCAAAACATTTGCGGGTGGCAAAGGCGTGCATCCGTACCCTTTGTAACACACCCCACCCCCAGATGGACAACGCCCCACCACCCCCAAATGAATACCCCCCCCCCCATGGATTATCATCTCAACGAATCTAAAAAGGATAAAAATGGATCCCATTTAATCTCTTGTCTATAGAGAAACGATTTAAGGAATAGAGACAAACATGACTTCCCGTCTGCGACCCCGACCCCATGAAATGCGATGCAATGTTTTTCTTAAGGGCGCGCAGATCTAATTGCTTTTAATGAATGTCAAAAGTTCGGGTTTATTAAATCAATTCATTAATTAATGATACCAATAGATATAGAATAAGAAAAAGATACTACCAATGTCTATCTTAATGAGCAGCAGTGAAAAGTGCAAACCAAAACATCTACTTGACCTAACATAATTTAGACAACATTTATCACTTAACCAGTGAACGGAAAAAATGGGGGTAGAGCTGTTAAGTTGTGACGTATTTCCGGGCCCAACTGCTCAAAAATACCGCTAAAGTAAAGCGAAAAACGTGCTCAATGATTTCACCTTCACTTGAAACAATTAGAACTTTGGACAACAAATCCTGTCATGAAGAAAAAATAAGAAAAATCTTCATAGAACTGCTTTTCGTTTTGGACCCGGAAGTCGTTTTCCCATTCGATTCCAGCTCTATGGCCCACTTTCGATAGTTCGGTTGAGTGATCATGCACAAAGCAAAGCAAATCTGCTGCCAAAGTAATTCTAGATAGACCAAGGCACTCATCGGCTACTGAAGCTCTAGCAAATTTAATTGGAAGACGATGTCAGCAAGACGACGTATACACCGTTTCATCTTCACCTATAAGGGGTTCAATGGTCTCTTGGACTGGAATTTCAATGTCTCATCTTTTGCTGACACCCATAACTATAACACCCGCAATAAGAATAATCTACGGAAACCACATTCTAACAAGACCTGGGGACAGAACCGCTTTGTGTATCACTGCATTGGTGATTGGAAAAGTCTTCCTGAACAAACTAGACTTATTGAAAGTATAAGTATCAACCAGAATATTGAAAGTAGTCTATATTTCCCCCTTCACAGTTCCCTGTGCCATCTTGAAGGGTAGCTTGGCCATTGCATCGAAGCGAGATGAACGGTTAGCTTGCAATGATAGAGACCTTTTTTAAACACTTTGGCCCGGCCTCCTTTCAAGATGGTACAGGGAACTGTGAAGGGGACTACTGTTTGTTAGCTAGACAAGCAGCTCCTCTCCTATCTATACCGAATATTACCGGGAGCGCAATTAAGGAATGACAATCATTTTTCATTTGTTGCATTATACAGACAAAGCAGCCCTCAAAGTGGAAGACTAGGGAATATTGAGCCACCTTACTTGCCCCTCTCACCTGTGTATGAGATCTCTATGTCATAGGGAATGACACCATCCTTCCAGAGTCTGTTCTTGTGCGCGGTTGATGCTCGCTTTGTTCTTCTTATTTGTCGTTTGTTCATTGCTATATCCCCTTGAATAATCCCGTCTGTCCATATCACGAGAAAGAAAAAACAAAATAGGTATACTTCTCTTGCTTCTGCATGTTTGTTCCTTTTCTCTCTCTCCCGTCCTTCCGTTCTTTTTTCATTCCTTTCTCCTTTCCTTCTTCCTCCCATTCTCTCCCTGTTTAGTACCGTTCAATTACAAAAAAAAGCAAGAAAGAAAAAAAAGCAAGCAAGCATGCAAACAAGCAAATAAGCAAGCAAGTAGACTATAAAAAGTCCTTCTTAGCGGCCCCCCTCTCCGCTCAAAGCTCGTCTCGTGCTTTGCGCTCGTTACAGAGAGAGAGAGAGAGAGAGAGAGAGAGAGAGAGAGAGAGAGAGAGAGAGAGAGAGAGAGAGAGAGAGAGAGAGAGAGAGAGAGAGAGAGAGAGAGAGAGAGAGAAAGAAAAAGAGGAATCTTACAGAATTGAATCTGTTATCCGTCATCCATATTACGGATCGAAAGTTCGAACCTTAAAATCGCGACATCATCTGGTGTCTCAGTGAAATTTCCCTATCCGGGGAACTGCACTTTTCTAATTAGTTTTCCAAATTTAAAAGTTTTTTTTGGCCAGATACCAATTGTATGCTATAACACATCATTAAATTGGTAATATCAAGTTCATTCGAAATTTCCATTTATCAAAGGCACCGGGCACGAGACTTTCTCAACATTCTACAATAATTAACTAAACCATTCCAGATACTATAATGGTTATCTCGGATAACTTAATAACAATTTGGTTTATTGAATTATTGTTGTTTTAATTAATTTAGGCATTTTTGCCTAGATTTGTAAACGATATGCCACTTTTTAAAGTATATTCAATAACAAAACTCGATCGATAAATTGATGGATTTCTGCGCGAAGTCCAGGCAAGAAGACCCTTGGCAAGAGTGATTTGCACACACCAATATAATCGATGATCTCTCACATCCAAAGTACCCAATTAACAACATAAATAGTTTGAAGTGAGAAAAAGTTGACAACAAAACTGGTAGGCGTGATCAGATAATATTTACAATATTTTCTCGGCCATTACGCATCACAGATTGAATTTCTAATCCGCATCTTGAAACTATGTGAAACTCTAGAGTAACTCTGTCTAATGTTATCTGGTCCCAAACAAAAACAAAATGGAGTTTTAACGATATCTAAAGAATGATACCATTGCTAAATTTTTTTTAGATGGTCAAGAACTCTTAGGTCATGGAAGTGTCTAGTTGTAGAACTCTGTAGACTAAGCCACTGAATATCATGTACATAAAAGATGTGGTCTATATTCAACAAATATCAAGAATAAAAATTGTCAAAAAAGAGGAAGTTTTGGTCCTATGTTTGTTCGTCCGGTTTTGCTGCAGGAGAGACAACGAGAAAACAACAACTGAGCTGGAACGGAAATGAAAAAAATATTTTGGTGTTGCGACGATCTTAGGTACAGAAATCAGTATCCTTCAGTTTCTTGTGGGCACTTAGAAGGATTGAGGAATTCTTGAAGGAAAGGAATAATTTTTATAGCATACTGTTAGCGAATATAGGATCCCTGACATTCTAGATTATAAGCTCTTGTCTAGATCCCAAGATGTCATGGTCATGCGACTGTCAAACTCCCTTCACGTTAGACACACGTTTTCTCTATTGTCAAATATCTTTAAAGATCGATGAAAGAGCTCGAAAATAAGAGCAAGAATACAAGTATGATAATAATATCATGGCATTCTACGAAAGAACTTGAACTATGTTTGATAAACATACCTGCCTTGCATGGGTCATAATCTTCGTTATCACCGTTCACAACGCATACAAGAAATACCACAGTCACAAGCATCTTCGTCCAAGCCATTTTCTCTTTCCTCTTACACGTCCGATGAGAGTCAAAATCGATATATATATACAGAGATTCGAGTAGTCCAATACTTGTCGAAGTCAGCGCCGTTCGAGAACCGCTTCGTATAAAGGTTTAGTGTGAAAGAATTGCAAGGGAAATCATTACGTCACAAGTCCAAGACGTCTTTCCATCAACACTCCCAAGTTACAGGCCACGACGCTTCTAAATCAGTACAGCTTCCGTTTACCGAAAATCCTCCCTTTGAAATAATATTCCAGCTATTCAATCTCTTTTATGTAGAGCATTTGATTTCTTGATCCTATATGTTCTAGGAAATGGTAGGGAATGTTTTAATGAAGTGAAATTCGAGGAATATCTTGGAAGGTTTGACAGAAGAATGATGAGTTGATGAGCTCATTCGGTCCTGGTGTTATCTGCAAGGCGTTCGGCCAAATGACATGCAGAGAAATTCAATGCCCTTGACCTCTAGTATCCCTTACCAAGTACTTTAACTAAGTTCAGGCCCTTGCAGAGACAAAACAAAGGATTAAACACAAGTCTGGTGAAAAAGAAACAAAAAGTGACGTTAGAGCTCAACTAACTACGCGGACAGCGAATTCCTCGTGAAGAAAAGATTCACAAATCGGATGAATAAAATGACAGATACTGTCGTCTCTTCGCTATGCAGGGAGGAGAGAAAACACTTGTGGACCGGAAATGAGCTCAGGATATCCGAGATTCTATCGCAACAGGAGACCTGTTCTTGTTATTACTCACTCACTTTCTTCATACCACGAACAACTGGCGTGCACCTTGGTACGCACTTGACGTAAAATAAGATTCACTGGTCACCTTCGCTCGGTGCGAACAGTGAAAAGTTCAAGTTGCACGAGCGTTTTTTAGCGTGTACGAAAAGTGGATTTGGTTTCCACTTTCTCAACAAATTCCCGAAAGTTGCACGACAAAAATACGTGTGACATACACGCGTGCAACTTGAACTATTTTGCGCGCTGGTCAAGTTGCATGAAAAAAAAAAAAAAAAAAAAAAAAACCACGTGTAACAGGAGCTTAAGCCATACCAAACTAAAAGCCCGCACAACTAGAATTCATAACCATAATTCATGATCATGTGGCAAGTACTAGGACCTGCTAGTGGAAAAGACATCATAGTGGGTTTCCTGTGTGTCAGCCATATATTGAACCCAATCCAACGTATGATAAAACTTAAATATAAAATAATTTAAGCTACTAAAAGCAGTTCTATAAAACACTGCGTGACTGTTATCTCCAATATACAAAATATAGTTTATGGGTTATTCGGTATGGACCACTTTATTGAATAAAACTGAGAACAAAAAAAAAAAGAAAAAAAAAAAAAGAAAGGATGACTGATGATGATGATGATGCATATATACAAAAATGCTTTGAAGAAAAACACGAACCTCAATATCTTAGTACTGTCTAGGCGTGATTCAATATATTAGTGTCTATGGCCGAAGGTCGCAGATGTTTTACATTAGTGACTTTTTAATAATATTTATCTTTTTCTTGCTAAACCACTCCATATGTCGTGCCGTTTTACTGATTGCCTCACAATCATTCTTTAAAGTGTTTTTTAAAGTCAATTTGATGACAGCCTTGCTTGCAGACGTAATAATGGTGCTGTAAATCACATTAACTCGTTAATTAAGAAATATAAAACGACTGGCCTTGCACTTTATACATCGATATAACACGCTGATAGTTAAAGAACACAAGACCATCGCCTCTAGTAAATAGTTCTTGCTAAATACAAAATTCGATCTGTCTGCCGAACCCTGACTTTGATCAACACAGAGGTTTAGTTGTTTCGGTTATCGATAAAAGTTGAAGCTTTTTTTTTTTTTTTTTGAATGTTTTAGAGTCGTTTGTAATTTCATGACGAGTTGCCAATCAGTTTTAATGTATGCTACTAAATAATGTGATGTATAACTAGCGCGCTCAAAGTTTCGATGGATACAGACAACATCCACGTTGCAACAGTTTTTGACCAATGGGAGCGTAGCAAATATTTTATAAATCATTTAGTTCACATTATCCATCAGACACAGCTGGGGAGATATAGTTAACAGGCGGGGAAATTGATTTTCTCACTGATCAAATAAACTGCATCATGCAAAAAGGTGATACCAGACTAACCTAGTTAACCTTTACCTTGGCAGGGAAACTAAATCCCGTAGGGAGGGAGGGTGGGGTCTATTTTGAACTCGTAGATATGAGTTATTGTAAGGGGTCTGAATATGCAAATGTGTCACTCACTCACTCGCTCAGTGAGCAGATTGATATCTTTAACGTTTATCTGTCGTTTTACGCCATCTGCTTACGAATGTTACACGAAACTTACTTCCGGACGTCGAACGAATACGAAGTTCTTGTTGAATGAAATTACTACCACTACTGACTGCTATATACTACTCCGAATTTGATAAAATTGTATTTTAAAAGGAAAACACAGATTGTATTCGAAGGAATTCGAATTCTTTGCATTCAGTCTAAGCGCTGGGTTCCACTGTGATCGGAGGCCGCTCAAGGAATACAAAACATTCTCGTTACCAGAGCTCCTTACTGTTTCTTTGAAACCGAGTAGCCCTGGATACGAAAACAAGGCTAACCTCACGCATGCGTGGTGTTAGACGCGGGTAAAACATTATCTCATTACCTGCTTGACTTTACGGTCTCTGACAGATTCATCATCAAATATTTACGAACGTTTCTATAGTTGATATTAACATAAACATTTCCAGCCATTTTCAGAATTTCAAGTCGATCAATATTGGTTTTGTCGTAAAGAAAGGTAAGACTGTCCCCTACTTTGATTTCAAAGACTCATACTTTGACTTTGGTTTAGGATTTGTACTTGTAAATTAATCATTTTGTAAAGACAGTGCACGGTAATTCGCCAGTCAGGTGGCCATCAAGCTAGTCACTAGAGCATATCTTAACGGTTTAACATCCAAGATTCTTAAGAAAGCCCGCTCGTACTTAGGTCGACTTTAGGAATTTTAAAGAATATACATTATACCACAGAAAAGGGGTGTGATTTTTCTTCGCTATGCTATTTTATTACAATAAGAAGAGCATTTTAAGAATGCGTTTATGGAGGTTATTTTTAGCTGAACCTCACGAGAAGCGTCCTGACAGATTGTCTTAAAACTGTCGTAAAGATTGTAACTTTGCTAAAAAAAAAAAACAACACAAGGCTTGCTTAAGGATTCCTTGACTTTTTTAGTGTGAACCAGTGATCTTTAATGAACCTGAGATTATCATGAAGTGTTAAACAAATGTTTATCTATTGTTTTGTAAAACGCTTGAAAGGGATCCGTGCAGTACGTTGCAGGTGCCTTTTTCACTGAACGACGTACGCTAATTTGTTCATATTAATATACTAACTTACTAACTATCTTCAGGACTGTATGATTTTTTAGCAGTCAGCGAAAACCGACTGAAGATTAATATTAGGGATTGTTAAAATTTACGAAACTAGGGTATCAGAGTCTTGTTTGCCAGTGATAAGCAAGTTCAAAGCAGGTAGTTTTGATTCATGTTTTGTCAGAGCAAGTGGTGTAAACGATTCTGACCTGCGGTCCTTAAGTTGTACTTATGCTACATACTCGATAAAAATATGTTTTTTTTATTGGACAAACTAGAAGAATACTTTGGTTATTCGGTTTAGAAAAATACTGAGTAGAATTTCATTGGTCAACTTAAATTCTTGTCCACTGTTTAATGTTATTACTGAGAAAATTTCTAGCAAGTTCATGTCGAATCAAAGAAACAAACTCGTCCAAAGTGTCTCTTAGAATCGCCAATAATAAGAAACATGGTCCAATGAATTGTAAGGACGTGTCCTCCCTCTTCAAATCCCCTCCTCAATGTCACTATCTACTTCTAAAATCCCCCAAGAATCCATTCGTTGTTTTTTTTAACTTCGTAAAAGAGATCACTGTGGAACCATAATTTAAGAAAACTTGTTCGGCTATATCAAGTGTTTTTTCGAGGTTTTGAACCGTCACGTACCGGGAGCCATGTTAGATGGCAGAACAATAATTATGAAAGTCCCTTTATTCTGGGAAATTGATTCTTTCTCATGTTAAGCGATTGTATGGTTCCTGCCATCCAACATGGCTGCCGTCACGTTCACTGGTCAAACATAAAGCACGCAATTGAGGCTGCAAGTTAGTTTCAGAGGATTATTCAAATTTGAACCTTGCAGCCTCGACTGAATGCTTTGTGTTTGACCAGTGAACCGATGTATGGAAAGTGGTGAATAGCTGGGTTTCAATCAGCTGATAAAAGTCTTTGAATCTCATTATCTGCTCCAAATGGTGGTCAAACACTGACCACCATGTTTTGTCAACCAGAAAGAATTCTATTGAAAACTTGTGATTCAGCTGATGAACATTCCGCACGAGACAGGAAATGGTGTCAAGTGAAACCCATCTATTGCGCTACTACGGTTAACAAATATGTCGGCTTTACCTTGTTTCATCTTCGCTCTTACTGTAACCCGGCATAGATAACTTTAATTGTGGTGATGGAGTGAGAGAAGTGCGTATAACGGCCACCATGCTACAATGATACAACCCTGTACTTTCCTTTGACCTTCATGGAATGTCTGAGTGAATGCCGACGTTTGCTAACCATTGCTTCCTGTTTCATCCTTTAGGTGCAGATTTCATTATGTGGACCTTAGCTGTCTCAGCTGTGATCTTAATCGTCTGTAGTCAAACACTAGCCATAACAGACCCTCTATCTCCTGCATTAAGTAAGTCACATAATAACTATGTTAGTAGCTATCGAACTTCACAATATGTTTCCCAAGACTTCATTTAAAACTTTCTTAACTTACTTTACTGAATAACAATCGGGTGGAATTTTCACATCAAGGTAAGGATTCTGACGTTTCTGCAACAAAAACAAAAACCAGGGGAAAACAATGTGTTAGAAAGAAAGAAAGGAGGGGGGGTGGACTTCTCGAAATCTCGTTCAAAAATAATGCCCCGCCCCTTTAAGTCGTTTCTTCCAAAATGGCGCGCAACGTGACACATGCGAAGCAGAAGAAATAATAATAGCGCTTTTTCGTGATAAATGTCTTTAAGATTACTCCAAAACGTCGAGCTTTACTAGTTTCAATCATATTTGCTTGTTTTTGTTTTCTTTTGTGTCAAATAACCGTTCCTTCTTTTGGTCTTTAAGTTGAGCCCTTTTCAGTAAACATCAAATGCCCTAAGGATAAAGAGTTTCAGTGGCAGAGATCTGCATCGAAGGGACTTGATATTGTGGTCTTCTACAAATGCGGAAGTGGTGGTAAGTTACGAAACTGTTTCCGGTAATGTAATAAAGGAAAGGGCGAGACAGGGAAACCAAGAAAGATAACTTATAAAGAAGCAAGGGAGAGAGAATATGATATGCTTCCATGCTAATAAAAAAAGCAAAGGTGGTTGGGATGGGAAAAGAGTCACTGAGAATCACGATCGAAATCACGAAATCACGAAACAGAGAGAGTATAAATTATAATCAAGTATTTTTTGGTGATTGGAAAAATAACAGTATGAACCGTAAAATAATACAACGCGACCCCTGCCAGATAATCTTGTTAAACCCAGCCAACATGGCGGCCATGAGGCAAACTAAAAATTAGAGGTGAAATTTTTTGTTGCTTTGATATTTTGTTAGGTGAAATGTCCCAGACCATGCACTGTACCAATAACCGCAAAGCCACGTACAGACGTGACCTTATCCCCGACGAGATGAAGAAAGCAGCCATCCCCATGGCCATGAAGAGAGGGGACATTGCCAAACGGGACCAGGAACCAAACTTTGGTTTATTCGCTGGTGGACCAAATTACAACTTGAAGAATGGCGCTGTGTTAGTCTTTGCTTGTTTGGCTGTTTAAGCATTATATATGTACCTGTTTGTAGAGTGCCTTGTTTTGCCTTGCTTGTCGTAATCATATAGGAGTTCTGTTTTCCTGCGCGCATCTTATCGTCGTTTGCTTAGCCTGCTCGTGTAATCTTCGTTTACTCTGTCAAAATTCAAAGTCAAGAGTTACAATACGATTTTTTGGGTTTTATTAGTACTGACATAGAAAATGTTGTAGCAGGATTATCAGCATTTTAATGAACAAGGACAAACCAGGCGTTTAATTTATTTAGGGGCGGGAATTTCATGCAGTAGAAATAGGAACAAAAACAGACTTAAGAGGGTCAGACTTAAACAGACTGTGTTGAATCAGGATGCCTACACAAATGAACTAGACCATGTATAATAGCTAGGTGATCGGTGCAGGTCGATCTTATACCGTAGCGTGTATGTTGTTGTATTTGTTCGTTTGTTCAAATTCCTATACAACGCTATTGATATATATGTATATAACACACGCGCCATGTAACGTACGCACGATAGATATGGTAACATTATTGTAAAGAGGTTATTGATATAAAAAGAAAAAAGAATATTATAAACTACATATATATCAGGTCATGATCAATTTTCTTTTTATCACCCTTTCAATCCATAACGAAAATATTTACATTTTCTTAAAACTTTCAATGTTACAAAACAACTGTTTGGTGTGAAGTATAACAAGTGAAATTTATTTCGTTTGGGTTTTGGAAGCATCCGGTGGACTAACGAGGAACTGAACCCGAAATTTTTATTTTGCTCTTATGAACCTCTCTTGGCTTAAAATGAATTCTTGATTTTTTCGGATATATTTTTTTTGATTACCAGATTGCTGTGAATTGGATAATATAACAGGTAAATGGAGGGATATCTTGAAGGGTAACGATAGAATACAATAGATTACACACTGAATTTAGACATGTAAAAAAATCACTTTATATGACTATATGATCATTGATCTAACCTCAAAGAAAAAGGAAAACAGAAAAAGAGAGAGAAAGGAAAATGGAAGGAAAAAGGAAAGATAAACGAAAGGAAGGGCGGGAGAAAATGTTATTTGAAATATGCACACGGATTGCTTTTGATCTCGTTCACCGAAATCGACTCAATACGCATGCGTAAACAGGTACTCGATTAATACCACGGTTCAGAGGAACTGACGTAATGGTTTGACATTGCTTGTCCTAATCCATAATTAATAGCTCACCAAAAATCCAATACAGGAAAAGAAGTCAAAGATCTCCAGCTAAGGTAACATCGAGGGGAATAGAGCCAGGACACAGGGGACAGAGAATTTTAGGGGTATTGAACAGTATAATTGTAATGGGAGATGATAGGAAAAGCCGGCAAACAAATGGTGGCAGCGGCGAGAATGAAGTGAACGGAGAAAGATCGTCGTCAATATGTGGACCTCGTTTCATGGCCATCACCGGTGTCCTGACAGTTCTACTGGTAATAGCAGTGATTCACGTAGCAATAAGTGAAAACAAGAAGACTTATTTTGACGAACTTTTAAGCACTGGGGGAGCAATAAGATCTGCGAGATATGCTCGGTCTCATGACGAAGCCACGACTATCAAGGCCGGCGGGGTATGCCACACTAAAGAGTGTAATAATGTGGCAAACTATATCAAAAAGTCATTAAACCCCAAGGCCGATCCATGTACTGATTTTTACGATTATGTTTGCGGTGGATGGAAGACAAGCAATCCCATCCCAAGAAGTTCATCTTCTTATTCTACTTTTACCAAGCTCAACAGTCAAGTTGAAAGATCTTTGCAAAAGATTTTAAAAGCTTCGATAAAAAATATTGAAGGAGCGAGTGAAGAACTCATGAAAATGCCTTCCAATATTTACCGCTCGTGTATGGACTTGAAAACCATAGATAAGATCGGTGACACACCGGTAAAGAATCTTATTAAGGAAATGGGAGGATGGAGCATGGATGACAAGGGAACAGATTGGGATGAGAAGACATGGGATTTTAAGAAAACTCTTCTTTATATTCATAAGCAGTATACTTCGGCTGGAGGACCATTGTTCTCTGTGCATATAGGTGATGATCCTGTAAATAACAGCAGGCATGTTATTGATGTAAGTAAAACAGATCACAATAGCAATTGTAAATTAACAGGATCGAGAGACCAAGAAGGAAAAAAGTGCTAAATCGACCAATTTTGATGCAAGAAGACCCCAAGTAAATTCAAATCACAGAAAGATCAATAGTAACCTGTCAAAGCGTTTGTGCGTCTGTGTGTGTGTGTGGTGCACGTGGTGTGGTGGGAAGGGAGGGGGGTTCCAGGTGAGGGGGAGGTGGGCTGAGGTGGCTGATAATCCATAAATTACTACACTAGAATATTTTAGGCTACGAATAAGGCTTGAAATTTAGTATATATTAGCTAATTGATCCCGCGTCGACGATCTCTGATGTATCGAGAAGCAGTCACTGAGTTCATCCCAAAGCGCATGCGCAAAGGCTATAGTTTTTCCTAGATTAACAAAATATCATTTTCACTTCTGTGTAGATCGATCAAGCTGGACCCAGCCTGTCTAGAGAAGTATATTTCGACAACAAGAAGGTATGCATGATTCTTTTCTCATTAGTCATTGAAGGACCACAGAGCACTCTAAAAAGTAGGGGGGGGGGGGGGTAAGATTGGAAAATATGAGAAACTAGTATGCAAAGGTGAAAAAAATTAATTCAAACTGGTTAGAGCTGTGCTCCGGGTTCATACATGGAGTGTATAGCAGCTGCCAGAGGCGCCTTCACATGCTTTCAGTTCGACCCCTTTGAGCTGTGCCACTGCTGTACTTGAGGTGGTGGTTAGCGATACACTCATTTTTTTTTTGAATGGCCCCTCCATCTCCGCGGTCTCTGTCATTATTGATTATACAGCGAAATTAACCTTTTTATTTCTTGCTTTTTCTCAAAGATCATTCAAGCCTACAAAGAATTCATCATCGATGTTGGAACGCTGTTGGGTGCAGGAAAAAACATTAAAAAAACAGCACAGGGGATCATTGACTTTGAAACCCAACTTGCAAAAGTAAGTGCAGACGAGCGAGCGTAGTAAGAATGATTCTAACTATGATATGATAATCATATGCTACCAACTAGGTAATGGAAACGAAGGCCTTTTTTGATGCAAGAGGAATCAGTAGTTAGGTATTTTGCCAGCTAAGTTTAATATTGCGGTTCTTTGGCATCTATCAGATCAGTGTGCCTGATGCAGACAAGATTGAAAGCTGGTTCCACAGGATGACCGTCAAGGACTTGAAGAAGGAAGTGCCTGAAGTAAGTGTTAACTATAATTGAAATAGTCGTCCCATTTTTGTACTATATCCACGTAACGAAGCGGCGAGCTTGATGATAAACCGAACATTTATGTATAACTGAAATTTATCTTTAAGTACGACTGGATAAATCATTTGAACACGATGTTTACACCAGACAAAGTACTAGAAAGCGAAGAGATCACAGTACCCGCCTTGTCTTACTTGAAGAAGGTCATGAAGTTAGTCGACAAAACACCAAAAAGGTAAAGTGTTTCTTTGGTCAGCCAGTAAACAATAACCTTGGCTGAACCTCACGGACTCACTATTAGGCCGCACCCGGCCGCACCTGGCCGCACCTGGCCGCACCTGGCCGCACCCGGCCGCACCTGCATTTAAAAGTCTTTACTGCTCAGGTAAACATGTAAAGTAGTAAATATGATCATGTATTGTTGCGTTCTACAGCGTGTTGTCAAATTATCTCGTATGGAACATCATTCAAGATGAGGTGTCTTTTCTGTCCAAGCCGTACAGAGATGCACGGACAAAATACAAAGACAGCGTACTGGGTTCTAAAGGGCAAAAGAAGCGCTGGAAGACCTGTGTTTCCTACACTAACGAGTTGGTTGGAGATATACTGGGTGCTGCTTATGTGCGAAAACATTTTGACAAACACAGCAAAGAAATGGTGAGTCGGTTGAATCGACACTTGTGTCTTCATTACTGCACTGCTTGCTTTCAACAGACGTAAATTGTCCAATTTAAAAAACATCACTTTTCTATGAGCAGTGTTTGCCCATCGCTGTAAAGGTATGACGATGGCGATGACGAAATGAGATTCACTTACCAAGCAGACGTGAAAACGATGTGATTGAGTGGGGGCAGTGTTTGTCCGTCAATAATGTTATATGTTTCATAAGATTGATTCAGCTGATTGAAAGAAAGCAAAAAGAAGGAATGGAGAAATTTGAAAACCACCCTTTTTCGGAAGGTTTTAGATTGAGGCTGTACATGCCCAGCACTTAGCTTATAAAATGAATATGAAGTATACTTGAGTTTGGAACACTGCAGAGACGCTTTTTACTAGCCAATGAATCATTGTCAAAAACATCGAAGTTCTCATAAAATAACTAACATGTTGGTCCTTGTTGTTTGTTTTGATGAAAGGCAAAGTCGATGATCCTGGAAGTCCGTACAGCATTCAAAGACAACGTGAATTCACTTCCCTGGATGGATAAAGTTACCAAGGCGGCGGTGTCAGAAAAGGTAGGTATTGTACATGATGAAGAAATGTAAGTTGATCTATGGTGTGCTAGCTGTCATTGTACTGAGTGAGTCAAGGAAGAGTAAAAAAATAGCGTTGCATGGTGGTATATTTAGTAAATAAACCCCTTCTGGCGGTTGGGATATCACCGCGGGCTGATAAAATGTCCGATAATGGGAAATTGTCCGAAAAAAGAACATTCTGCCGAGAAGCGAAGCTTCTTTTGAATGTTCTCAGATATATCCAAAACTCGTAGTGATAGATGTATAGTATGCGTATCAGTGCTATACAGCGTATTTCTGTATTATAGAAATAGTTCCTATGGACACCAAGTATTTAGTATTTCATGGAGAACGTGTCGGAGTGGAAGGGTGCTACCACCTGGTACCCAGGACCAGTTTTGAATTCCCCGTTTCTTTATCGTTACAGGCTGATGCAATGGGCGATGAGGTCGGTTTTCCAACGTATCTCATCGAAAAAGAAAAATTTACCAAGAAATTTGAGAAATATAAGGGCGTAAGTATATTATACCATGCACCTATTTCGTCGTAAATATCGCGGTTTTTTTTTGTTTATTTTGCTTCGGCGATTTTTGGCGGAGGTGCCCCCCAGAACCTAGGTCCTCGCTACGCCCCTGATACCATGACTAAAACCATCAACAAGATACGAGGGAAAAATTAGATCCGATCTTTCTTTGTTGCGATTATTAGTCAAATACGTTGTTCTTGTCACCAACAGGTTATCATAAAAGACAACGCCCTCTTCAATAACAGAATGGCTATACTCAAGATGGCTCATCAGAGAATGCTTAAAAAACTAAGAAAGCCTGTTGATAGAGAAGAGTAAGTTGAAGCAGGAATTGGACAAGATTTTTGATCATGGCTGCTTGGAATACCTGTTGTTTAGATAAGCTATAGAACCCTTGTCTTATCATAGTCTATATCGCTTGTCTGCCATATTCAACCACGGCGATGCATTCTGTGATTGATACCTCAGTTGACATGACAACGCGTTCAAGATAACAAAGGTCATCATTCTTCTACCACCATTTATAAATTCCAATCCCACCATGTTTTGTCAACCGGTATAGTCGTAATATTGACTATGGATGGGATAGACCTTAGTGCTACAGTTGATGTTACCACGAGAAGGTTCGGCAACGATGCTGTTTCACGAAATGAAGTCGAGTAAGAAGTTTATTTCGGGTAGCAAGCCACGCAGAAAAGATTTTTAGATTCAGTGTTGTTGGACCAGAAAGCGTCGTGTTATGAATCATCTCGTGTAACGTTAACTAACATCAAGTCATCATCTTCTTGTTTGACAAGGTTTTAATTTTTTCCTGCATGATTTTCTTTGCTGTCAATTTATGCCTTCTGTTTTTACTTCCTTCAGGTGGCCAATGGATCCTCAGACTATTAACGCCATGTACAGCTTTAATGAAAATGAGATGAGTAAGTAACATCCCCGCATGGATTTGGTCTATCTTTCCTTCAGTTTCTCACCACCAACCGTCTTTTTTTCTCTAGTTATTCCAGCAGCCATTTTACAACCTCCTTTCTTCTACCCCAAAGGAAGCCCAATGTAAGTAGAACGTTTTCAAAACCGGTAAAATGGTATTGATTCTAAGCGACGTTGCTGACATTGTCGTGAACATGCACTCGTGAAAACCATCCCAGACATTGTAACACTCGACACGCTTGACGCATGGAAAATACGTGATATAAGAGCTGGTCAATATTAATAATAGACAAAAATATGTAATATAATCGCTACCAACTATTGCTAATTGTTATTATTTTTTATCATCATCAACAGCGCTCTTTCCTTTGGTGCTATTGGTTCGATTCTTGGGCATGAGATGACACATGGATTCGACAACACTGGTAGGTAAACTGCTAGACCAAGTGCTGCATAGAACCAATCAGATTGCAAGATTTGCTAGTGATTCCAAGATGGATATAATAAGCTACCTTCACACTTAATAGACCTCTTTACCTTCGGGGATTGCTGTGCCCATTTCAGACCATTTGATGCCATTCTTGGGACTAGGTTGATTCTTTCATGTGTAAATATTTTAACAAAAGAAGATTTATCTACAAGGGGATGTCATGTTGTCTGAAATGGGCATTTTGTATACGAAGGTAAAGAGGTCCCCGCCCTAATTACAGTGCGGGCACTCGAACCGTGAACACTTCGAGTTTTTTTTTCATATTTTTTTAATCGTCCATTTAGAAACCAGATTCATAACTTGACTCTGACACTGATTATGTTAGCTAACTAAACAAATTTGATTAAAAAAATGTAAAAAAAAAAAAAAAAAACTCGAAGTGTTCACGGTTCGAGTGCCCGCACTGTAAACCACGGACCGAAAATCTTTAGCTTAGGCTCGCGAATGATCGTTGGTCGTTGATAAACCAAGTTACTCTCAAACTCGTCTTGGTTTCTATTTATTAAGGAAGGAAATTCAACAAAAAAGGAGAGCTGGCGGATCAGTGGTGGTCAAGCGGTTCGCTCAACGAATTTAATATCAAGGCTGAGTGTATTGAGAAACAGTACTCAACCTACAAAGTAGCAGGACAATTCAAAGTAAGATAACTTATTTTTTAATATGGCATGGTATGACTTATTGGGTTCCGTGGTCCCTGTGTCATGGCGGGTCTTTCATGTCTCAAAAGCATATATGCGCATGCGCCAATTCTTACACAGCGGTCGTATGAACGCGGCCGATATTTTCAGACTGAGACTGAGCAAGGGGGCTAGCTACATGCAATTGGGGGAGAGTTATTCCACACAACTGCAGCTCAATAAACAACCGCTTCTTCGTCCACGATATGTAGGGATTCAGTTTCATACAAAAAAATAGTTGAAAGGAATATTAATCAACTATCGCCGGTGCTCATCTCTTTCAACAGATCAATGGCAAACTGACTCTTGGTGAAAATATTGCTGACAATGGTGGATTTAAATCCTCCCTTAAGGTACCGTTTACTTCTTTTTTCAACTGAAATGAGTTAAAATCCGGTGAAGGATAAACAGCAAGGACCTTTAAGCAAGGGCTTCGTTTAATAAACGAGGTCTAAGTAGAGTCTTTCGGCAAGCTGTTGTACATCAAACGTTGAAGTTCTCAAAACTGTTTCTATTTTTAAGGCGTATAATAACTGGTTAAAGAAAAATGGCAATGAAACTTGGAAGCTGCCTGGACTCGATTACAACAATGAACAGCTATTCTACATTGGATTTGGACAGGTAAGTGTTTCTTTGCCTAAAATATTAATTAAAATTCTATGCCAAGTGCCGATCTGTTTCGAATCGATTGAGAAAGGCTCTATCGGGATTGTGTTGGATGCATAATGTATACATGTCAAAAAGCCCTAATGAAAATATAGCTGAGAAACACCCAACGTTTTTGCAAAGGGGGTGCGGTCCATCTCATGCACCCGAAATCGGTCAACCTAAAAGTGCAGCTATTTAGGAGACTAGAAGGAGCGAGGGAGTCCAAGACCCTCTGAAATACTCCTTGGGCACTCTCTATCTAGGAATCAATCTCTAGGAGTCAATATATGTACATTTAGACTAAAAAAGCCCTGTTATCACACTTTCCAGTTATGGGCAGAATTTTCTCTCTTTATCTGCGTGTTTCAATAACTTTTGTATGTTTTTTTTGCAGGCGTATTGCAGTAATAGTAGACCTAATGAGCAGTACTTGGCGACTCTCAGTGATCACCATTCAGAGGAAAAATTCAGGTTCGTATCTTAATTTTCAAAAATCTAAGAAACGTTCAGGGAGAACATACCTTAACTTTTTAGAACTGATGGAATTTGTTCTTCATCTGTTTCCTCAGGGTGATCGGGACGCTATCAAACTCCTACGAGTTTTCCAAGGCATTCAAGTGCCAACCAAAAAGCCCAATGAATCCTTCTAAAAAGTGTTCTGTCTGGAGTAATGAAGGACCTATCTTCAAGTGATACCTCATGCTTGGGCTTCCTGTGTACAAAGAATTGTTTGATTCAACACTGATTGATTTTCTAGATGTTAAGCGTCTTGTAGCACGAAATCAACCACGTGATACATTTTAGGCTAATCATTAGTTTTAAATATTGTTGGTCCCAAGACAATGGCGTCGATGAAAATTGACGTTGCTTCTTTCTAGGAGGGAACAAGTCAAGCAAATATTTTCTGACATGAAGAACAATGAACGTAATCCCATTCCTAGTGCATCTCTATAACTTTAAACCCTTCACTGAGGATAGCAGCCATTCAGTTTGCCTCACTGCGCCTCCGATATTAGGTCACGTGCCCATTTCCTTGATCGTTATAATTTTATAATGTTTTTCCTCAATCGTTGATGCGTAAACAAAGTACTGAGACAAACTGAATGAATTAATGAAATCTATTACTATTGTAATATTCTGTACAGAATTATCCAAAATATCAATGTATGATATATGAAGGCCTGGGGCCAGCAGAATAAATATGTGGCATTGCCCTGTATATAACTGATTAATAAAACTCCGGGGGGGGGGGGGGGTGGGGCATTCCCATATATAGCCTATACGGATAGGGATAGGGTATGTTTTTTCAGGATTTTGGTTATAGACAGGGTATCAATATGCATGATATTGTCATGAATAGGGTTATCAGTATTGGATAGGTAAGGGGTACTAGTGTTTTCATAGGGCTTTCAATTTTACCTTTGGTCAAATCTAAAAGGCAAATCGTAAAAATGAATGTACTGTCTGTTTGGATGTATTCTAAACAACGTATTTGTGGATAGAAATAGTCACTATGGACACCCAGTATCGAGCATTTCAACAGGTCTCTGAGGGGGGGGGGGGGGGTATTTACCGATACCCACCACCTAAATCAATAAAATCGGGTCCCTATTTTGGACAATTGTTTTGACCTTGTCCCTAAAGGATTGGTCATTGATTAGTGTGCTTTCGCAAACTTTCCCTTGAATAATAGTTAGGCCAAGAGAATGAAAAAAGTCATAGATTTGCGTCAACCACTCGCATGCTCCGAACCCTACCACCTAAAATGTTCATTATTTACCAAAAAAATTCAATATTTACAACAACAAAAAATCATCCACACCAGTATTATAGGTTTATTTTCCGTGGTTTAACCTGACGTGAGGATGATGAAGATACTTATCCACAATGTGAGCACCTCTACACTTCATTATACCTCACCTGAAGAAGTACTAATGCCCCTATATGGGTGCATAAACGATTGAAAAACACTTCATAGTCCATAAAGACCTTATGATTGCGTGGTTTATAATATAATGAATAGTGAAAAATGAAAAAAAGCCTCATCTGTTTTCAAAATTGTCCTGATGCAAATCTATGAGTTTCATTCTATTGGCCTTAAAGATTGTCCTTCGCACGCTCTACAACTCTATATGCATATTTAGGAAGATTACCTTATTTAGGAGTGAACGTAGATCCGTTTTTGGTAATTTTCCCTCTATTTAAAGCTGTAAATTCTTGGAAATTTGAAGGAAAACTTGGATTATTGTAGCGATAAAATATTTCAAACTTCCCACCATCTTAAATTTAGCTTAGTAGCCTGGTATTTAACAAAGGAAGCCCAAAAAGTTTAAAAGAAAAAACACAGGGATCCCGCGCGAACTAAAATATATTTTTGGATTGGAGTTTTGGGTGTACGCGGTAGGTTGCTCAACACGAAGGAAGCGTAAGAGTCGCACAAGACTTCAATCATTATTGTCACAGCTTTCTTTTTGATGCATTCAGGAGCACCAAAATAAACAGAAATTTTATTGCTGCCGCAGCGGAGCGAGCCTGAAGCAAGCGAAGCAAGGTAGCGATCCTAATTCAGACAATAGGTAAAAGGCAGGAGAAATCGAGATCTGCACTTGACCCACAATGCAGCTCGTCGACAGTCTAGAACAATACATTTCTTTGTTGTCGCCATCCCAGAATGCACCGGCTTACTTGTACCGCCATGCAGTTCGGGCGCTGACTATAAATATTCGGAAACTCGTGGTCTTCGTTCCCTTTGCACCAGACTGTTTCAAGGTATGTAGTTTGTATTGTTTGTATTTGATCGAACACAAATACCGATATTTATCTAAACTAAAATATTTCTTTCTTCACTTCTAGCCCTTCGTGTTGCCAAGCCACTGAAAGAGGTAAGCCTTTGTCTTTACAGAATTAGTTCGGCACAGTTTGTGTCACGCACGTGCTTGAAGTGCGAAGTAGACCTACGCCAAAACTTTATCTCGCGCTCTGTTGTATTTCCGAACTAAAATACTGATATTTATGTAAAATATTTCTTTCTTCAGTATAACAATTTCGTTTTGCCAAGTCATTGAAAGAGGTAAGCCTTTATATTTACAGAATTAGTTCGGCACAGTTTGTGTCACGCACGTGCTTGAAGTGCGAAGTAGACTTATGCCAAAGCTTTATCTCGCGCTCTGTTGTATTTTCAACAAATTAGCAATATTTCTTAACCATATATCTTTCTTATCTTTAGCTTTATCTTAACGACTCATCGGACGACGAAAGCCAAGCCTTCATGGGTTTAGTGTGTCAACTCAAGATATAAAATTCCTGTTCCAGTTATTAAATACATTTTCCCGTTATTACGGGAGTTTTTTAAAGAAACAATGTAAACAACTGTTTCTAAATAAAATTCAATTTGATGTAAATCCGTATGTCTTTGTATCTTGTGTGCTACAAATGATAAGTACTGTTGCGGGCAAAATAATATTAAGGCAGCACTCTCCAACTTTAAGTTAGGCTAGTTTAAGAACTTAAAGTGTCCCTTATGGTCTTTAAAACATTTTTTAGTGTGATCTTTCCGCTTTCGGTATAGTCCTAATTTTTAAGCGCGTTTGGAAAATTATAGAATATTAGGGCTTTTTGATATATAACTTATATATAGTAAGAAGAGTACAGACCTAATACAGATCTCTGTGGCACACGACACGAAATTATGTAATAACATATCTGAATTGGTACCCCTCAAGAACACCAACTGCTGCTTAAATATAGTCCAATAGCCTTATGCGAAGAGCCGTAAGTAAGAGCTAAAACCAGACACTGACACTAGACATGTTTGTAAGATATTAATCTATTTATTCAATGATAGCTAAAGAAACTACTGTGTTTAATGCCAAGCATATCCGGTGATTACAGCGGGCTGGTACGTTAACAATTGTTAGTTTTAACAAGGGACCCTACTGTTAGACCAATGATCCTTCTTTACTCCAGAGATAACACTTGTTGACTGGATTCATTGGGCTGTTGGTTTTGCACTTGAATGCACTGGAAAATTCGCAGGAATTTGCCAACGGACCAATGATTCTGTTAAGAATGAGCAAATAATGAAGACAACAAGCATGTTGGTTGATAGTTTATCCCAGATGTAGGGTAATTTGCGGAATAATTGTCCGAATAATTTCACTAATGAACAAACCTGAATTTATCATCTGCTAAAACTATACCATGATTATTGTTCTTTCGTTGTTCAGGGGTAGCGGAACTACAAAGTCTCTGTGTAAAGCAACAAATTATGCAAAGCCTTCAGTAACGAGTAATAGTCACAGAAGTATACATTCTTGTATCTATGGCTAACCTGAGCAAATCCAATGTAGAACAGCTGTTCATTGGTGAAATTCAGTCCTGGTAGCAGCCATGTTTCACTGGGATATAGTTTTGCCCAATCGTAGTACGCCTGAAAAATATCTACTGGTTATAAAATCGAGCTAAAACGAAATTAAGTGTAAAAATGCCTAAATGTTTACCAAATTTCTTCTACAAAAAATATCAGTTTGTCGTACGTTGGTGTTCAGTGCAAAATATGATTTTTTTTATTACCTTTCCTTTAAGATTTTTTACCTGTTGATGCCGCGGTGTAAATGATGCAGGGAGTTTCTTGTTGCTTAGCGTAGGAAACTGCTAGGGTGAAACTGAGACGTATTTCCTCTGCTCATGTGTGCGCGCCCCTGGACAACTGAGAAACACCTGCCCTATCTCGTAACATGATTCTATTATTCAACAAAGACATTTATGGTACCTTGAGTGCTATTTTTAGACCACCGTTGTCTGCAACATTTTGTTCAGATGTATCTTTTCCGTTGATCTAATAACATAACATGACATGACATGACATGACATGACAGGACAGGACAGGACAGGACAGGACAGGACAGGACAGGACAGGACAGGACAGGACAGGACAGGACAGGACAGGACAGGACAGGACAGGACAGGACAGGACAGGACAGGACAGGACATGTATTCGTTAGCATGATTACCATTACAGGGTCGTAGTACCAACATGGGGCTTTGAAGGCACTGCCTCCCAATTTTCCCAAGAAAATTAAATCTATAGAATTTAATATTCATCTTTGTTGATCACGTGTTGCGAAGTGACTCTTTGCCCCCCCCCCCCCCCCCTCAGTTTTTCAAAGCTTGCTACAGTCTTTCATTACGAATAATATTTACAGCGCGACGTGCCTTACCGTAGCCACCCAACAAACTTTTTTACAAGTTAGCCAATCAGAAAGCGAGAATCTGGAAATTTTCATGTGAACTTGCTTTTTTGTTACCGCAAATATTTGAACTTCGGAGCAAGAACTTGAAGAAAATGCTTAAAACTCTCTATTTCTAAAACCAGTTTTGCTCTTTTGGCTTGCTAACACTTAATACTTTCGTAGGCAGTCTTTTTCATGTGGAAATTCTTTGCAAGAAGTGATTTATCGTACTTGTACGAAACTTTGGCAGGGTGGCCACGGTAAGGCGCGTCGCGCTGTAAAGGTTTGAGGCAAAGCTCGTGTGAATTGTTCCTTAATTCATTCTTACAGGCCATTTTCCTAATATCTTGTACGCGGAGTATTGCTTTACGTAGCATTCTACTCTTTTATGAAATTCTTGAACGGATTTATTTGACCATCCGATTTTAAGTTTTATTCCATCCTTGTCAAAAGGTCTACCTGCAAAACAAACACGTACATCACATCATGATTGTTTGACTTGTCTGTAGTTCAAGCCATCAATACAAAGAACACTTTACAATACATTTGTTAAACTCCAACTGATTAAAATAAAGCCAGCTTGCTATAAGTTTTGATCCAGTTCGATACCCTATTCCCTTCACCCAGAGGAGCATATTGTTCTCAAGAACCCTTATCTATTTTTAAAACTTTTAAAGTTTTAAAAATGGTAGACAATTCGATTCTACATTACCCCTGCGTGTTTTCTACTATTCTGATGCGAAAGGCATTGTGATTTGTGTGGTGCAAATACTCAACGTAGTGGTAGCTCGTTTGCACGCATGAAGCAAACTTCATAGAAGATGGATGTTAAGTTTTCTTACTGTGGCAGTGTTGTGAAGAAGAAGAAAAAAATCCTTAGATAAGATGGCTCTTATAAAGTTAAAGGGGAACTTAACCTCTAGCGCATGTCATAATGTTAATAACTGCTGCTAAAAGTCCTAAACCTTAGTTTCCGAGGCAATGGCAGCAGCCTGTGTAAACGTTTTACTTTCAAAATCTTTTATGGACTTACCGCTCTTGCCAAAACCTGTCATCATGCTACGAGCAGCAAAAGAACCAAAGTTACCCAAGTTGAAAGCTCTGTAAGTAAAGATCATTTATAAAGACAGCTAGCTGAGTCTAGATCAATAGTGCAGGAGTACTGTATTATAATGTTAACTAAGACCTAGGATCTTTTTCAAATCGATGAAACGTCGCAACAAAGCATGACTAATGTTATTATGCAAAATTGGGGGCTGGAAATCTCATTATCTGCACCAAATGTTGGTCAAACACTGACCACCATGGGCTGTCATCCAAAAATAATTCTATTGAAAACTTGCGATTCAGCTGGGGGCAGGAGAAGAACATCTAGTAATGAAATCTAAAAAGCCCCAAGTATTTCCAGCTGAGCGAAAAAAACCTGCGGCCATTCACTCAAGATTTGCTTTGAAAATCTTTATTCGAGTGGCTTTTAGATAAAATACAGATGAAAGATCACTCTGATTAAGAGGGTTTCCTGAAACTTAAAATATATTGGATTCCGTTGTCAATAGTTTTCTGGTAGAAAAAAGTGCTTGAACACAGGGTCAGCCATAAAAAATCACAACGGACTGTGATTGGTTAGAAAACTTAATGCCGCTCAGCTAGTAGGAATGAGTACCATAAAACATAAAAAAGTACCATAATAAAAACTCAAACATCAACAATGAACTTACGTTAGGTTTTTGTTAGGAAAGAAGATTGGAGGCTGAAGAATGGCTGCTGGAAAAGCTTTATTCAACAAAACTCGAATCAGTGGATATTCATTCCAAATTTAGGATGTAAAGGTTTGTAAGTGCATGTATATTACTTACTCAATGTATTTGTCGATAAATAATAGGTTTGGCTGTCTACCTGGAGAGGAGACGCATCCGACCATCTGAAAAAAATAAAAACAAGAGGCTTTCTCTTTTCACACGGCGTATGCATAATATCAATATTGATCGGGAAGCTTAAACATTATGAACATACTATAAGACTGAAGAAAAATACACGTGGCTTGGCGAGAGTCCGAGGGCAGATTGGTGGGAAGGGGAAACGCTCGTTGCGTAGAGCTAAAAGGCTGTCAAATACACATGAACTCCATCAACAAATGCAAGTCATTGAAAAAAAAATTTAGTCTTCAATGTAAGAAATTTTATGTTATCCCGACAAAGGACAATACACCAATCCTTTGGGTGCTTCCTTCCTGTTTCCAAACAACCGTACCGGACATTTTTGAGCGGTCGTTAAACTAAATTTCCCTCCGCCGGTTTGATTCTTACGAACTTCACAGGGCTTAATCAAGAACGCAAAGGAGAAACTTTAAAACTTTGAACATTTTATATCATAAGTTAAAAGAACATTTGAATTTATATTAGAAGTAAGGTTGTTAAAATTTATAAACCAAACTAAGCATCTTATGGATACACGTAAACGCACGCAAAATCTCGGATTCAAAATGTTTGTACGATTTACTCAAAATCGCCGGGTCAGCTAAATTTTTTTTAGTGTTTAGATATTTAACAAAAGACTTTTCATTAGCCTTTATTGCTAATACCACCAACATAGCCGCCATATCTTTGTCTTCTGCCTCTTGGGATCGGTTGCAAACCATTAACCGCTGATCCTCTCTCTATTTGTCTAAAAACAAATCATGTGATCCCCCTCACAGGTGATAAAGTTTGAGCATTTTACTAGTTAGTTGTTGTACTTACATTGTTTTATCTAGAGGCTTTCTGTAGTCTTTTAGCATTTGTTGCTGTTTTTGCTTTAAGACTGACACTTTGTTCTTGAAATATTTATCCCTTGCAATGTTTAGCTGGTAATGGAAGATGAAGTCTCTCATGAGTGTTGGATGGAGAACACAGCACAATAACAATAAAATTATATACTTACGCCACTGTACTTTTCGAATAACTTGGCGATTTTTGTGCTGTTCGGCAACATGTAATCAGGAAAGGCGACATTGGCAACCAGGCCATCAGCCTGTAAAACAGCAAAAAACCTGTATAGACTGATCGAACTAAGTCAGGGCACAGCTAGCTCACAGATTGAGGAGTAATTGCATGAGTTACCTACCTTTTGAATTATTAAACGTTTAGTGGCACCATCTAACCAGGTCAGTGGGTTAACGTTTTCTTTAAATGCTTTAATTGCGTCACTTAAAATTCCTTCCACCTTTATACATAAAATATAACATAATGAAAGTGCTGGAAAACGGGTCAGCGGTTGTGGGTAAAAAAAAAAGGTCTATGTGCTTGGTATACATGCATCAAGAATGCACTTACCATGATTTTTGTCCTAGCAAGTTGTGCGTGGCGTTCATTGACATATGCAGCGGATATTACCTCCTCAAAAGATCCAAAAGTTGAGGCAACACACGTTTTCCACTGCTCTTGCGTAGTTTTATTACCACTGAAAGGTGTAGAAAGCCAACTGATCTCTCTCTGTATCACGTTCCATACCATATAATTGGCCAGTACACTAAAAAGAAAATATAACCAAAATGGATTAATAAATTAAATGAGAATTATCCGTTTGTCTTCCGACTGAGGGTCATTATAGGGTTAATGAGGGTCAAATCTGAGTTTTGGGTGCATGTAATGCTATTCGGGGGGGGGGGGGGGGGGGGGGGGGGGGGAGAGGAGGGAAGAGGTTGGCAATCCTGGATCCGCCACTGATTTTTTTTCTCAAAATACCGTAAAAAATCCAAACATGCCATTTTGGCCTTAGAAAATAAGAAAAACAATAGAATCGCGTTATAATGGGCTTATTTAATTTTTGGACGTTTACGACTCAACATGTTTTGTACTCACCTCTTTGTCGTGTTCTGTACATGTATTATTTTCATCGCCTTCTTTAGGTAAGGCAGCGAAGCCGGCAAGACAATGAATTCACTTTTAGTAATTGTATTTGGTGCCATCAGTTTGTTCAAGTAATCAATCCAGTCGAACTAACAGAAAATAAAAAGCGACGTCATGATGAAGTTCATTTGAATTAAGTAGAAATTTGTATAAATTGGTTGAAACAATGGGTTTCGATTCCCTTGTGTCCCCTTGCCTTCGCTTTGAGGCGCTTCAGAACGTTCCATACAAAGATTATTGCTCTCATGGGAATAAGCATGGCTGCCGTGTGAAGAAAGCCCATTGTAAGTGCCGTGAAGTCCCAACCAAAGTCCCGTGAAGACATCATTTCTCTAACTACCATTAGACCTTTTTGCTCTAACACTATTTTAAACTTCGTGCACAAAAGATGCATTTCATTATTGTTGAACAAAAGTTGTAGTCAGGTCATAATTTCATCATACTCAAGTGTTGTGCATTGGTATGGCGCGACTCATTGTTAATCACAACAATGAAATACAAACATCTTTTGTTCAAATTCTAAAGATGTTAAAATTCCGTACAATCTTTGATCTCACCTATTGTTTTTAGAGTGCACGAAGTCGAAAATAGTGTTAGAGCAAAAAGGTCTATTACCAAACTTTATTTCAAGTTCGGATTTTTATTTTTATTTTCTCATGAGAATCAGAATATTAAGCCAGATGCTGTTAAATAACAGTAAACAAAGTAAAATGAGCAAAGCATCATTAGTAAGTAAGTAAGTAAGCAAGCAAGTAAGTAAGCAAGTGAGTAAGCAAGCAAGTAAGTAAGTTTATTCATTCACGTAGACACAAAGGAACTTACAATAAAACTCGTTAGAACGTGCACGTGCATCCCGATGAGAAAAAGTATACATGAGAAAAAATACGAAATTCATATATTTTTAAACGCCATGCAGTAACTTTCTAGTTAATTTTAGAATTCATTAAAAACACCAATTTGTTTTTCGATGTTTTGAATGGTTGGAATGCAGGTGAGCTACAAATTACCTCAGGCACATCTCGTTGAAGCTGTTCAAGAGTTCTACCGGTCAATTGTTCTACCGATTCAAACACTTCTGCTACAGTTGAAGAAGCCTACCAAGCATAAACCAGGAATAAATGAGATTTAAGTCAACAATAAACTGTAAGAGTTAGATGAATAGCAAGAGCGGATCCAGGAATCTTTGAAAGGGGGGTCCAACCAGCTTATCGTAAATAATGACGTAGAAATGACGTCAACTTTACCAGGTTAATCGACCGCCGTAGGCTTGAGCAACTAGGGACGGGGGATGGAGGGCATGCTCCCCCCCAAAAAAATTGAAATTCAGACTCTTGGAAATGCGATTTCCAGTAGTTTGAGAGGCATTAGACTCCCTTCAACAGCCGAATATTTCATTTGGTTTAAAAGAAGTGAAATCTTGAAATCGAATTTATAAGCTAGCTCGATATTTTTTTTGCCGTATTTGACGTTGCACGATATTTTTTTAAGGATCGAGACCTTGCTCCATCAAATATCAAATTGCCCGTCCCTAACCTCAGGTATGACAGGGGGGTCGCGACCCCCCCCCCCCCCCCCCCCACCCTGCCCCTGGATCCGCCCTTGAATAGAAACCCTTCAAACCTTTTTTTCGTTCCTTTTTTGCTTCGACCATAAAAAATAAAACATGATAATAAATCTTAACTCACTTCTGCAAGTTGGGCTTCAAAACGAATGATCTCGTCTGCTTTCTTGGCAGCGGTGTTGGGAGTACCACCCAACAGACCCACAACATCAATGATCAGCTGTTTGTATGCTAAAATTCTCTAGAAAAAGTAACATTCCGTAAAATTCATTGTAGAAAATGAAAGAGTAGTAAATCATAAAAAAGTACAGTTTATTTGGTTATTTACCTTTGATGATAGATTTAGATATTCTTCTTTACTTAGGGCTGGTCCAGCTTGAAATATCTATAGGATCAGAGCAATAAAATTCGAATCAAACCGTTAGACTATTTCAAGCAAAAGAATTAAGAATACAATTGTCAGATTAGGCACTTTTTAGACATTTATATTTTATGACGCATAGCAAGTTTTAAAATATTTCTCGACATTTGATTTTTCAATTCATTAATAGCCGGCTAGGGTACTTACAGCGAGACCTTTTTTTTTTTTGTCGTTGAGGTCTGGTATGATTCGTACCCGAAACACAGGCCCTAACGCATCAAAATTTTCAGGATCTTTTGTAATTTTATGAATAGAAAGAAGTTTCTCTTTAAAATCCCACGTACTCTCATTCCATTTTCCACTCATGCTCCAACCTCCAAGTTCTTCAATACGTTCCTTCAGAGGTGCGGCACCAAGGTGTTCAATGGCCGTTAAGTTCATGCACGAGCTGTACAGATCTGATGGCATTTTTTGTAGTTCTGTGTTCGCTCCGCTGACTTCTATCTTTGCTGATTCTAATTTTGTTTTTTTATATTTCTCTGTTTTCAATTCGACTATATCAGAGGAAGAAATATATGAGTAGCCAGGCGGACGAAGATTGTGTTCCGGCCATTTCCCGCAAGCGTACTCATAAAAGTCATCACACGGGTCCACGGCCAGGTTCATCGAACTTTTGATTTTATCGGCTGCGTCAATGCATTCCTTGGTGTTACAAACCATGCTAGATTGAGTGTTGGTTTTGCCTGTTGTCTTGGCATATCTGGGGGATCGAATGATGTTGGAACCTTGATCAAGAGTACTCATCTTGTCCTGACTTGTTGCTACGTGGATCATGGATATTACTAGTAGGACTGTCAAGAAACTAGGAACATGTATCAACGACCATCGCTTGTTTTCTCGTCTCCCACCGCTGCCACCATTCTCCTGTCTTCCCATCACGACTATACTAATCAGTTCTTGCTGCGTGTCTGTTATGATACTAGCTGCCCTTCTCATCTAAGAGTGCTACCAGAACTGTAGACTGTTAGATCCAGTTGTCGTTTATATGATAAACGACTTTTACCGGTAAATCAACCGTGTATCCTTCAAGATCGTTTTCGAGTACTTTTCATTTTTCTCGAATTCCATTCATTGCAACTTGTCATAGTTTTTTTCATTGGTAGGAATTACCTGCTGCTGTACTGTGTCTACTGTCTTCTAACCTCTGAACTCTACATTTTGGATCAATTTCGGATATTTCTTGACTGAATTTTCTTCTCTTCATGGCAAAGTTTCTGTGTCACTGTATTTCAGTGAACTGTAATTCTTAATTATTATTTCTGCTATCAGTACAATAGACCATTTCACGGTTGTCGTCGCTCAACCTCAGCCTCGATAGCGTGTAATTTATTCTTTAGAATTTGACTAAAGCCCGTGAAATTTTTAAGTGTTTAGATATTTTTGAAAGCGCTCGTGCATCTCGAAAATGGTCTATTGTTTGATAATGTGTACATTCCTTAAATTACTGTGAGCTGTAGTCAAATTCTAAAGAAAAAATTGTCTGTATTCCTTGAGTTACTATGAACAAACGCTGTAACTTTTCCTTCTCTGTGCACGGTCAACGTCATATAACAATAGAAAAAGGCGAACAAAAACCTAGAACAATAGGTTTCCAAACCATTTCACTCCATTTACTATGATTTAAGGTATCTTAAATGTGTAATGCGATTTAATGAGATTTACGTGATTAAAGTCTTTGTAAAGTCGTTTACACATTGACTTTAACTTTAAGTGTACACTAATCCTTCATTTTTTGGAAAGGAAACTCATGATCAGGCAACGGATTTACTTAAACTTTAAGTAAAACTAAAATTATATTAATATAGGATTTAAGATGAATTTAAGTTGAATTTAAGTTGCTATTGATTATTACATTAAATACCTTCTGATCTTCTCTACTGGTCGATAACACATCCTAAATATCTTTGTACCGCAAACATAAATGCCACTAACCCTTAATTAAACAGTTTTTACAGTTCTAGATACAGTATCACAGTAGCAATAAGTTATAAATATATAGAGGCTTTACACCATCACGTGATGGCAGCCATGACAGGAGGCAGGAACAATACTCCCGTTTCGAGTTCTCTTTTACGCTGTGTTAGCCTCAAAACCGTGTAATATATTCTTTTATTCAGTAACAGCCCGTGGAAATTCAAGAGATCTGTGTGTAAAGAAGACAATGAAAATACTTTGAAATTTCACGAGTTTTATCTAAATTTCTGCATAATTTACGCACAATTGAGGCTAACACAGCGTAAAAAAGAACTCGAAACGGGAGTATTGAATCTAATCTAATATGATTTACACATGAGAAAGAATTCAGTTTCCCAGGGGAAAAGACTCTATTGTTCCTGCCTCCTGTCATGGCTGCCATCACGTGATGGTGCAAAGCCTCTATATATGCAATCATTTAACTTACAAATTTACCTTATATATTCAAAGTCTATAAAGGCTTGTTTATGTAATCTAATTCAAACATTAAACTTAACTTAAATACCCTATTAAATTCACTTTAGTGTTGCTTTAATGCAAATTAAATTTGTTATTTTGCATTGTGAATGTCTTTCCTTAACCTTTTTTTCTCTTTTAAAATTCTAAATTGACCTAATGAACTGTTTCAGTTTTTTTGTCGTTGCGTGAGTTTAACAGAAGGATCTCATCCTAACTGTTAAAAAGAGCAACGCCTGTAAAAGTAAAAAAGGTAAAGCCAATAATCTACTTCGAAACGCGAGGAGTGGTTGCCCAATTCTCCCGAGCCAGGGGCTCATGTTTAAAGCGTTTAAAGCGTTGTCTCATGGCAACGACAAGATTTCTTTCAAGATATGTCTCCAAATTTCCTCTTCATTAGATAATGTAAGGTGTTTAATTCAAAATATTTGCCAGAACTCGTACAGACTACACGTCTATACCATTAATACCTGTTACTATAGATTTCACCGAAGCGTGGCACACGCTAAAAAAAGTCGTTTGCGTATTTGTGACAAACATCAACGTTTTAGTCTGCATTCCTTTCTCCACGGGTCGGAATTCTTTTGATGAGTTGTTGAGAAGAAAATTATCAAAAGGATGCCGACCCGTGGAGAAAGGAATGTAGACTAAAACGGTGATGTTTATCGGCGTAGTTGCACGTGTCTGGCAAACAAATACGCAGACGATTTTTTTAATACTGGTGTTTACTGTGTCTGGGTTAAATTTTAAGAGCCTTTGTCTGTAAATATCGAGAATCGGCGGACAGTCGAATAAAACCGTAATTCTCTTTCTTTCACCAATCAAACCCCTTTGGTGAACTATTTTCAAAAATCGTATCGAAAGTTCAAACGGATTTTTATTTCCTTCAAAATCGTAAGTTTTTCAAAATGCCTTAAATTGACCATCAGACAAGCCTTATGACTAAGCGAAAATCCTGCATTTTTGCTGCGCTTCACCACAAAAACCAAACAACGAAAGGCATTGACATTTAGCCACAAGCAACATCATTATTTCATCTTTCTAAATCACTAAGAATATTGCCGATATTTAGAGTTTTACTATTTTTACTATCAACCCTTTTAAATTAAGGAGTAAAAATATTATTGATGGCAATCAAAGCGTATTTCATTACGATGCGTAAACGCGAAACATGTTTTAATAAAACTAAAGTCTACATTGAGGGGTCGTCTGTAAAATAAGGCGTTTTTGATGGGCTGTTGTTTGACAAATAAGTATTGGCCGAGTTTGGGATTTGGCTTAGTATTAAAGCATTATTTCGTCATTTCAAAACATAGAAAATCTTTTAAAAAATCCGAGTATGAACACTCATAATGAACATCAAATAAGAGGGACTCGAAGAGAGTGAGAGAATCATATGACAACATAATAATCCCGACTTTCAAAAGCAACATTCAAACGCCTTGGTTAGATGTTCATTTGAGACCAAAAATAATTTTTCCTGGAGATATGACCTTCCATTATGACTGTGTAAAAATGTTGTTCTTGGTCCGTCAAAACTCTGGAGAAAAATGTGGAGAATATTTTGCTTTCCACTGCAAATACGAGCGCTAGCGTGACATGCAAAAGAATTCGGTGAAATTAAAGGTCGCACCCAACCTGTTTGTAGAATGCTCCTTGTCTCGCTTGTTGTCACGTCACGTCTATAAGTAAGCGTCCTGACTTGATGCTAGGAAAACTAGACGCTCTTGGAGCGTTCACTGGGTTGCCTGTGGAAGTATTCTAGAGCTCAATGATGAACATTCCAAAACTCGTCAAATCACCAAGCTAATCCTTACTTATTTCGCACAAATGTTTTCCTTTCCTGTGGAGAACAGCCTTTTAGCCTACTTTTCTAACAGGACAACAGCTTTAATTACGCATTTTACTAACTATGTACCAGTATTTGTATTTCTGCGAATTGGATAATATATTTTGAGATGATGACAATCTTAAAAAATGACTTTTTAAGAAAAAATACTCGTAAATCTAAAAATTCAAGATGAAGTTTTTAAAATTTTCATTGAGGCAGTGTAAACGTATAGAAGAATATATACAGCAAGTTTCGCGGGAATCTAGTTCTTAGAAGCGGCTTCACAAATTTGCGCTGGCTGTTATGACGCAAAACTTTGTAGTGAAAACTACCGCCAAAGTCTCAACAAAATTTTAAATAACATACCTACTATTAGAAATACCAATGCCTATTGTAACTTGTCAACAAAATATGCAGACATCAGAGGCTAAACGCCAATGTTTATCCTCAAGCAAACTGCGGAATGATTGTCGTGACCACCAGGTGAATGTCCCGAATTTGTATTATCTCGAATTTTAAAGACTTCTATCGATTCGTTTCCTGTAATTTTCTAGTATGGGGTAGAACAACATGTTAACATACCTGCTGGCAAGTTTCGTTGTCTTTGTTGCACTAGGAATGATTCAGTAAGCGTTCAAAAGTAAGCAACTACAGCGAGTCTATGTTTGAGCTGCCAAGGTAAAACCCTCATGGTTTGTTAAATTATTCAAGACAACACCTCACTATGTGTTGTCAAATTCCACATGGGATTTGGCCTCTAGGGAATCTCTGGATCTCATTCTATTCTCTTTCGGCTACGCTCAGCCGAATAGAAAACATTTCCGATATTTAATACTACAAACACGCAATAGACTCCTTGCATCACATCGGAATACAGCTCAATTTGGAGGACAAAACAATAAGCTCCAATTCTCAGTAGATTAAAATTCTTTTGTTTTGCCCTCCAAATTGAGCTGCTCTGACGTCACGTGCAAGGGGTCTATTTTGAAATAAATACATATAAACGCTATCACTTTTGGGCTCCTCCAAATTGGGCTGCCTTGAGGTCACATGGAAGGAGTCTATAGAAGATATGAGAGTTACACTGAGTCACGGCCATAGTAGTCTGCGCGAGAACCAGGAGAGACTGGGCCGAGCACGCGAAGTCAAAATCGCAAACGAACATGTGATAGCAGGACAGGGCATACAAATTGTAAGGTTTTTCTCAATTTCTAGCCTTGCTTCAAATCTGGAACCAATATTTAGCCTATTTATCTATTCATTCATAGTTTGTGAATCGCTAGGAAACGCTGGGAATCCCTTGAACCGCTAGCAAGGTCAAGGGATGAGATTTAAAGAGATGTAGGATAATGTAAAAGTCGAAAGTAATAAATTCACGCGCGTTACACAGAAGCCAACGTTTACTGCCTTCACACACTGTATTGTCTTAAACAATTGTTTCAGGTCGAGAGATTTGGGTCAACAATATAGACACTAGACATGTTTGTAAGTCACTGACCATTTTATTCAATGATAGCTAAACAAGGGCGGATCCAGGGGGAGGGTCCGGGGGGTCAGGACCCCCCCTGTGATACGTAGGGTTGCACTGTATTTAAGTAAATTTAGTACGAATAACACATTTGGACCCCCCCCCCTCTCCAGGCCCGTAGTAAAAATTATATGTCGTCGAACACATCGTTGTTTTTTTTTTTTTTTTTTTTTTTTTTTTTTTTTTTTGTAGTGTTTTTTTTTTTTGTTTTTTGCTTCGGCGACTCTTTTCAACGTTTGGACCCCCCCCCCCCCCCCCACTTTAACAAATTCCTGGATCCGCCCTTGCTAAAGGAACTTCTGTGTTTGATACCAAGCATATCCGGTGATTACAGGCTGGTACGTTAACTATTGTTAGTTTTAACAAGGGACCCTATAGTGCAGTCCCGGACTCCCTTTCTGTCCGCTCCGACAGGCTGAGGTCGAGAAGGAAAGAGAGTCCAGTATTACTTGGATGCGCATGTGAAAAATGAGCCAATCAGATTAAAGTTCATTTTTAAAGAGCCTGCAATATGTTGGGGTCAGTGTTTTGTTTAATTCGCTTCCGCCATTTTGATTATCACACAGAAATTGTAACCGCGCGATCACCATGTTTTTGTGGTGATCGCGTGGTTACTAGGCTGACATGCGTATGCAAGTAATACTGAACTCTCTTTTCTCCGCGACCTCAGCATGTCGGACTGCGGACAAAAAGGGAGTCCGGGACTGGACTATGGACCCTACTGTTCCTTCAATGATCCTTCATTACTCCAGAGATAGCATTTGTTGATTGGATTCATTGGGCTGTTGATTTTGCATTTAAATGCATTGGCGAATTCGCAGGAGTTTGCCAACGTACCAATAGCCCTGTGAAGAATGAGCAAAGGACCTTAGCTATCAGTAGGGTAATTTTAATATAAATTTACTAAAGAACAAACCTGATTTTTGGATCTGCATGACTTTCACCAAGACTATTGTAGTATCGTCGTGCAGGGGAAGCGGAACTACAATGGTCCTATGTATGACAATAATAAAGGAGCAGTACCTTGTGTATATTAAGTATACTGACAGTGAATTTAAATCTTTATTCAAAGAGGGTGATAAATAGAAGTGGAAAAAACCCACTTATGATTAAACCAGGGTGTAGGCCTATTTATTGATAATTAGTTAATTAGTTTAGGATCTACTTGTATGGGCAGCTTATTTATTGATGTAAATAATTTATCGGGCCAGATTGGAAAAACATTTCACTTTATCTGTAACCCAAATAAAGATTTATTATTAGGCCTCAAAGAGAGAGAGAGAGAGTGTGTGTGTGTGTGTTACCATGGAGACACAACATAAAGGGACTCGAGCGAGGGCTATTTACGAACTTGGGTATATTGATTCTCGTACCCAGACAGAACGAGTATAATCTTCCGTGAAATGATCAGGGGCCTATGTCCAAAAATGAATTTGGGAACTGATTAAAAGTAAAAAAACAAAAACAAAAAAACAAAAAACAAAAAAAACAAAAAAACAAAAAAAAAAACAAAAAAAAAACCGAAAGACTTGTCACTAACCTGAGCAAATCCAATGAATAACAGTTGTTCATTGGTGACATTCAGTCCTGGTAGCAGCCATGTTTCACTGGGATTTTGCTTTGCCCAGTTGTAATACGCCTGCACAATAAAGAGAATACTGAATGGTGAGGTAACGGTTGTACACTCGCCTCTCACCTGTGGGGTGTCGTGTGCGATTTTTAGACACGGCATCACATTTTGAGAGTTTGTTATAGGTCTCTCCCTTAATAAATTGGAGTGTTTTTTTCTGGGTTCTCCGGTTTTCCTCCCTCCGCATAACATAACACGCTACATTTGAATTCGATTTTTGAATAAGAACATTTTTCATCGTACGTTTGGTACAAAACAAGATTTTTCATGGACCTTTCTCCTTTCTTCAGCAGCAGCCGTTTTCCTTATGCGCTTCATTTTTCACTTGTTTATGTGACGCCTTGGAATGTATAACAGCTATAGGCGTCTTTGGTTGGTTGGCGAAGGAAAATGGGGTGAAGAAAGACTATAACATCTTTCCTCGTCCTGTATCTCGCGTTCCAGGCAAGAAACGACTGCCCTATCTCACCTAGTGTGTTCCTCCTTAAGTTGTAAATAAGATATTTGTTTAATTGTTAATAAATCATTTAAAAAAAAAAAAAAAAAAAAAATCCACGTGATCAGGTCAAAGTCCATCGAAAAAAAAAAAAAAAAAAAAAAAGACTGCCCTATCTCGACACTTGTTATTCAACAATTTCATATATACCTTGAGTAATATTTTCAAAGCATCGTTGTCTGCAATATTCTCCATAGCTGTATTTACTCCATCGACCTAATAAGATAATATTTATTCATTGCCATGGTTCATTATTGAAAGAGTTGAAGCATATAGTTCATTAGAAAAAACCCACTAATGGTCTATCACCAATCGAGCCCTGTGATTGGCTGAGCTACTAGGGGTCTATTAGTGATAGACGTCTAGTAGCGAAAAGCGCAGGTTTTGAAAACCAAAAAAATATATATTTAAAGCAAAATCCAAAACTTTTTGCATCCTTTTATTGGACCGATTAGTAGGTTTTTACTAAAACAATTAGACCTCTCGCCCTCATGGGCTATTGACTCGTAGACCATTCAGACTCGAGGACTAATTGTTAAATAGTCGTCCCCTTCACAGTTCCCTGCACCATCTTGAAAAGTAGCCTTGCCTTTACATCGAAGCGAGACGAACGGCGAGCTTGCAATGATAGAGACCTTTTTTAACACCTTGGACAATTATTCACATGTCTCTATCATTGCAAGCTCACCGTTCGTCTCGCTTCGATGCAAAGGCCCGACTACCTTTCAAGGTGGCGCAGGGAACAGTGAAGGGGGACTGTTGAATTCTTCGATGGATTCTTACAGGCCATATTCCTGCTATTTTGTACTTGGAGTATTGCTTTTCGAAGCATTTTACTCTTTTATTAAATTCTTGAAGCGCTTTTTTTGACCACCAGTTTCTACGTTTTCCATCCTTGTCATATGCTATACCTTTAAAACAAACACATCACATCACCATCATTATCATCATTATCATCATTATCATCATTATCATCATTATCATCATTATCATCATTATCATCATTATCATCATTATCATCATTATCATCATTATCATCATTATCATCATTATCATCATTATCATCATTATCATCATTATCACCATTATCACCATTATCATCATTATCACCATTATCACCATTATCATCATTATCATCATTATCATCATCATCATTATCATCATTATCATCATTATCATCATTATTATCATTATCATCATTATCACCATTATCACCATTATCATCATTATCACCATTATCACCATTATCACCATTATCACCATTATCACCATTATCACCATTATCACCATTATCATCATTATCACCATTATCACCATTATCACCATTATCATCATTATCACCATTATCACCATTATCACCATTATCATCATTATCACCATTATCATCATTATCACCATTATCACCATTATCACCATTATCATCATTATCACCATTATCATCATTATCACCATTATCACCATTATCACCATTATCATCATTATCACCATTATCACCATTATCACCATTATCATCATTATCACCATTATCACCATTATCACCATTATTACCATTATCATCATTATCATCATTATTACCATTATCATCATTATCATCATTATCATCATTATCATCATTATCACCATTATCACCATTATCATCATTATCATCATTATTACCATTATCATCATTATCATCATTATCATCATTATCACCATTATCACCATTATCATCATTATCATCATTATCATCATTATCATCATTATCACCATTATCATCATTATCACCATTATCACCATTATCACCATTATCATCATTATCACCATTATCACCATTATCACCATTATCATCATTATCACCATTATCATCATTATCATCATTATTACCATTATCATCATTATCATCATTATCATCATTATCACCATTATCACCATTATCATCATTATCATCATTATCATCATTATCATCATTATCATCATTATCATCATTATCACCATTATCATCATTATCACCATTATCATCATTATCATCATTATTACCATTATCATCATTATCATCATTATCACCATTATCACCATTATCATCATTATCATCATTATCATCATTATCATCATTATCATCATTATCATCATCATCATCATCATTATCATGATTATCATCATTATCATCATTATCATCATTATCATCATTATCCTCATTATCCTCATTATCCTCATTATCATCATTATCATCATTATCATCATTATCATCATTATCATCATTATCATCATTATCATGATTATCATCATTATCATCATTATCATCATTATCATCATTATCACCATTATCACCATTATCATCATTATCATCATTATCATCATTATCATCATTATCATCATTATCATCATTATCATCATTATCATCATTATCATCATTATCATCATTATCCTCATTATCCTCATTATCCTCATTATCCTCATTATCATCATTATCATCATTATCATCATTATCATCATTATCATCATTATCATGATTATCATCATTATCATCATTATCATCATTATCATCATTATCCTCATTATCATCATTATCATCATTATCATCATTATCATCATTATCATGATTATCATCATTATCATCATTATCATCATTATCATCATTATCATCATTATCATCATTATCATCATTATCATCATTATTATCATTATTATCATTATTATTATTATGAATGCAAAGGAAACTTAAACACTATTTGTCAAACTTCACTATACACTTCTCAGTCTCTGTCGAAAATCTTTCGAATTAAGTTGAACTAAGAAGAAAAAAGCCTTAGATAAGAGGACTCAAGTTCAAGGGAGACTCAACCCCTGAAGCATGTCCTAATGGGGATTACTGCTGCTTAAAAGATATTTCTAAACCTTAATTGGTTTCAAAAGCAACGGTAGTCTGTTTAATCCATTATTAATCGACTTACCGATAATGCTAAAACCATGCATTGCTTCGTGACCGACATAATAACCAAAGCGACCTAAGTTATAAGCTCTGTAAGTATATAAAAATCAAGTAGATTAACCGATGTTTGAGATTAAAAGTACAGGAGTACAGTACCGTTTCAATGTAACTGCACCTCAGTTACTATCACTCACACCACCGGGACAGAACCTCCCTAATTGGATACATTTTTTCGACTTTCAGACTGCAGGGAAACTTGGAGTACCCACATGTACATCCAGGAAATAACCGTCGTCGGTGGTTTCTCGGAAGTCCAAAGGAAGCAGGAACCCAATCCGTAGAGGTAAGAGGTGCTTGTTTGAACGCTACGCCACACTTCAGCGCCGTCCTTTAAAATTTTAACCCTTTTATTTCAATGAGCTAATGAAATTCTCATGAGTTTCGTGATCTGTTCCAAATGATGGTCAAACACTGACCATCATGTGTTTTCAGCCATAGCCTACCGGCTTCTATTGAACACTTGCGGTTCAGCACTGCGGAATGCAGCTCAATTTGGAGGATAAAAAAATAGGTTCCAATTCTCAGTAGATTGTGATTCAAACTCAAATGTGTAATGTGTAACTCAAACAATATCAACGAATGAACTT